>CM065373.1:22543237-23020737 GCA_033032245.1 Poecilia picta
AGGGGCGTCTGGTTCCTCCTATCAGTGGATCAAACATCTCAGATTTACAGTTTGGAACGACTGACTAAAGACACTAAAATAAAGCCCTGAGGGACTCCTCATCATGGCTCACTGTCACTGTTCTTAAATTGCTTTAGAAGTACCACTGGTGACATTTGGCTTTTTGCATTTGGTAATTCTCAAATGAGATTTTGGTATAAATTGTTTATAAAGTAAATGCAAACATGGCCATATTGGATTTTGAAGTTGTAGGTGTCTACTTATGCTGTGGTTGATTTACTACCTTTTGTCCAAAATGTTTATGTGTGAAGGACTTTAAGCCAAACCTAACAGTCCAACAGTGGGATTTGCTAATGGATCCGTTCATTAACCAGGCTAACTGTTGTTAGCAGTACAAGCTAACAGCTGTATTTCACTATGGCAGTACGTTCATCAAAATGTGAAGTATGTAATGTTCAGAATGATCTGTTTAAGGGCCTCTTGTCACTGACCAGACGTCCTGGAACTCAGCTAGGGTTGCTAGGAGACAGGCGGAACTCTGCCGGGGTTGCTAGGTGACGGGCGGAACTCTGCCGGGGTTGCTAGGTGACGGGCGGAACTCTGCCGGGGTTGCTAGGTGACGGGCTGGGCTTCACTGGGGTCACTAGGTGAGGGGTCGTGCCTGCTGGTTGCTGGTTTGTGACGTTACATTCCAGAGGTTTTTGGAACAGACTCCAAAAAACATGAACTTACTGCCAAAAACAGCTGGATGCTTGTTTTTTAAAACGTTGGGCTGTTTTTAGAAATGGAAATGAATTTTAAACGTTTTCTTTCTGCATTTCCTCTTTTGGTCTCATTATATTAAAAAAAAAAAAACTCTGCACATTTTACATGTGAAAAGATGATAAACACACAGTGTGGATTCGTCTCCCCGCCACCATTAAGTCCGCGACTCGTCAACCAGACACACTCTGTCAGTTTTCTGCTGAAGACGTCTTGTGCATCGCGTGTCATCTTCCCTTTATTCCCAACGTGACTTCCATCATTTTTCATCAGCTAACTAAATGTGGGGTTGGGTAGCCGAGTGTGAAACGCTCTTCCTCATATCTGAGCAACTTGTTGTCAGCGGATGACGGATGGCGCGGCCCTGGAGGCTCAAAGCAGCTGGACAACAGCTAATATTCACTAAATGTAGCTTTATGCTAACGGAAGCAGAGGATGTTTGAGAATGGATGTGACATGAGCACATCCAGCCTGTCTGCATGTCCGTGAAAGCTTACTGTGGACAGTAATAAGTATTTTCCATGAGTCTTGAGCATGCACAGCGTTGGCTGAAGTCCCTGAAGCACAGTATAAGGGATGAGTGTGCTGCTCTGTCTGATTTATTTAACGTGAGCTCAGAGGACATGGTCAACAGACCGAAAACAAATGTGTTACGATGTTAGGATCATGAAGGTACTCTTTGGTTTTTACTTCAGTTATTGATTAAAGGTTAAAAAAAATGAGCTTAAAGCGTTTTTTTGCCACTCTCTTTTCTGATTGATTATTTCTGTTCATTATTTCCCATGAGAAGCTCACTTTCTTGATTTATTTTTGTTTAGTTGCCCTCTCTCTGACCCCAAATCTTCCATTTCCTCTCTACATCTCATTTATCATTCTCACAAAATGAACTCCAACTAATTTGACTATGAAGTGTAAGTATAGAATATCACTTTACGTAAAAATGGATCCACTGTTTTTTTACTTATATGTGGAATTTTGACATCTCTGCTCCCTGTTTTAGTGCAAACATGTCAACTTGCACAGTATGTATATTTTAAAAATTTACCATTCAATAACATCAACTGAGCACATTTGGCGTTGAGGATCTTGCCTGATTTGAATTAGAATGTTGTTGTCCAACATCAGTGTCTGACCTCACAGATACTCTGCAGAAACAATAGTTTAATGTTCTCAAAGAATAATTTTTAAATCTCCAGAAAGGTTTAGGGCATAGATATATGTTAATAAATCACTCTAATAAGAGAAAGTTTCTGCATCAGCTCTGGAAAATGAATAAAAACACAATTTTCTCAGAATTAGGACTTTTTTTCTCAGAATCTGAATTGCTTAAGTTGTTTGTGCATCATCGTTTAAATCTGGTCTTAAAACTTAAATCTACCAAGTGAATATGGATCAAGTTTTCAGTGTGGATAAAGTTCAGGTTTACAAATCCTATAGTGACGAAGAAATAGCTATGTGATTATTTTAATATACCAACAACATAGCTGATAGAATGTTTGGTTATATATTTGGATTTTGGAAAATATTTAAACAAAGTTAGAATTCTGGGGGAAAAGTCAGAATTATGAGGAAAAGTCAGAATTTTAAATTCAAAGTCACATTTCTGAAGGAAAAAGTCCTAATTTTGAGGAAAAAAATCCAACATTTTGAGATAAAAGTCAAAATTCTCTGAATAAAAGTAATTCTACATTTGAAGTCAAAATTCTGAGGAAAGAAGTCCGATTTTTGAGGAAAAAAAAATTGGAATTCTGAGCTTAAAGTTGTAATTGTGTAATATTTTCTCTGAAAATAAGTCATAATTTTAAATTTAAGTGTAAATTTCTGGAAAAGTTATAATTCGGAGATGAACGTCAGATGAATTATCAGAAAAAAGCAAGAATTCTAAATTTAAAGTCAAATTTCTGACTAAAAAAGTCCTAATTTGAGGAAAAATCCAGAATTTTGAGACAAAAGTCAAAACTAAGAATTAAGTAAGAATTCTACATTTAAAGTCAAAATTCTGAGGAAAAGTCAGAATTTTAAATTCAAAGTCACATTTCTGAAGGAAAAAGTCCTAATTTTGAGGAAAAAAATCCAACATTTTGAGATAAAAGTCAAAATTCTCTGAATAAAGTAATTCTACATTTGAAGTCAAAATTCTGAGGAAAGAAGTCCGATTTTTGAGGAAAAAAAATTGGAATTCTGAGCTTAAAGTTGTAATTGTGTAATATTTTCTCTGAAAATAAGTCATAATTTTAAATTTAAGTGTAAATTTCTGGGAAAAGTTATAATTCGGAGATGAACGTCAGATGAATTATCAGAAAAAAGCAAGAATTCTAAATTTAAAGTCAAATTTCTGACTAAAAAAGTCCTAATTTGAGGAAAAATCCAGAATTTTGAGACAAAAGTCAAAACTAAGAATTAAGTAAGAATTCTACATTTAAAGTCAAAATTCTGAGGAGAAAAGTTTGAATTCTGAGATCAAAGTCTGAGTTTTAAGCCAGAACTTGGAGTTTAAAAACGGAATCCTGTATTTAAATTAAAAATCGTATTTATTAATTCATTCAGTTTTGTTCCTAATCCTGTTCATACACTAGCGGAACAAGTCAGCGTTGGGCCAGGGGGCGGGGCTAATTACCGGGCCCCTAACGAATCACTTAAACCAACGAATCCCATTGATGGAAACTTTTGAGGGGGGGGGGGGGGGGGAATGAAACTGAAACAGTTGAGGGGATGGGGTGGAAGGTGGGGGGAGGTGGTGCTGAATTTGTCTTTTGATTTTCACCCAGGAAGCATTTCGGCTAAACCGTGAGTGAAACAGTCATTGGTACCAACTATATTCCATTGGGAAGGAAACTTTAACATTAAATACACTTTTCTCAACAGGCGAGGGCGCACTTTCTCCGTCTATAGTCAGACATGTAAGTGACTTGAAACCATTCATCCCCCCCCCCCCCCCCCCCCCCCCCCCGGGGGGCAGCGGCCCCCCCAGCCCCACCCCACAGCTCCGCGCCTGCGCTCACATCATAGCCCCGTCATGAATCTCCTGCGTTGTTGACTGCGTTGTTTAACAGAAGGTTTCTTCCTCCCCTCGTGGTTTCCTGTCATCTCCAGGTGTGGGAAGCTAATGGGAGATGATCCTCTGTTCGCTGAATGTGTGTCTGATAATCGCCTAATAATTGGAAGTGATGGCGGAGCAAAGCTGCGGTGATGAATTACCGGCAGCCGGCGCGGCGCGGCGCGGCGCGCAGCGGGCAGGCGGCAGATGCTGAGGTGTTGACTGTTTGGGCTCCTGCTGTTAAACCACAAAATAAAATAAAAACCTAAAATGCAAAGACAATCGGCTCACGCTGGGCGTGAAGAGTTTCCACTGTCATCTATCTGCTCCGTGATTGTGGAGCTGAAAGGTTTTTCTCCATGTCCGGAGAGCCGCTGCTCTCTTCATTCCTCTGTCAGAAGCAGATTCTGCAGGTTACTGAGTCACTTCAGCTGAGCTCTGAGGGGAAAGAACTTTGGCATTTGTTGTCTTTTCTCTGTCGTCTTCAGATCGCGGAGTTTGTTTCAACAGATTCAAGCTGACGAGAAAGACAGGAGAAGAAACCAGGTCTGGACGCGACAAGACCGGGACGAATCCCAGTGGGTCGGTCTGAAGTTCGGGCCGAAAAGGGCCGATTATCCATGTCTGTAGCAGGTTAATATGCTGCTGATGGATGGATGGATGGATGGATGGATAGATGATGGATGGATGGATGGATGGATGATGATGGATGGATGGATGGATGGATGATTGATGGATGGATGATGATGATGTGATGGATGATGATGGATGATGATGGATGGATGATGGATGGATGGATGATGATGGATGGATGATGGATGGATGGATGGATGGATTGGATGGATGTGATGGATGGATGATGATGGATGGATGATGGATGGATGATGGATGGATGATGGATGGATGATGGATGGATGATGGATGGATATGGATGGATGGATGATGGATGATGGATGGATGGATGATGGATGGATGGATGATGATGATGATGATGGATGGATGGATGGATGATGGATGGATGATGGATGATGGATGATGATGATGGATGATGGATGGATGGAATGGATGATGGATGGATGATGGATGATGATGGATGGATGGATGATGGATGGATGATGGATGGATGATGATGGATGGATGGATGATGGATGATGATGGATGATGATGGATGGATGGATGATGGATGATGGATGATGATGGATGGATGATGATGGATGGATGGATGGATGGATGATGATGGATGGATGATGGATGGATGGATGATGGATGGATGGATAGATGATGGATGGATGATGGATGGATGATGATGATGGATGGATGGATGAGATGATGGATGGATGATGGATGGATGGATGATGGATGATGGATGGATGATGATGGATGATGTGATGGATGGATGAATGATGATGGATGATGGATGGATGGATGGATGATGGATGGATGATGATGGATGGATGGAGATGATGATGGATGGATGGATGGATGATGGATGGATGGATGGATGATTGATGGATGGATGATGGAATGGGTGGATGATGGATGGATGATGGATGGATGATGGATGGATGATGGATGGATGAGATGATGGATGGATGGATGATGGATGGATGGATGGATGGATGGATGGATGATGGATGGATGATGGATGGATGATGATGGATGGAATGGATGGATGGATGATGGATGGATGATGGATGAGATGGATGGATGGATGGATTGGATGGATGGATGGATGGATGGATGGATGGATGGATGGATGGATGATGATGATGGATGGATGGATGGATGATGGATGATGGATGGATGATGGATGGATGATGGATGATGATGATGGATGGATGATGGATGGATGGATGATGATGGATGGATGATGGATGGATGGATGGATGATGGATGGATGGATGGATGGATGATGGATGGATGGATGATGGATGGATGATGGATGGATGGATGATGGATGATGGATGTGGATGGATGGATGATGGATGATGGATGGATGGATGGATGGATGATGATGGATGGATGGATGAGTGGATGGATGGATGGATGGATGATGATGGATGGATGATGGATGGATGATGGATGGATGGATGATGGATGGATGATGGATGATGGATGATGGATTGATGGATGGATGGATGGATGGATGGATGGATGATGTGATGATGGATGGATGGATGGATGGATGATGATGGATGGGATGATGGATGGATGATGATGGATGGATGATGGATGGATGGATGGATGGAATGAGGATGGATGGATGATGAGATGGATGGATGGATGATGGATGGATGATGGATGGATGGATGGATGATGATGATGGATGATGGATGGATGGATATGATGATGGATGATGGATGGATGGATGGTTGATGGATGGATGGATGGATGGATGGATGATGATGGATGGATGAGATGATGGATGATGGATGGATGGATGGATGGATGGATGGATGAGATGGATGATGGGATGGATGATGGATGATGGATGATGGATGGAGATGGATGGATGATGGATGAAGATGGATGGATGATGATGGATGATGGATGGATGATGGATGGATGGATGGATGGATGATGGAGATGGATGGATGGATGATGATGGATGGATGGATGGAGGTGATGGATGGATGGATGGATGATGGATGAATGGATGATGGATGAGGATGGATGTGGATGGGATGGAGATGGGGGATGAATGGATGATGATGGATGATGGAGGATGATGATGGATGGATGGATGAGTGGATGATGGATGGATGATGGATGAATGATGGATGGATGAATGATGGATGGATGAATGATGGATGGATGAATGGATGCCTCATCCATTTCCGCAGTGAATCCAGAGCTCTGATTGGTTGAGATTTTAGTTTAAATTAAACATTATTTCTCTCCGCCATTGAAATGGTTTTCTGTAAAACTTAAACAAATCCTGTTTTCCAAGTCCAGATCTGCTGCTGCTGTTCTTATTTATGAAACAACATTTCATAAAATCGTTTTAACTCTGAAACATTCTGCAATATGAAGGTAATTTAACGCGTTAATGATCCATTAAACATACAGATAAACTTTGTGTTTGTTATCAAACATCTTTATTTCATATGAAGAATTAAAGAGGTTTTCACTGAAACAGCTCACATATGTACACAGTAAAAATGCTGGTGTTGAATTAACACTCAATAGTGTCTATATGTGTCCAAGTCAGCTGGTGTTTAATTCAACATTAACATTTACAATGGTGTTAGTGTTAAAATATATTAAAAGTAACACCAGTGTAGTGTTGATCACAAAGCATAATGAGGTGTCAAAAAAAGCAAATAATTGACCCACAAGGTGTCAATAGCAATCAAATCAAGTGGAAAATATTCAAAACAGTACATAGAAATGGAAAGTTTAACTTTTCTTAAATCAATTTCAATATTATAGACCAATGTTAATTTAACAAAAAATGGGTGTCAATCTTTTAACACTTTCAAAAGTGTTACTTTAACACCAGCTAACGTGGACACATATAGACACTTTTGGGTGTTAATTCAACACTGGCATTTTTACTGTGTAGAGATTTGTTTGTGCACATGCAAAAAAATATCAAGTTTTGTGTTGAAGAGACTCGCATGATGAATTAATTTGCATGAAATGTTGTGTGTATTACCCAGACGTCTCCCTGAGAAGGGATCATAATAGACGCTGTCAGACGCTGCTTGGTTCTGGACCTTCAAAGCAACATCAGAATCATCTCTATTGATAGCTTCACTCTCTGGGCTTTGTGCTCTCTCTAAAAATGTTCTGTTTTATTTTCTTCTCTTCTCCCCCAACAGTGACTTTTCTGGATGGGAGAAAAGACTTTGATCCATGCACTACATTTCCAAATTTAAATGGCTAAAAATAGCTGGTGAGCTGAAGAGGCTAGCAAACCAACATGAGGAGCAGAAGCAAATCCGACGTTTTACACCATCAGAAATCGGCCTTGAAGAGACACAGTCACTTTACTGATTCATATGTTTCCACATATTTATCAGAGTTTGGTAGTTGTATTTAATTTTAGGAGTACTTTTACTGCAACGTACTTTTTTCTTTTGCTTGAGTAGTTTTATTGTGAAGGATTTTTACTCTTATTTGAGTGAAATCTGGATTTTTTTACCCACTGAATGAAAAACAAACACAGACACAGCTGCAGTTGGTAAAGTTTCATAAGTTTTATAATGAAAGAGACTTATTTGGAAACATCTTCTTTTTTCTGATTTTGTTATTTTTGTTACCTAAATGAATTATTGTAATTTTCATCTTTAAAACACCAAAAGTTCACACTTAATTTTATATTTTGATTTGGATTGTCATTTTTAAATCTGAAATTATTGATAATTTGATCAGAGCTTTTTACCTTTTTACTCTTACTTCAGTACTATTTTTGGGTACCTCTGATATTAATAAATTAAATTTTACTTAATTCTGACTTATTTTGTCAGATTCCCTTAAAGAAAAACGGGTTCCACGTTGATTTAAGCGTAACAAGACATTTTCCCCATCTTATAAGTGATATAATTTGCCAAAGAAACTAGAATTTTTTCATCAATATTAGGAAATTATTGATTTAAAACAAGTTGCTATGTCTTGCTGAAAAGTTACTTTTAATTTAGTTTTGTCTCTTTTAAATTGTGTTCAGATATTTTCTCCAGAAACCAAACCAGAAGTACTTCTGCAGAATAAATATTAGATTTTTTAAAATGATTCTTGTTGTTTTTCTCAGTCTTTGTCAGGGACAGAATCACTAAAATCAATCAAACCATTGCTCTGTTTTCCTCTTTTCTCTCATTCCGAGTCAAACTAAAGGACCAGAAGTGTTCACAGTAATAGCTAACGTATTCATAAATCCCTTTTTCTTGGTGTTATTTTCTCTCTTCTTCCAGCTTCCTTGTAGAAATGGACATATTTTCCTTTCTCTTATTAAAGAATCTCAGAAATAATCAGATTTCTGTCAGGAACAAGTGGAAAGGACTGCGAGGGAGCTACAAGTCTCAACCCAATTAGTGACCTCGTTCGCTGAGCACATCCTGCTCTCTTCCCGGCCCTCTCATCCCTCCATCCTCTGGACTCTTTCCTGGACCTTCTATTCTCAATCCCCTCTGCTTTGTCTCCTCTTTCTCTCCTCCTCTGTTTGCACAAATGAGTCCATTTCGCCGGGGGGATGAGACCGCGGTGGTTAAATCAGATCGGGGCGAGGTTATATTTGGAGAGAGAAAGAGAGAGAGAGAGAGAGAGGAAGAGGAGCAGAAGCATCAAACATCTGGGCGATCACTGCTTGGCCTATTTTACATCACTAAAATGCCTGACAGATAATTTTGAGGGCAAAATGATGAATATTAGCCCAGATTATTACCAACACACACATGGACAGAAGAGATTCATCGCTGACTTATGACCTTCACAAGATGGACGATTGAGCAGAATAATCAGTTTAATCAAGCAGCGGCTTCTCTGAATCTCCTTCTTCTGATTTGAATTTTCTCTATGTTTTTTAATTTGAAGGCCAAGTGGTTTAATGATTTATTATAAACATGAATCCCATTTAAGGTCAGAAATCCCAAATCTTGATCTCCAGGACCAACTGTCCTTCATTCTTTAACTGTTTTCCTGCTGCCGCATCAATAAAAGTCTGTTTTTTGACACAATTGTCTAGTAAACTTGGTTTGATTTGGGAGCAGAGTTGCAACATTTGCTACATTTTCAGCTGCTGTGGTTCCCTTTAAGACTGCTTTGTGTCAAATGACCCAAACCCATTAACACTAGACTAGCATGCTTGATTTGGTTGTATTTACCCAGAATCCCCTGCACTGTAGTCCACTTCCTGGTCCGCTTGGTGTTCACATACGCATTCAAACTGAACCAGAGTTCACTTCAATCAAACCAAACCGATGTTTGTAGGAGGACCAGAGTTAATTTTTTGGACCTTTAGGGGTGCATTCACACCAACAATTCTTAGTCCACTTTAATCCAACTCGTTCGTTTGTCTGTGAAGTCCGGTTTGTTTGAGAAGGTGTGAATGCTAATCAAACCCTGAAGTGGACCAAAGAAACGAACTTTTGTCCTCTTACAAACCTCGTTCTCAGCTTGATTAAAGTGAACTTTGGTTCAGCTTGAACGTATATGTGAACGCTAAGTAGACCAGAGACTGCTCTACAAACAGGAAGTACTGTAGTCCACTTCAGCAGGGCATTCTGGGTAAATATAACCAAAACAAACATGCTAGCCTATGACTCATGTTTTGTTTTTTTTTTTACCTTAGACAAAGTATAAATCCTGCAACTGCTAAATTCTGACGCTGCTAGTTGCGCTCAGTCTCTTCCTCATTGGTCTTCATGTTGCTTCAATCAGTGCAACAGCACCACCACAGGTGAGGAAGGGAACAGCTTTTTCAAACGGTTTGGTTCTGTTTTCAGTGTGAAAACTAACCACTGCAGCTGAAAATGTAACAAATGCTGCAACTTTGGTCTCCAAACTACTTGACAGGTTTGACCATGAGGTCAGGATACAGCAAAGATATTTCAATGTTCATCTCTCCATCCACGTTCTGGTGACATGCAGACTCCCCAGTATTTTTATTTTCCAAAGAAGTAACTGTTTAAACCTGCAGCAGAGCCTTTATTCAGCTCCACTCCTTCTCTGCAGCCGGATTCGCCTTTGTAGACTGAATGTTACGCAGTCATTTTCATGCTATGAGAGGGAGAAATCAGGCTGGGGGGGTTTTATAAATGCAAACTGTGACTGAAATTTCTTTAAACTTCTTTAACCAATGAGGCCCATTGATTCTGTACATATGTTACCACAGTTGTTCAATCACCACTGTGATTTCCAAAAAAAGTCGCTGAGTCTAAAGTTTTAGCATTTTAACAAATCAGTTTTTTCACTTTCTAACTGTTACTGATTCTGCTTTAAAAACTCTTTTGCTGTCCTTAGTTGGCGATTCTGAACCATGACGTAATGCGTCTCTTGGGCAAAACAAGCGTCCAGGAGTCTGTTGTGTGAAACCCAGATAAAAGCAGGGGATCCATTAAATCTGACAGGTTTCGGCCTACATGGATCAAACTTGTTCCTCAGGCTGTAGGATTTGGTTTAAGGCAGGAGTTACGCAACAGGGTCAAACATTTCACCTGCAAACTGTTTCTCAAGCTTTTCTGTTGTCGACGCCTTGAGGAAACTGTCAGTGAATACGTGTTAATAAAAGAAACTGAAATAAGATTAACACGGTAGACAGTTTAACTTGTTCTCTTGATGTTAAGAATCCAAGTTCTCTCTGTTTCTACCTTTAAAATGGTTTTCACCAAATGCGTTTCCATTACAGGTATGCACAAAAATCGGTCAATATTCCACTAATGTCGCAATTTTGCCATTTTGGTGTTTCCACTAAATAAAATCACATTTAAAATCACCCATAGATATGTTTGTTCATACCATAAGTCATTAAAAAACATAGAAAACCATCATCTGAATACCACTTCCTGTTGTCTTTTTTTGTCTTTTTCGTCAGTAGTAGAATCTGGGTTTTGATCATGTGACATTTTTTTAAATAAACAAGTATCGTCAAAACATATGGTCATGAAAACGTAATTAGTCGGTGAAAGAGCAGCTCAGAAAGCAGCTGACGTACTAGTTGCTAAATTTTACATTTAAAAAAAGTAAGTTTAAGTAAGAGAAGAATAATCTTTTTTGTATTCTTAGGAGTGATATAATCAAGAAATAATTCATTTTTACTTTTTGTAAAGTGCAAACTTTCTACATAAATATGCTTTTCTAAGTATTTGAGAGAAATGCCCTTTAACCTGAATGACCTTCAGTCAAATTTGTTCACAAGCTTCTCGTAATGAACGCTGGGATTTTCCTCCTGACAGATCTGGATAATCAGGTTTAAAGGTCACCTCACCTTTCAGCTCTGCCCACAAATTTTCTTCGAGATCAAGATTGAGACTTTGCAACGGAAACTCTGACTAAAACGGCGTATTAGGGTCAATGCAGATAAACTTAATTTCTGTCAAAAACTCTCAAAAACTCAAAAACTCAGAAGTCAAAAAGTTTATCAATAGTCAATCAATCAGTTTATGTGTATAGCACATTTCAGCAGCGAGACATTTCAAAGTGCTTTACATAATTAAAAACAGAAACACAGAGTCATGTAACATTGAATAAACAGTAAGAAAGAGAAAGAGAAAAAAGGTTTTGACTTTTGAAACTCAGAAGATTTCTAAAAGTGGAAAAGTTTAAATTTTTGACACCCAGACATTTCAACCTTTTTCTAGAACATTTCAGAGATCAATCTCAAAATTTCTGAGAATTTTCTGGCAATTCTTTTTACTTTTCAAACTCAGAAATGTCCTTTTTTTTCTAGAAAATTTCAGAGACCTTTGTACATAGAAAACAGGAGTAAATTTTCTTCAAAAAAACTTAGAAATCTTCTAGAAAAAACATGGAAATTTCTGAGTTTCAAAAGTTGAAAAGTTTAGACTTTTGAAACTGCTGAAGTTGACAAGTATCAACTTTTAAAACTTAAATGTTTTCTAATCATTGCAGGGATTTTGAAAGCAATTTTTTAAATTTCCTATTTTTTCTAGAAAATGTCTGAGATCAATTTTAAACTTCATGAAGTTTTTGTTGAAATATTTTCTTCTTTTTTCTGTCCACAGTGGCCCTAGAACGACTCGTAGGAAATGCTGCAATTAGTAAGTTGTGTATTTTCAACATTAGCAAAATATCAAACAGTTTTGCGCAGCTGATTCTCACCTAAGAGCCAATCAGAGCCAATTAACATAACAGACATGTTTGCAGACATGACAGATCTGATCAAAGTGATATTTGACTAAAATGTTTTCACATTTAAAGAGGAAGTGTCTCATCGTGGAGCCAGCTTGTTTTATTGCGGCCTCAATAAAACAAACTATATTGAAACGCAACAAAAATCAAATATCGAGTCACAACAGTTCATGTGTTTAGCTCCTCTGATCAGCCACATCGAAGAGGGCTTATAAATTTAAAATCAGACATACATTATGGATAGAACAAATTTCCCACTTTCTCCAAGCCGGGTTACATTAGACTGATGGATAATTTAGGTCTTTATTGCAGCGGACTGCTGACATCAGTAGATTTACTGTTTGCCTCCAGTGTTGTAGTCATTTATGATTGGAAATGAAAAATATTGCACTCTACAAAAATGCTCTGTGTCATATTTGTAATTGCTGTGTAGAGGCTGATGTGGGCAGTTTCTTAATAAAAGTTAACAATAACAAAAAGGTTCCAACTCCAACTGAAACCCAGGCATTTTTGGGGGAATTTTTGCTTTAAGTCGTAACAACAAAGAAGTGAGACTTTCATGAAATTATGCAGGGAAACATGCCATTCTTTTCAACCCAGTTTTCATTTTTCCGTTTGTTTCCCAGAAAGACAAACTAATCACACGGACGTACGTCGTCACTTAGACAAGTTGTCATCCCAAAATTAGAGCGTCAGGATGGCAGCTTGCATCTGTCACCCACAGATTAGGGTTTCCATCTGTACGCTTCTCCTCCCGCTGGTGGAGTTTAGGTGAGGCGCACGCCGTACGTGACAAAGCTTTTGCTTCCTGCAGCTCTCCTTTCAGTGGTTTCGGATTGGCACGACAAGCTATTTGCCCGACAAAATGTTTACCAGCCAACAAATAAGTTTGCATTCCAGTCACACAGTGGGGACGGATTCAGAGGAGAGAGAACAGGAGCGCACACCCATCCGTAATAACACGGCAGATCTCAGAGATGCATTCGTGTCTCTCATTTTGCTGTCTTTTATCTCAATCTGTATTCAGTTTTAAACAGCATGCAAACTACCTGCTGTTTGCACAAGCTGCTATTGCTAAAATTGCAGATAATTTAAATGATGAAACGTTTATCTGGTCACAGATTTCAGCTTTAATGTGTCCATCCATTAAACCTCTCTGAACAATGTCAGGGTTTTATTGTTTTTAGCAGCGATAAAGGGGCAGTTTTATGTAAAATCGACCTTTTTGAGTTTTCCATCATGTTATAATGTTGTTGTCTCATCAAAGACAAACCTGGAGTGCTGCTTCGATATGTTCATATAAGATTGAGAAATCCTTTCATCTCCATAGCAACCATTCAGGTGTGAAAAACACCTGGGCGGGCATAGCTCCGCCTTGGAGGTGCAGCTCCTCCCCCACTCAGCTCCTTCAGACTAGCCAGTAGAAATTAGCAAACACCTGGTGGAAAAGCTGAGCTCATCATAGGAGCTACTTCTGAAACAATGATAATAAAATAAAGATGTTAAAGGGTTAATAGGGCATTGAGTTCTTCTTTTTCTTCTTCTTGAGTTTTATTGGTGTTTAGCAACAAAAACCTTAGGTAAGCTGTACAGCTACCAAGCAGTAAGAAGCGTGGACTCCATTGCATGATCCAATATATTAATTATATATATACTGTATATATATATATATAATATATATATATATATAAGTCACCAGTCTACCACCCGGGAGACCAGGGTTCGAATCCAGGCTGGGGCTGAAGTTACAACAGTCAATTGAGCTGTCAGTGTGGGTCCTTAGGCAAGACCCTTGGAGCTATATAGCCAACCTCATACCATGAGAGACACCGATAAGCACGACATGCCGGCTCAGACGTCGCCCGGCCAAACAAGGTCTGCATCAGGTGCTGGGGAACCAGAGCACCTAGATGAAAAATGGGCTACTGGAACAAGACGGAAATGGGCGAGAGGTGAAAACATGGATCTGTTGGAATGCTACTACTCAAGTAACCCTAGTCAGAGGGGCTACATGCGAAGACTGTGGGAGGAATGGTTACTTCCACATCCCCAGTCAACACTAACTGCTAAGCAACTAGTGGCTCAGTGTTCCAACATCCGCAAACGGCAACTGCTGTCACAACTTGAGATTGACGAGGTTCAACACAAATGCTATGGCAAAGGGGAGGAGCCAGAACGCCAGGTCAGAGGGGAGTTAACGACCCACCCAGAGACTGGGTATGTAGCCCCAGTAATGAACGAATCATCAGAGCTGAACGAGGCAGCAACTGACCTGAGAGAGAGAATCGTGGCCGTAATGAACACCAGACAACCCCGACGCCAATTACAACGGCTGAGTGAAGCACCACCAGAAAGTCTAATTGAAGATGTGAATGCGGCATTGAGAACGATCCCTACCAACACCATAACAGAAACCAATGAGCTCATATACAACTCAGCATCAGTGATCCTTGAGATGCTGGCTATAAGAGCAATCATGAGACCCAATACCCACCATGGAAAAGACGGTTAGAGGCTAAGATCAAGATAACAAGGAGGGAAGTGAGCCAACTGTCAGAGCTCCAAAGGGGTGCAATGAAAAGATCAGTACACAAGAAGTACAGCCAGATGTCCATACCTGAGGCACTCGAAACTGCCAAACAAAGGCTCCAAGCCTTGGCCAGCCGCCTGAAGAGATACACAAGAGAGAATGAAGCCAGGAGGATTAACCGGCTCTTCCACACCCAACCAGCTAAAGTGTACTCTCAATGGCAGGGTACTAACAACAGAGCAGACCCACCAAGGCTGGAGACTGAACAATACTGGAAAGGCATATGGGAAAGGGAGGCGACCCACAACAGCAATGCAAAGTGGCTGACCTCTCTACGAGAGGAACACAGCAACCTCCCTGAACAAGCCCCGGTAACCATCACTGTGGCAGATGTCCAAGATATGACATCTGCCACAGTGATGGGAATGAAAAACTGGACAGCACCAGGACCTGACATGATCCATGCCTACTGGCTAAAGAAACTCACTGCCCTCCATGAGCGACTGGCAGCTCAAATGAACCAGCTGCTACAAAATGGGACTCACCCTGAATGGTTAACTGAAGGTCGCACAATCCTGATACAGAAGGATCCCTCAAAGGGTTCAATCCCATCCAACTATCGGCCAATAACCTGTCTCTCTACAACATGGAAGCTCATATCAGGCATCATAGCGGCTAAGATAAGTGGTCACATGAATAAATACATGAGTACGGCACAGAAGGGCATCGGCTTAAATAGCAGAGGAGCCAAACACCAACTCCTTGTAGACCACACAGTCGCCCGAGACTGCAAAACCCGACACACCAACCTGTGCACCGCTTGGATAGACTACAAGAAAGCCTATGACTCAATGCCACATACTTGGATCATTGAATGCTTAGAGATGTACAACATCAATAGGACTCTAAGAGCCTTCATTGCAAACTCGATGGGGCTGTGGAAAACCACCCTTGAAGCCAACTGCAAACCACTTGCACAAGTGTCCATCAAATGTGGCATATACCAAGGAGATGCTATGTCCCCACTGCTGTTCTGCATAGGCCTGAACCCCCTCAGCCAAATCATCAACAAGACTGGCTACGGATACCGACTGAAGAATGGGGCCACAATCAGTCACCTCCTCTACATGGATGACATCAAGCTGTATGCTAAGAGTGAGCGAGACATCGACTCACTGATCCACACCACCAGGATATACAGCACTGACATTGGGATGTCATTCGGACTAGAAAAGTGTGGTCGGATGGTTACAAAGAGAGGGAAGGTCGTCAGCACACAAGGGGTCTCACTCCCAGAAGGAACAATAGCAGACATAGAGCACAGTTACAAGTACCTGGGAATACCACAAACAAATGGCAACCTGGATGAGGTCACAAGGAAGGGAGCCACAGCCAAATACCTCCAACGAATAAGGCAAGTCCTGAGAAGCCAGCTCAATGGCAAGAACAAGATCCGTGCAATAAACAGCTATGCATTACCAGTAATCAGATACCCTGCCGGAATAATCAGCTGGCCAATGGAAGAGATAAAGGCCACGGATGTTAAGACTCGGAAGTTACTAACCATGCATGGAGGGTTCCACCCCAAATCCAGCACCCTGAGACTGTACACAAACCGTAAGGAAGGAGGCAGAGGACTAGTGAGTGTGAGAGCCACTGTCCAGGATGAAACATCCAAGATCCATAAATACATCAAGGACAAAGCCTCAACGGATGATATGCTCAGCGAATGTCTCAGGCAATGGGGAACAGAGGATGAGGGGCTAGAGGTTCCATCATGGGAGAACAAGTCCCTACATGGGATGTACCACCGACAAATAACTGAAGTGGCTGATATCAGGAAATCCTACCAATGGCTGGACAAAGCTGGACTCAAGGACAGCACAGAGGCTCTCATCCTGGCTGCACAGGAACAGGCCCTAAACACCAGAGCAATAGAGGCTCAGATCTACCACACCAGACAAGACCCAAGGTGTAGGTTGTGCAAGGAGGCCCCTGAGACAGTCCAGCACATAACAGCAGGGTGCAAGATGCTGGCAGGGAAAGCGTACATGGAAGACATAACCAGGTGGCGGCATAGTGTACAGGAACATCTGTGCAGAATATGGACTGGAAGCCCCAGATCGAAGTGGGAAACACCCCCAAAGGTGGTGGAGAATGACCGAGCTAAGATCCTGTGGGACTTCCAGATCCAGACAGACAAGATGGTAATGGCGAACCAACCGGACATTGTGGTGGTGGATAAAGAACAGGGGGAAAGCCGTTGTGGTGGATGTAGCTATACCAAGTGACTACAACATCAGGAAAAAGGAGCATGAGAAACTGGAGAAATACCAGGGCCTCAGGGAGGAACTGGAAAAGAACTGGAAGGTGAAGACCACAGTGGTGCCTGTGGTCATCGGGGCCCTCGGGGCAGAAACCCCCAAACTGGAGCAGTGGCTAAAACAGATCCCAGGAACAACATCAGACATCTTAGTCCAGAAATGTGCAGTACTAGGCACAGCCAAGATACTGCGCAGAACCCTCAAGCTCCCAGGCCTCTGGTAGAGGACCCGAGTTCAGAGGATGAAAAGAGAGAGAGAGAGAGACCACCCACAGAGGGTGAGAAGGGAATTTTTTTTTTATTATATATATATATTAATATATTATAATATATATAATATATATATATAAATAACAAAAAAGCAACCACCATATTGTCTCTGAATTTCTTCTTCTTAAGTATTTTAATAAAAAGCAATAAGATTCAGAAATGAAATTTCTCCAAAATGTCTTGCATATTTAACTGTAACTTATTGTCTTGTAATCGACCTGTTCCCTTCTCTCTACAGAATACAGAACAATAAAACGTTTCACTGGCTCTTATTGAAAACAAGAATCACATTTTACTGTAGGATGTTTTTCCATTTTAAATAAAGTATTATTTAACCTTTCATGATCACATCTGGTTAAAAACATTTCCTCCTTTTTGAGTGTTGCCTTAAGTTACAGCCACAGAGTGTCTCGTCTCTTTATTTTGCTCACTCTCTTTTAGCAAATAGAAATCATTGTACAGAAACAAAGTGTCCTAAAATAAAAAAACGTTTCTGATTTGATGTCAGACAATGAAGTAAAGTCCTTGCACATGAATGTAAATGTCTGTTTTCAGCTGGATATTCAGTGGATTCTCAATGAAATTACAAAATACATGGAAATCTTTGTAGTTTATAGTTTTAGAAAACTTAAAAGTTTAAGTAAAAACTCTATGTTTTTGTTTAAAATCTGACATTTATAAAGAACATTTTGCTGGAAGAATTCAATAAACAGTTAACCTGAAGTTTCCCACATCTCTTTAAAAGGTTTTTGATGATTAATGATTGAAGCTATGAATGAGAAGCAGCAAAAACATTTACTTTTTCTGCCAGATTATCTGCTGATTAGTGAGTGACAGGCCTGCAAAACAAAATCTCCTCATTCTTAAAGACGTCACCAGGTCAGGGGACCTGAAAGCTGTAAGTCATGTGATATGAGCAAAGGGCAAGACAATAAACAATACAGCCAAGAGTGGAAAAATGTGCTTTTGTCATTCGTATCCATCCAGTAATGGATTTTCTTTTGTTCTGAGCTGTAATCTACTAACTTTATTGAAGTGAATGTTTTGTTATATCAATTGAAGTTTTTATCTGAACTTTCCACAAACACAAATGGGATTAAGAGATGGATAAATCTGACTTATGTGACCATTTACTTATCCTTGTAGTTGGCTTGTACATGCAGTCAATAGGAAGTAAACTGCAAAGGGTTTGAGTCACATGATCCCCTTTGCACTGCGTCCACAAAGTCCATTTTGAGTTTTGCTGTGTTTTTCCCCAAGTAGATATTTAAAAAGGTTGAATCAGCACTATGCGTCCATTTTGGGTCAGAGACTCGTCGATTCAGGAATCCTGTGACCAAAAACAACAAAAATCCAGCAGTGTCAGAAATGCTCTGCACAAATCATGCTGGGTGACTGAATTTCTAGCTCCGAAATACATTTATGCCAAAGAACTCAGAAATTTTTAGATTAATTCACATGTTTTCTAGGAAAAACAAGAGAATTCCTGAGTTACAAAGACTGAACATTTGTGAGAAAAATATCTAAAAGCTCAGAAATCGAAACATTTCTGAGTTAAAATTAGAAAATGTTTAATTTTCTGAGCTCAGAAGACTACCACATTTTCCTAAACAATATGTGAAATTAATATAAAAATTTCACAATTTTTGATTTTGAAGATTAGAAATTTCTAAGTTTTTTTCTATAAATTCTTTGAGTTTTCTTGCAGAAATGCATCCTTTCTTTTTCTATCTCCAATGACCCTAATATGCTATTGTTGAAATGATTAGAAATATACTTTGATCACAATTGCTTAAATAATAATTGAACCTCCATTTGTTTTTCTTTAAAAAATATTCCTAAATGTGGGACTTTTACATGCCCTGTCAAATAACTGTACTCAAATTAAGGTTTGAATTTTTCTAATTTTTCTAGATATTCCTTAATGTGGAATTTTATTCCGCTGTTAAGTAAATGTGCTCACATTAAAGGTCCATTTTTCAAAAATATTTCAGTGTAGGAATCTCTCACTCAAACAAAAGAGGATTAGGGCCACCGAAAAAAAAATAAAAATTCTGACTTTAAAGTCAATTCTGACTTTAATCTCAGAATTCTGACTTAATCTCAGAATTCTGAGATTAAAGTCAGAATTCTGACTTTAATCTCAGAATTAAAGTCAGAATTCTGAGTACTGAATTCTGAGTTTAAAATCAGAATTCTGACTTTAATTCTGAGATTTAAGTCAGAATTCTGAGATTAAAGTCAGAATACTGAGTATAATCTCGAAACTCTAAGTTTAAAGTCAGAAGTATGACTTTAATTCTGAGATTAAACTTAGAATTCTGACTTTAAACTCAGAATTCTGACTTTAATCTCAGAAAATTTTAAAGTCAGAATTCTGACTTTAATCTATGACTAGAATTAGACTTTAAACTCAGAATTCTGACTTTAATTCTGAGAGTAAAGTCAGAATTCTGACATTAAAGTAATTCCGTTTAAAGTAATTCTGACTTTAAACTCAGAAATCTGAGATTAAAGTCAGAATAATTGGCCCTGATCGTCTTCCATACCCTCACATGCTTTCAGGCCACCATAGAATTTCTTCATCACGCTTCTCTTTCCAGCTGTTGTTGGCCCCTCCCCCCCGCTAGACCTCCCACCTCTGACGGGGCGGAACGTGATTGGCTCCTCCCCGCCGTCAGTGACGTCCTTGGCCACGCCCCCACGCTGCGCCGCTTCCTGTGTGAGGGAGAGAGCCGTTGGAACTCCGTCTGTCTGCGGAGAGGCTTCGGCATGGACGGCGGCTCGTCCTCCACCAACTTTTCACCGGAGATTTTAAACCGCCCGCTTTTCGCTTTACTCCGCTTTTGCGACCTGGAAATGGGTTTGTGAGCGGAGTGAGCCAAAGTTGAGTCAAACGGAAGTGTTTGAAATATTTTTCGTTCGAGTTGTTTTAAAGGAAAAGAGAGGTGAAAATGCCAGTTGCAACTCTTCTGCCTTTCGCCGCTCCGCCGAATAGGAAGTCCGCCAGCCCGACTTCTTTCAGGCTGACGGAGAAATTTATCCTCCTCCTGGTGTTCAGCGCCTTCATCACTCTGTGTTTCGGGGCTATCTTCTTCCTCCCGGACTCGTCGAAGCTACTCAGCGGAGTTTTCTTCCGCTCCCCCGCGGTGGAGACCAACACCCGCACCGGTCCGGAGAGCAGCTACTCCGGCTCGGCTGGAAGCGACGTCCGGGTCCTGGCCAAGATCAAGAAGGACCACGAAAACGCGCTGCTGGAGGCCAAGGACACGCTCCAAAAGCGGCCCGAGGAGATACAGTGGGACATATCAAAAGACAAGAAACTTATCATTGCGGGTCAGGCTGGGAATGATGTGAATAAAATCCCTCCCATTGAGTATCACCGTCCGCCCGGAGCGACGGGACACGAACCGCGGGACCCCGAAACTAAGGAGAGACGGGCCAAAATCAAAGAGGTGAGGATATGTTGAGCAACATTCACTGGGTTAGGGGTGAATACATGGCTTAACGTTTTATGTGAACCAGAGGCGCCTCCAGAAAGTTTTTAAAAGGCTTAAACCACTGATAATATGAAGGAGATGCACCAAAACTAGACGATATTTAATAATACATCTCGACCTGATTTAGAGATGAAAAATATTAGGGCTGTATAATAATATCGATATCGCGATATATATCGATATTTTCTTAGAAAAAAAATCAATATCCATCATCAAGTATCGTAACGTCCAACTGTCACCTTGTTCACTCACTGCTTGCTTCACCAGGTCATCAGGCTTAGAGTGATTCCTTCAGATGTTCAGGTTAAAAAGGTATCAAACTATTCAGAGCAGGAACTTGGTTCACTTTATTTACTTTACTAATGCATGTCAGCTACAGTTTGGACTGTTTCAACTAAAAGAAACATGTTTTCTCACCACTTCTTTGATTCATTTTGTCCAGCTGTCCACTTTAAGTCTGTGTCCAACCAGAGCCAGGTATTGTGTAGTTGGTGCTTTTAATCAGTTTTCAGTTAAATTAATTCAATCCAACTTTATAACAGTCACAAATGTCACCAAAATCACTCTGTCCCTCTAAAATCGTTCAGAAAATTGCAAAAGTGTATTGGATTGTATCGTTTGCCAAATATCGCAATATATATCGTATCGTGAGCAGAATATTGTGTATCGTATCGTGAGATTGTATCACTACAGCCCTAAAAAATATATCTGATTTGACCTATATATATATTTCAAGGGGGCACAATGTAAAAGAAACGCTTTATTAGACATACCTTGTTAGAAGCACATTGGTAACCCCGTAATTCTACTTTAATTTCATCACCAAGCATCTGCTCTCTTAAAACGCCAAAAAGAGAAACTTGGGAGCATTTTGAGAGGCTACCACTGGAGAAATAATCAAGATATGCCTGTTGGTGGTTTACAGAAGAGCGGCAAAAACAAATGAAGTGGATTAGCAGAGTTTGCCAACAAGTGATGGTGTCATCCAGGAGATGTAATGTGATATATTTAAAAGTTAACATGCCACCACAAAGACTCTTTGATACTTTAATGTTAAAGTATTTCTGAATTGAATGAATATTCCATAAATACAAGCGATTAGTCAAGATGAATCGATTACCTGAAATAATCGTCAATTAAGTAATCGATTAATCGTCAACCAGAGTATAAAGACTCTAAACTAGGGCTGTAGTGATACAATAATTTCACGATACAATACGATACAAGATATTCTGCCCATGATACAATATACCTGGTGAAGCAAGCAGTGAGTGAACAAGGTGACAATTGGATGTTACAATACTTGCAGATGGATATCAATTTTTTTGTAGGAAAGAAAATATTTACACAGTCCAGTCACATTAATGTGACCACCACGTACTTTCCACTTCAGAGTTAAATAACCAATCACAGAAGGCAGGTGGCAGCACAGTGCAGTTGAGCGTATATAAAGGGTGTGTGTGGGCTTCGGAAAACATTTCAATCGTTGGCGTAATGCAGAAACGAAGCGATTTATCCGACGTCCAAAAGGGCATGATCATTGGCTTTCGGGCCAAGGGTGGAAGCATTTCCGAAACGGCTGAGTTTGTGAACTGTTCGCGTGCCGCCGTGGTAAAAGTGTACCGTGCATGGCAAAATGGGACTGTCCAAAATCAACGACGTGGCAAATGTGGTGCACCACGGGCCATAGATGACAGAGGCGAACGACGGTTGCGGAGATGCGTTCGGGCAGATAGACGGGCTACCGTTGAGCAACTGACCACTAAAATGAACCAAGGGGCTACCACAAGTGTCTCCCAAACCACTATTCAGCGAACATTGCTGCGTCTGGGCCTCCGAAGCGGACGCCTGGTTCGTGCACCTATGCTGACTGGTGTTCATCGACGACGAAGGCTAGAATTTGCACGCCAGTACAGCAGCTGGACGTCCACTGAGTGGCGACAGGTAGCGTTTTCAGATGAATCGCGTTTTATGCTCCATCGGACAGATGGACGTTGGCGTATAAGGCGTGAAACCTCTGAAAGGAACCACCCTGCAACCATTGCAGGAACGGTCCAAGCTGGAGGCGGGAGCATTATGGTCTGGGGAATGTTTTCCTGGCATTCTCTGGGTTCACTGATTATTGTGGAAGGCACGATGGATCAATACAAGTACGCATCTGTCCTTGCGGACCATGTCCACCCCTACATGCGCATTGTTTTTCCTCAGGATGATGGCATCTTCCAGCAGGACAATGCGAGGTGCCATACAGCTGCCAGTGTACGTGCGTGGTTCGAAGAGCACCAGGATGAGTTTACCGTCCTCCCCTGGCCAGCAAACTCACCTGACTTAAACCCAATCGAGCATCTGTGGGACCATCTCGATCGAGTTGTTCGCGCCATGGATCCTCAACCGCGTAATCTAGCGCAGCTGGCCACGGCATTAGAGTCGGCATGGCTCAACATCCCAGAGAAGACCTTCAGGGACCTAAGTGACTCTCTTCCTGCACGTCTCGTAGCAGTTCGCTCTGCGAAAGGTGGTTATTCTGGCTTTTGACAGATGGTCACATTAATGTGACTGGACTGTGTATATATTGCGATATCGATATTATTATACAGCCCTAGTCACCAGCAGCCTGAACTGTTTATAGACGGCGTATTTGTTGTTGTTTACTCCAAGGTTTGATGCTACCAGGCAACATTTTTGCAGTTATTGCCCAATTAGGTTGAGTTTGTGTGGACTGTAGCCCAAGTTTTCTGTTTTTACCTGACAGGGGTTAGGGCTAAAATGTTTAAATTCACTTAAATAATCATTTGTAAACATTTTAATTCAGTGTTTGACCCTTAACAAGTCATCTGTGCCATATCTTGATGCCTGAATGCATTGATATACAGCCATGTGATTTGAGTTGATAAGCTATTGAACAAGTGTTCTTAACAGTATCATTAGCAACATAAACCATACAACACCTTAAATCTCAATGTGAAATTCTGTTTCATTTATTTTAGTATGATTGGGCTAAAGTAGACATGTTTTCATTTGTGTTATTGCACTAATATCAACCTGAATTTTTGTGAAAAGTGAAAAATATGCTACCATATTTCCATATTTGTCATGCACAGGCAAGGATGACAAACGCATTGTTACCTAAATGGTCTATAAATATTTAATACAGGTGTTTAGTGTCAAGAATCTTATCTGAATATCTCTGGAAATGCTGGTAAGACCTTTACAATCAGGTTTCTCATGATGTAGATGACGCAGCACTGAGATACAGTTACACATAATAATCCTGGACTTATCTATTATTTACGCATTATTTACGATCTTGTGGCTTATCTATTAAAGGTGGTGTCTGTGTAATTGAGAGGCCTGCAGCTCCAGTCCAGGTCATTGAATTTGCTTTTTTATTTATGCTTGTCAATCGCTGCTTAAAGAAGACTAGATTTGGAGTTTTAAATGTCAATTTAAAGTCAGATAATCGTTTAGTTTCAAACACCTGTAGGTCATTCTGACATTGCTTATACATCTGTGACCAATAAATGTTCACTGGGAATTGGTATCTTAGCAATTTTTTTGAAAATTATTGATTTATTAAAATACCTGCATCTCAGTAAATTAGAATGGAAAATGTTTCAGTAACTTAATTCATCAGGCATATTCCATATAATACAGATTCATTAGGCACAGAGTGGTGCTAATCTATGAAGATCTTGATGGTTTTGACCTAAAACTAATAATTCTAGAAAAATCAATTGAAAATTTTGTAATACAGAAATACGATGCTATGGTTTACACAGTCTTGGGGGAGATCTTTCTTTACCTTGTTTTGAAGGTCAAAATGTAGCCACTTCTAGTGCTATGTTTAGTATTTTTGACACTGTCAGATCAAACAGCTGACAAAATGTCCACTTCCACCTGTGTCCACATCTTTTAGCTGTAGATTTTCTTTCAAATATGCCCATATAGAAATTTCACTCTTTTTGAATATTTACAGCTTATGATTTTAGGGTGTTTTTATACCGGTTTGATTATGGACCAAACATGTTTCACTTTCAGCTGGTGCGGTTCACTTTCACACTGCACTGAGTCAAATGATCCAAATCATTTGGAAAAAGTGTTCTTTTAAAGTGGCACTGCACCAAGAATCGCTGAGGGAACCGACACAAAAGCCTCAGAAGATGACTTTGAGCACAGCTTCCTTCTTTACAAACTTAAAGAAAAATAGTGACATCAAATTGTAGCGGTTTTATGATTTCTCTTTTGTTGTTGGTGGAAGACCACAAGACATTTCTCCCACTCTAATATTTACCCATAATACCCTGCGTTGTAGTCCGTTTTCTGCTTTTGGAGCAGTCTTTGTTCTGCTTGAATTTGAACCACACCAGAGGTCACTTCAACCGAACCAAAACCTAGGCTTGTAGGCGGACCAGAGTTTGCTTTTTTCAGAGTTTGATTTCGCATTCACAGCTCCAAAAACAAACCAGACTTTTATTTGCTTATTTATTTCAGACAGGTTTTTAAAAACGAGAAACAAGCAATCAGTAGGACAAGAGAAAGCATGTGCATACATAGCCAAGAACAAAATAATTGGCTTACCAATACCTTTCTGTTCAAAAAGGTGTAGGAAAAAATGAACACTTATTTAGTCCTACACCTTATCTCAATTTAATTAAACATATCACTTAACAGCTCAATAATTATTCTAAATTTGTAATTAAAACTGTTATTGAATTGTATTTATATGCCTAGAAACAACAAATAGATTTTATTATGTAAATAGTGATTACAAACTAAAGAAAATCTATGGACCCATAGTAATAATGAAAATTGAAAATAACAACCAGACATACAGAATCAGAATAATTACCAACTCCCTGCCAATGTAGACCCTATAAATTCTTCATGATCTGTGTCATAGCAACAAATAGAATAAAAAACCCCAAACGAACTGGAGTTGGAATAAAGTGGACCAATCAGTGGTGGTGTGATTCCACCTTTAGTCACCATCATGTTGTGACATTCTCTGAAACTCACTCAGAGTCTGGTCTTTGGGAAAGAATGCATGAAGAACCCCCCTCTGCCCATTCTGCTGGTTTCCCTGCTCTGCGTAAAACCAGCTCAGGTTTCCTGCCTTATACCAAAATTAAGTGACCCATATTCAAAACCATCATGGCTGCCGAACGTTCATACAAGATGTAATATACGCCAACAGAATTGGGATGTGTTGTGTTCCCTGTCATCTGGAATCTTATCATTCCTAAAAACACTCTCAGTAAATCTTGTAGCCGCCTGCAGCGTGTCTGGTGTTGTGGTGTCTCTGCAGAGTGTGTTCGGGGAAACAAGTGGAAAGCCCTGTGCTGGAGTCCCAGAGGTGGTGTCGGGTGGCAGCCCGTAGCATGCAGTCAGCCTGCTGCTCCAGCTGATGTTATGAGACGTTTGTTCAGAAATAGTGTTTAGATAAACAGGGCCCACATTCTGGAGTGTTTTAAATTGGAAAAAGTGATTTTTAGAGTGCAGTTCCACTAAATATTCAAATTTACATGGGCAGCTGATAGAGGATTGCTGAGTGAGTCAAAGATAAGAAGTTAATGACCTAAAAGAGCTGCTGGTGGACGTATTCTGACGTGTGTATTTATGGAGAAATTAGTTAAATCCAGATATCTGTTGGGCAAAATGTGATGGTTACGATTAAGATAGGACCTTCAGTTAGAACAGCAGCTAACAGTTATTTGAGTAATCAGAGGTCTGTCACAATAAATCAATAATTGCTTGATGAATTGAAAGGAAATCAATAATTTCCATTTGTTTGACATATAGTTTTCCTCTTTCTACCAAATGATAAAAGTCTTCAGTCTGGTGCTTTGGTCTCAACTAGGACAATTTTGTTTAGAAACTTTGATTATATTTACACGACAACGATCCAACAAAAACGGAATTTTTTGTTCCGTTTTTGTTGGATCGTTTACACGAAAACATTCTAATTACGATCTGTGTTTACTCAGTAACGGTACACATCGAAAACATGTAATGATCTCGCTGCACCTAGTTGGTGCTAGGTTCTTTGAAACTAAGTGCACATGTGTTTAAAAAAAGTTGTACTTGAAGGTACCGCTCTCCCATAGATTGGGAGAAAACACACATTGTGTGCGTCTGATTACGGCGCATGCGAGCCCCGGACTGGAAGCTGTTTGTTTTTTTTTTTACCTTGAAATGGCCAACAGTCTGTTATTCCTATACAGGGTTTCCCCCAATACGTACAAGTATAGGTTCCTCTCCAAAGTATGACAAAGTATGACTTTGGTAAAAGTCCAAGTCACTGACTGAAATGTTACTTGAGTTAAAGTCTTAACGTATCTGAAACGTCTTGTACTTAAGTATGGAAATTACTACAATAATGGATGTACTCAAGTAATGTAATGAAAAGTATAAGTAAAAAGTAAAACAAGGCAAATGCAGTTTGAATGACATTTTTATATTTTGGTGAACTTGTCAATACAGTTAAAGTAATAAACACAACCAAGTGCAGGTAAAATTAAACCTGCTAATAGATAAACCTGCAGGCATCATTTGGTTAAGAAAATTAGGTGCTTTACCTACAAGGTTATTTAACCTGCTTTACAACTGAACCAGCTTCTGACATGAACCACATAATGTATATGTGGTTCATGTAGTATGGGGCTCCATTTGTGTCGACTTTGTAGCAGCCAATCAGTAGGTGGGTCAAAACTCCAGCGTTTTTCTTTTTCGCTTTTTTGTAACGAGTAACTAAACCACACATTGAAAATGTATCGGAGTAAAAGTATGCAATTAAGTTTGAAAATATAGTGAAGTAAAAGTGAAAGTTATCAAAAATGTTCATACTTGAGGAAAGTATGAAGTACTCCAAAATATACTTAAGTAAAGTAGTGAAGTATTTTTACTTTGTTACTATGCAACACTGGCTGAGACGCTCGCGCTGGGTTTACACCTGTGAGGCAGCGAGGGAGACCAGCTGCTGTGCAGGTGTGTTGGTCACGGCAGCAAACCAGCAAAACGTAAATAACTGCACAATTTTTCCTCAAACTAACCGACTGAGTTGAGTAAAGCTGTTGGATGCAGGTGATGATAGCTAAAAGATGACTAGATAATAATAATACTGCATGTTAAGCTTGTTAACAAGTAGCCTGTAGGCTACTGATGTTATGTTCTGCTAAGTTCATTTTGCCCCCAAAATAAGTCGATGCCCCTGTTAAACTCGTCTGTAGCCGGGCTGGTCCGTAGTTCTCTAGATAGAGCTGAACAAGAGACGCTGAGGGAACCGAATCTGATGGGGGAAACAGTAACACCAGCATTGCGAGTAGTTTCTTCTTCTGTGGTTTGTAGGAAGTGGCTGTTTTGCTCGTACTATGCATGAGCTGGGGATTCTCTGGAAGAAAAGATCCGTTTTCTCTGTTTACACGACAACGGAAAACGGTACGTTTCAAAAACATCGCACTCTGGAACCTGTTTTCAATCTGTGCCGTTTTCAGAGAAAACATTCTGTGGTTTCGTGTAAATGTAACTGCAAACGCAACAAAACTCTTTCGTTTTCCCCGAAATCGTTGTCGTGTAAACGGGGCCTTCATAATTAATTTTATTTACTTATTTTGTATTTTTAAATGTCTTCCAGTTCCAGTGTCAGATGTTCTTCAGAATTTAAAGTTTATTGATCTTTGAAAATGTGTTCTTGCTTTATTATGCCATCACCATTATTTTACTTGAACACGTTCTCTAAACAATATTATCGTTTATGACAATAACTTATGGGACAGCTTATCACCCAGCAAATTTGTTATTGTGACAGGCCTAGTCATCAAGTGTTATATCAGTTATTCTAGTGATTAATCGAGTAATTGGATTAAACAAAAATAATTTAGCTACCTAAGATTATTTTATAGAATATTAGAAATTCAATAATTTTTTTTAATAAGAGAATCTAAATTTTTTACCTAAAATGCAACTATGTACGCTTGATCATTTAAAGAAAAAAAAATACTTCAGTCAAGCTGTTTATTGAAAACAGCATAATTTTTTATCTTGCATGCAAAAATGTCTATATTTTTGTACTGTTTTAGTATAATTTCTGATTGTGTTTTTTTTTGTCTTTTTCCTCCATCTAACAATTATTTGTTTACTAAATTAGTTGATTAATCGATTATTCATGATAATCAAATTGTTCCAGCCCTACTTTCGATAAATAAAAAATGCTATTTCCTTCCTGCTTTGGGCTAAAAGCAAACAGGTTGGACAGGCTCTGAAAAGAAAATCAACTGTGTGATTCATGGTTGGATGAGAGGATCAAGTGTGAAGAGGTCACCTTCGATGGCCTTCATTGCACGAGTCTAAATCTATGTTTGATCGAAGTAAACACTCCAGCAGATGGAGAAAGCTTCAGCAGGACTGTTGTCATTGAGATGAAAACAAAACGGACAATATTATCGTAGAAGAAGAGAGCAAAACATTTGGTTAATGTCTTCTGTCTTGATTACAATGTACACAGAAATATGAACGCGACAATAATCCATAAGAGGAAAGTGTCTGTGACAAACCTGTAAAGCTTAGGAGGAGTATTGACACAACACCGCTGGTTACGCCTCGTGTTATTAAACACCAACATCAGTCATGAGAAATTTCAGCAGGGGTTGCTTTTCATTTGTCTCCATCAATATCCTTTAGTCGTACCTATTGATCAGAATCTCACAGCTGTGGCCGACAGTTGACTGGCACTGTGAAATAACCTGTAGCCGCACATGTTCTGGCTGAGTAGAGATAATTGGATATGCTGGGTATGGTTTCAAATATTCAGACGCTGTTTTTCCTCCAGAGAAGGTTAAACATGCTGTCCTGGCTTTCCTGCCGCCTGTCTTCAATTAATGACACCAGTTTCCAAATCAAAAAATGGGACGTTGCTTCAGCGTCACTGCCTTCTGAAATTATAACTTTTTTTTGTTAAATATTTTCCTGTTAACTTTTTGGTAGCTTTTTTATGATGAAAGATACACTCTACTGTCAAGAGTTTAGTAGTTTTAGCTCTCATATTTAATCAAAATGTATATATATATATACAGTTCAGAAATTGGCACATTAATATGTAGCTTCTGTTCTTTGAAAATCTAACATTTTGGTTTTGAAAATTACAAAATATTTTGGTTTTTCATCAATTAATTGTATTTTAAGTAGGGGTGATGTCACACTGTGTGAGAGACCAAAGTAGTCTTATAAATTAATTTAAAACAAGCATGAAATAATTACAAACTTGATATTTTTTGCAGACTTTAACGTCTTAAATTAGCAGTTAGCATTATTAGCAATGTTAGTGTTACTTAAGGTAAGCATCAGTGTCTGTGTATATTCTCTAAAGAATGGAGGCCCCTTATTTTGACTGAAGTTCGCTAAAGGCCTTCAATATTTCCAAACTCAACAACCTCCCTAGTTATTGTTTTTAAAGTTGAACAATATTTAACAGATGAACTTTGTTGCCAAGTGTTCAGCCTGGATGGTACCTACTGAAGTCAGTTGGTGATCAACAAATAATAAAATTCTTATTTAATTAACACAATCATTCATAAATAAATCTAATAAAAATAATATATACAAATGTAAATGTATTAAAATGTATAATTGTATAAATAAACTTGTGAATAATATTGATAGCAAATAAAAAATTATTTAGTTTGGCCAAATGTTGTTTTATAAAATAAGTTTTTTTTAAATTTTACTACTTTGTGCTGTCTTTAGATTAATTTCTAAGCAATTTCTGATTCTGAAAATTATGTAATTTTAGTCATCTTCCATCAGCAACAGCATCAACACTGAGGAGTGTTTTCAGTTTGTCTCTACAGAGCAATAAAAATGCCATTCATTTAACTGGAATTGATACTTTAAGTGTTTGAAACTTTTCTATATACTGAAAGTCATACATGGAAAGTCAAAAATGTACTAACAAAAGTTAGGAAATATTAAGTTTTAAAGATGTACTTTGTGCTTTGCTTTGTCCTGTTCATCGATATTTGACTTGATAGTCTGCCATCACAAACAGAATAAGATTTCTAACCTTTATTTGGGATATTTTTAAGTACAGATGTCTGTTAAATTGAAGTGTTCAGGCTCGGGCTCAAACCTTTGTGCCTCTTGATTTCTCTGCCCTTTCTGTTTGGCAAACCAATAACTGTGTTGACCAAACACGGCTACACAAACCCTCTCTTACATGCTCTCCCTGATCTTTGCTGCCCTGCTGTCATTTAGAGATAGATTTTTTTATATTTTAGAAATGCTTGTTGATACAGCCAGGTTCTTATTACACCACACCATCACCATCTGACCCGGTTCCCAAGGGGATCTGCTCAGTGCTGTTCGGCATGCTGGCTTTGTCATCATGTTTGCTACCAGCGGAGGACATGAGGGGCCGTGTAAGGGATAAACAGCTGGTTGTGAGGGACCACCACAGTCCTAAAAACTGCTAAACATGTTTGTACTCTGAAAAATCAAAGGCTCCCTGGAGGATCCTGCCTCCCACAGCGTGGCCCATGTTTGGACTCTCTCTCTCTCTGGAGGCAGCAGCAGTTGGGGGTAATAATGAAAACCTTGGCTGACAAACAGAAGGAAAATGGAGTTGGAAGAGGCCAATTCATTATTGTTGGAACACCTGCGTTATTTGAGCTAACATGCTTTTCTGCCTGGCTGTAACATTTTGAGACTGGATGAGATGTAGGGCATTTTCACACCTGATAGTTCAGTTAGGGACCAAAATTGCAACATTTTTTCAGTACTGATTGAAAAAAACCTGTTCTTTTCCTCGCCTGTGGGGGCGCTGCACCAAGAACGACACAAAAACCTCCAAAGAAGACATGAACACAACGGCTTGCAGCAAATGTAGACAAAAATGGAGTATCGTCAGATTTTAGCGGTTGTTGGATTTCTCTTTAGACTCCAGAAATGTCACAAGACATTTCTCATGTTTGCTTTGTATTTACCCAGAATTCCGTATGCTTTAGTCAACTTCCTGTTTTTAGAATGGTTTCTAGTCTGATTGGCGTTCACATATGCATTCAAACTGCGGCAGAGTTCACTTCAACTGAACATTGACATAATTGTTTGGCTGTATTGGAGTTCGATTACACATTCAAAGAACTGGACTTTCTTGGCAAATTAACTGGAATTGAATTGGATTAAAGCGGACTGAAAGGGGCTGGTGTGAATTCACCCTTAAGGAAACTACAATTAATCTTTAATGTTGCATAGGAAAAGTGGTCCTAATCACATACATTAAACATAATTAAGTTGAAAAGATGATCCATTCATGGTCAGTGTCTCTGGATTTTCTGGATAAACTGACAAAATTTCAAAGAATATAAAGTCTCTCAGGCATATCTTTGCAAAAAGTACTTCCATACACAGAATATTCACATACTGTTTAAAATAAACAGTAAACAGTCGTGTTGCTTCTTCCCCAACTGCAAGAAAACTCTCAGTGCTTATAGATTTAGATCAGGGGAAAAAAGAGTGCTGAGCTTTAAAAATAGCACAGCAAGAGATAAAAAGGTTGAAAAAGTTTTTGTCACATTGCTGTAGATTTGCATTTTATTTCCTTGGTTGAAGTCTAGTGCTGTGAAAAAGCACCAGCCCCTCTTACAGATTTATTCAGTGCTTTTTGAAAACTGCTGGTTTTGTAATTTATTACTAGAAAGCAGAAATCCAAATCAACATGGCTAGATATGAAAATATAATTGCTTCCTTGTTGTTAAATTGTAAATTTATTTCAACTAACCACAGTTTTTACAGTGCTGAATTTAAGCAGGTCTGATTACTGATTGAACTTTGGATTAAAGGAATATTAACTACTACTTATCTGACAGCATGAAGTAGGCAAGTTAAGTCAAACTGTCTCATGTTTTCTTTGGATATTTACAAACACAATGGTTGCAACTTAAATATATCATGTACTTTCTGAACATTTGATCCTCTTATACATATTTTGTCCAATGGACTCTCCATCACCCAATAAAAAGGTCACCTAATCTCATGCTACGCTATGCAGACTCTCTGTCTGCAATGATTAGCATTAACTCAGATAGACACACTCATTGGTAACTAGGAGTTTCAGTCTGACCAATTTTTGGATAAATCCAGCTAATAATTATTTAGTAACTCTAGAGCACTCAGACTGTTTATAGGCGGGGTGTCTAAAATGTGACTCAGGGACCATTTGTGGTCCTTTGTACAATTGTGTGTGGCCCCTCACTGCAGTGGTACAAATGTGGCCATCTATTGGGAACTTTTGTCATTTTTGACCAATTTTGCTGGTCAATGAATTGTCCCAAACTTTATTACGATAAATTACCATTTTTAAAGTAAAATCATGGTAACAGCATAACGGTGCAAGAAAACATTCTTAACAATCAATAAACTCTAAATACTAGTGAGTATTTAACACTGGAACTGGAAGACATTTCAAATAAAATCAATTATGAATCTCTAAACAAAATTGTTGCTAGTTGAGGCTAAAGCGCCAGACTGAAAACTTTTATCATCCAGTTTTGGTAGAAAAAGAGAAAAATAATAAATCATGCAAATGGAAATTAAGTTGTTTTTTTTTTTTTTACATTATAACATTTCATTTCTTGGCTCTTTCAAAAGTTAGCTGAGTTGTGAAGTTCTGAATGAATAATACCATCCACTGTTGTGACATTTGCATGGGACCACAGGGCGGCTGCTGTCCTCTGTGACTCAATGCTGGGCCTCTGATGAAAGATGAAGTTTGATGAGGTGGAGATTGTCGCTTTGCAAAACAGATGCAAATGAGCGTTTGGCTCGCCGTAAGCGAAGTGTAAGTGGCGTTATGTATTTTGAAGGCTGTCAGCCGGTAAACTCCTGTGGCGCATGTTTAGAATGCACATAGAGAAAACACGCATGGTTTCTTGTAAACATCCACCTCATGGTTCGGAGGCAGGATGGAAAAACTGACTGAATGCTTCCCAGAGATGACAGCTGATGAAAGATTAAACACTTCAGCCTCCTCTGTGTTTTCTTTACTTATTTCTGCTCTTCTCTTCATGCGTGTTTGTTTCTTTTCAGGTTGTACTCTTTAGATTTTTTTTTATCTTTCTCTGTCTTTTTTTAAGCTAAATTCAAGAGTTCTTTTCTGTTAAAAACATTTCTTTATGAACTTTTGTAAATTTTAAAGCTTGATTTCTAACTCCTGCAGACTCGGTTGCCTCCAGCCACGTCTTATTTCTGTTTTGCCTTTTGAACTAATTGTCTCGGTTGTCCTGCTCCTTCCCTTTAGAGTGGAAACAATGCACATGCTTTGTGTTTGTCAGCTAGAGTTACTGCCAGCCCTCGCTAGGTGCTCTCTTTAATTGCCTAAAAGGTATAATGGTTCTGGCTCTCAAGCACCACCACTTATCCTTGCAGAGGTAAAGCTTTAGATGCAGGATGTCTCTGTAGGACCGAAGGTAGGCTGTAACCCCTTTTGTTTTATTGAAAACACAAACTAATAATAGCTATATTTAACTTGGATCTTTTGACTCCAGACAAGTAGAAACCCAGTCAAAAATGCTCAAAAACCTTAACGATAACAAACGAAAACAGAAATCAGCGGTAGTAATCTGTAATCAAACTGTCCTCTAAAAGATATTTTCCTGCTTTATATGGCCTTTCATATTAGTCTCTCTTGGCATCCATGGCTGGAGTTAAATAATTAATGTCACATCTGCTTTGCTTGTAGCGTGAGATTTTTTTTCCTACCTCCAGAGAAAAATCAAACTAACATCTGCTTTACTTGTTTTGTTCTACATTGAGACTGAATCAGGCACAAATGCTGAACTGCCTAGCAAACCATAATTACCCTGCTTACTCTTCTTAATTTTTTAAAAAGTAGAAATTTAAACTGTTATGCCAATGTACCAGTCACGGCAGTGAGAGGAAACATGCATGGTAATGCTACATTTCCTGTTATCTTCTGAATGTCTTGCTATCGCTCACTTTCTCACAGCATGAATGAACCACAGGCTTTGCTCCACATGCTAATTAAGTTTCCTTTCATTTTTTTCCTACAACCTTATGGTTTATTTCTGTTAATAAAGACAGTCTTCTTTCAGTAACAACTTTGACACTGAAGAGTGTTGCCACAGTGTGTAGGCATTTGCTCATGAGAAAAACAGCAAATTACAAAAGTAGAAAAAAAATCATGGTTTTGTTGTATTCTGCAAGTTTTACAAAGATTACACTTCATATTAAAGTCATGAGCTCATTTTTCATGTTTTTTTTGTACATTGAATTTTTATTAAGGGATACTCAAAGTAAATATTTATCTTTTTCGGATCAACATCCATCAAGTCATACCTGCAAATATGTAGATTTATATATTAAATATCTATAATATGTTTGAATAAACTATCTTTGTATGTTTTTCTGGAGCAGGGCACCAAAACAAACCTGGCTCCAGCCCAGGGCCCCTCAGCCTTTCAAATCCGGCCCTGATTTAATCTGTTTGAGTGTTCTGATAAAATGTAAACATGTTGGACTTATTTGAAGTTGCTGGAGGCCTTCTAACATGGCAGTTTTTAATGAATACACATTTATTTTATCCAAAATTTGTGAGAAGAATACATCTAATTTAAACTCTGAGAACCTTGCGAAGTTGGGCTGTATTTTTTTTTTAAAGTTGGATTTGGGTTGGAACATTTTGATTGGTGCATCTTCATTTAAAATGCAGTCCTAATGGACAGCCCTCTAGCTGTGGATAATTTAAATCCATACATTAGTATGGATTTCTGCTGCAGGCCTCTTGCAACGCAAATGCAGATTGATTAATTCATTGTCTGGCTTTCAGGCAATCTTCGAGTTCACGCTGCAGATAGGATGACTAAAATCCTTCTTCTCCTGGTTTTTATGTTGCCTGCTCGCTGTGTGAGATCTTTTTAGATGTGACTGACTGATTCCTATTCCGTACACACTCCAACTGTGTGTATCTTTCGGTGTGTGTGTGTTTCAGCCTTTGTAATGTCCAACCAGAGCTCCAGGCGAGCCCCACAATCTCTCACACCACAAATCTAGATGGTATATTAAGCTTTATCTACTTGGACTAACCATCTCAGAGGCACATTTAACTCCTCACTGCTGTCGCTGGATTTACTCTCCCAGCTTCATTACTGCTCTCACATAGTCATTGAGCATTGATTTGGAAAGCTTTAGGCCACACAAATACGATGGATCACCAATACTATCATCTAGTTTTTTTCAATAAAGTTCAAACCATGAGGCAGCCTGAGGGGAGATGAATTGATGAGACTGAACTCTAGTGCAATCTACCGAGTGAAATGATCTCAGAACTGCAGTTATGTTTAATGTTCAACGTAAATAAAAGTTTACATTTTGTGGTGCATGTTTGATAAAAATACTTAAACTGCTGTGACTAGTTTTACTTAAACAGAATAGCAATACTTTATTCCTAAACAAAATTATTACAGGAAAATGTAGCTAAAGGCACCTACTAAACTGAGAACATGAAAGGAACAGGCGTTCTTAAATCTATCTGAGCAGCAGTGTGCAGCACTGATACATCCTCCAGTTTCTCCATCACTTTATCTGGAATTCATGAAAAGAAATTATACTGTTGGAAAGGTTTAGCTAACCTTTTAAACCTTTAACTTCTAAGCTTAGTGTTTATGCATGAAAAGCCAGAAATAGTTTATATATTTCATTAGGACTCATAAAACAAGCTAATGTTTCTGTGTTAACTCTGCGTTGGCTTCATCTGACTCGCAGGACCTTTCACTTCTTGCTACTTTTCCATTGTATTTATAGATTTTGGCTGCTATTTTTAAAAAAATATTTTACATGTTCTTACAAAATCTAAGTTTATTGGGCTTTAAGAGGGCAAAATTGCATTATTATGCCATTATAGATATGACTTAAACATGGTCTCAAAACAACAACATTATCATTTATCGCAATAATTTATTGTACATGACGTTAAGTCTGCTTAACCCTGATATTTGTGAAGGTTAACAACCACAGCCACTTATATCTCTTATGCTTATAACGCCCTGTTTTAGTAGTTCAAACACCAAATATATATCTTAATATTCCTTAATAAAAACAGTGAGAACAGTGTTGGCACTACAATGGAAGTTTACGTTTACAATCTAGCAATTTCTGTACAAGGAAAGAAAAAGGAAAAGAGAGAATAAAACATAAGAAACAAACACCAGAGCTCTGTTGAGCTGCCTCGTACCTCTTGTGATGTCATTAGAGTTTATTGGCTTTTTTTGGGATGGGACATTTAATGTTGATTTAAATAACGATTTACAAAAAAAACCACAAAACATGACATGTTGTATAGATTAAAAACTACATCAAACAAGAATTTTATACATCTTTACAAACTTATCTGACCAGTAGCTTTAAGTTAGTTCCTCAACTTTCCCAGACTAAGACTAAAGGAAATGAAATGTCAGTAACGAGTCGTCGGTAACCTTTCTCGCTCCCTCAGCAAATCACTTTGTTGGACGCCTCAGTCGGCTTCGCTCTCGTGTACTTAAAGCTCGCTTTTAAGTTTCTGTGGAGCTCGTTGCCCAACCGTCACAGCCAGACATAAACAGGCAGACATGCATTTAATGCGACGAAGGGAAAAACTCCAGAGGAGTCCATTGTTCACCGTTGGCCTCGTTGAATGGAAAAAAAGATCTGAAGTGGACGTAAAGGTCGCAAGAAGAGGAAGTGTTGTAGAGTTTCAATTTCTTCTCACTATCTCACACCACCTTTATAACCTGACCTTTTTCAGCAAAAATAAGCTGTTAAGTTTTTATCAATACACTACAGGCTTTGACCTGCTGTATAAATGGATCTGCTTCCCCTGTCGTTATATTTTTAGATTTGGTACATGAAAGAGGGTAAAACAGCTCCTCAAGTCTTAAAAAATCTTCTTTTCCGTTCCTTTTTACATCTTTAAATAGAGAAGTGGCTGATTTTAGATGATATAATGTTAGTGATCATAGTTATGATCCTAAAAATGTATATTAGTGCTCTTGTTCTTAAAATTAAGGAAAAATACAGAAGTTAGAAACGTCTTGTATTCTGTTTGTTTGCTTCTCTATAAATGTTACTGCTGAATGTGAGCTTTATGGAGAATGAAGAGACAGAGAGTTGCACATGTTTTGCATTTTGTTCTTTTGCAGCAGGATTATTCGCGCTCTCTGCTGAACACAGTGATATGAACACTGGGCAGCGCAGCCTCCAGTGGTTCTGGGCAAATGCACAAATCAACAAACCAGTAATGACATTAACGGACGTGTAAAATTGTTGTAGCTCTTGGTTTTAGAGTGGTCAGTGTGCCGTTTGTCTGCTGTTTCATAAAGCTGCAACTCTACTGGCATTACATATGCACAGCCCTGTTACAAAGCAATTAGTGTATTAGTAGAAGAGCTGCCATATTGTGGATTGATGCATGAAATAATGGCAACACTTGAAGAAACACAGTTGATGGTTTCATATTTGGAAACATTGCAGAGATTAATCACTTGTGACATTATGATGTCTTTTCTTGTTGATCTGTAACTTGGAGGATTTTATTTCAAGAGATGAAGAAGAATATGTCTCTTTAAATTTATCAATAATTATTTTTTTAAAGGCTTTGTGACCATTTTTCACAATTAGCTGGACACGTAGAGGAATGACAGGAAAGGGAATTAGAATATGGATGACTACCACCTAACCACTTGGTGCCGCATAAATGTCCTTTTTTTACAAGAGAGGGAAGTTTCATTTAATTCAAGAAGTTGAATTTTTTTATATTTTAAATGCTATTTGTTCTTAAAAATAAGTCCTGGCCTCTGTACTGCAGTGCAAACTGTTTTTGCTAGGTGTGATTCCCATTTTACAAAACAAATTGTGTATATGAAACAAGTCTTCACATAGTTACACAGATTTAACTGAACAGTTATTGTCCATCTTGACCTCTCTAGGGGTCAGAGGTCAGATTCACTCAACAGTAAGTCCATCACAATCAGGATGTAACCAATAACTGGTAATAAAACCAGCATTAGCATTTTAGCTTCAATTAAAGATGATCTCAGTTAGTTTCAGTTCTCAAATCTGGAGCAAACCTCCAGAAAACTGCAAAACTGCTGAAACACTGAATTCCTTTAAATCAAAAGAAAAAAACCCAACTGTTAAGAGTTGATTTTGATTAATAATAACTTGAACATTGATAATTTTACTTGATGTGTATTTGCTTGATGATAGCATTTGATAAAATGTAATGTTTTTTACTTGTTTCATTCATTTCTGTACTGTTTTAATGGTGTAAAGCCCTTTGAAATGCCTTGTTGCTTAAATTTGCTTTGCAAATAAACATGTCAGTGTCTATTCAGCTGTATTAAAAATGTTCGTTGTATTGAGGTTGCTTACTGAAGACGGCAGTAGTGTCGCATTACTAGCGGATAGCATAAAGGGTGTGGTACACGGACGGTGTAGGAAATATGATGAGCGTCCTTTATTAGGCCGTAAAACTCCTGTTGGGTTATTCGACACCAGCTCCCTGTGTTATATTAGCCGCTCACATTCCTCCAGCGTTGGGTTACCATTCTGTTAGGTTTATCTTGTTTTATTTCTGCCGTTTGCTTTGACACTGACCCATTTCTGAATTTATCAGTTAATCAAGTTTGTTTGGATAGCACATTTCAGCAACAAGGCAGTGAGAAACCAGAAACAAACATTAAATTTTGTTGAGTGCCGTCCTAAAACGGATCAATATACATCAAATATATTGATCACAGTTCCAATTATTATGATTCAAAAGCAAATGGGAGCATTATTGAGGATTGGAACATCTTCAGAGTAGATGGTAAAAAAACTTAGCACAATATAACTGTTTCATATCAGTTGATATTGGTAATTGTGTATCAATAATTATTGATTATTCTTTTATTTTAAATATCTGAAATGCATGACCTTTCCTGTTTTCATTCCGTGCCATAATTTATTTTAAAGCAGCTATGAGGCATGAAGCTGCAGGAAAGTTACTCAACAGGTTGTTGCTAGGTAACCAAAGAATGAGTGTGTTGCTAGGTAACCAAAGAGTGAGTACCTTAGTTGATTCCACCAACATAGCTCAGCTAGCCTTCAGAGGTTGAGCAGCTAAAGCCTTTCCTCTTCCTACATCTCCCAGAATGCTGTGCGGTTCAGTGACATTATTGCATATTCTGTCAGATGTGTTATCTGTGGACCTTACCCCAGCGGAGCCTTTTCATTGGCTAATGTCCATTTTTCGTCACAGTGCAGCTATCAGTGGGTCACCGTCTCACAACTCAAGCTAATGTACATTGTGGACTAGCAGACCGACAGAAAGTTATAGCGTCAGGACTCTAAAACAATGGTTCTCCATCAGTGGGGAATCTGTACAGGTGATGTCAGGTATCCTGATTGTGTTTGTGGAACTAAAATTCACAGATTTCCAAAATCTGAAGCGGAAAGCCTTGCTTGGATTAAACTTTTTCACGACCGCATTTGCAGCTCAACCATCGTAGGATCAATAAGAACAAAGGATTGTCTGCTGGTGTAAGTATTATTGCTTTGCTTTCTTTGTGTTTAGTGAATGAAAAAAATAGTCAATAATAAATGCATCCATTATGAAAACCATTTAGCCAAGTACAGCATAATGGCAGCATCGATACAACTTCTACACCTTGAAGCCTGTCTGTTACAGTCTTACGTTAGCTGAACAGATCAATATGCAATGTGTACCGTATCTGACATACATTAAAGATTTTATTTCACCTGAAAAGGCCTTACAGGTGAAATAAACTGTAATCGTGTTAGCCAGGCTAATCGTGTTAGCCACCGAGTACAATGTATAAGGCCTAGGCACATTCAAACCCTCTAAACCATGAATGTCCGACTTACCCAGCCTTGCAAGAACAATAGGCGTCAGTCAGTGATCTTGTCCAAAGCTACATTCAGGATCTGCTGTTTTTCTCATCGACTGATAGCTTTTAGCTGCAACGCGCACAATGTTGGTGGCATTGCATGGCTAAAACACCTTGATGTCGTCCAAAAATGACATGAACTTGTTGGTTCCCCTGTCCATGTCGTGGCTGATATTTTGTGAAAATCCGGCAGAAATGCTAAACTAATCGACTCAGAAATACTCTGCAGAGAGTCAGTGGAAATAAAAAATCCAGTGTTTAGACATAGGGCTACGCCGATAATGTGAGACATATAGTGACGTAGGCGTTTCTGGGCGGAGCTTGGTAAGGTCCATGGATACCGGTCATGTGTCTATCGTGATGTATGTTATCGATTTATTGTCTGGCGCCTGTTCAGAGTTAAACCTGGTTTTCTTCATGTTGGCGTATTTACACCCAGTGTTGTCGCCTGTTGAAGGGGAATCCTCTTGGATATTCAATATTGGCGCGTCTCAAGTACTACAGGGGTTATGGTTTGCTGATTTTCTCTCCTCTAATCCAATTCAGTCTAATACCCAGAATCACAAGCTGTCACTCCATTTATTTTTCAATCTCCCCATGCTTCCTTCTCGCCCCTCTTCCACGCGAGGGCTGGAATGTTAAAACTGAAGCCTCTGCCATGCTGAATGTTTGATCAGCTTTCCTGTTTCTATCCGAACGGGAACTATAGGCTCGGACGTTTCCACAGGTGTGCAGGAGCCTGAACGGTTTCTAGTCTGTGTGAAGAATAGAGCTGTGGTTGCTGAAGCAGCTGCTCGATGTCATGTGGTTGTTTTATTAGTTCCTGGTTTACATGATTCAAATAATGAGGCGTTATGGTTTGGTTTTACATGGAAGCTGCATCAGGAAGCAGAGGAGAAGTGAATGTCTAACTGCTAGAGAGTCGTGTCAGAAAAGCAGAAGTTGTTAAAGTAGATGGCTGGTTGTCAGAAGCAGCTGAAGACGGGAAAATGTTTACAGGGTTAATCTGATTTGATTTAATTCTTCCCTACACACCACTTTGTGGGATTTCCTTCCTTCCTTTCTTCTGTCATTACTACCTTGTGTCTTTCCTTCCTTCTTTCCTTCCTTCCTTTTTGATACCTTGTATCTTTCCTTCCTTCTTTTTCATTTTTCTCTCCTTCCTTCCTGGCTTCCTTTCTTTCCTTCCTTCCTTCCTTCATTGCTACCTTTTGTTTTTCCTTCCTTCTTTTTCATTTTTACCTCCTTCCTTCCTAGCTTCCTTTCCTTCCTTTCCTTCTTTCCTTCCTTCTTTCCTTCCTCCCTTCCTTCTTTCCTTCTTTCCTTCCTTTCCTTCTTTCCTTCCTTCTTTCCTTCCTTCCTTCTTTCCTTCCTGCCTTCCTTCTTTCCTTCTTTCCTTCCTTCCTTCTTTCCTTCCTTCCTTCCTTCCTTCCTTATGTCATTACTACCTTGTGTCTTTCCTTCCTTCTTTTTCATTTTTCTCTCCTTCCTTCCTTCCCTCCTTCCTTCCTTCTGTCATTTCTACCTTGTCTTCCTTTCTTCTTTCATTTTTCTCTCCTTCCTTCCCTCTTTCATTGCTTCCTTGTGTGATTCCTTCCTTCCATCTCTCTTTCTTTTCCTTTATTCTGTCTTTCCTTCCTTCTTGTTTTGCTCTTTGCCCATCCAGCTTCTCCAGTGTAGAAATATCTGACATAAATAAATAAAAAACGTCAGTTTTTCAGATCTTTAAAAGAACATGAAGGAGTAAAAGTGAAGTCAGGAAGAACGTTACAAAGCTAAATCTGTTAACAGGTAAATATTTAGACACACGTAAGATGTGTAGTCTCATCCTTGAGGAAACAAACTGAGCTGCAGATGAAGCATAAGGAGAGATTTATATGCTTGGAAGGAGAAAAAAAACATTGTTTTTAATTCAGTATGCAATTTTGTTTAATTAGCTTCTGATTTACTTAAGTTGTTGGTAATTAGACATTAAGTAAATAGGATTGCCCTGTGGGCATGCACTGCAAGTGATTAGGAGCTGAAATGTTGCTTCACTGGGTTTGAGTCTGAGACAACCAAGCTCAGAAGTATTGTTCAAAAAATGCATTCATGTTGAAATAGAAAGGCTGAAATATTTATGACCACAGTAAAAGAGAAAATATTGATCTTGCAGCAGCTTTTCTCTTCCTGACCGTCTGAAAGTTGGCGAAGTCGTCCCAGAAATGGCCTTGTTCTGTTTCCATCTGTAGCTTTGTTTCACCAACTGAACCACACACTTCTTGTGCAACAGGAAATCTCCACCACAATGACTAGCGTAGCATCCTGCAGTGCTTAGCGGGGCATCCTGGTAAGTTTAGTGTGGCATCCTGACCGTCTGGAAATTGGCGAAATGTTGGTGGAAATGTTGGTGTTGTGTCCTGCAAAGGTTAGCATAGCATCCTGCAATGATTAGCATAGCATCCTGAAAAGGTTAGCATAGCATCCTGCAAAGGTTAGCATAGCATCCTGCAAAGGTTAGCATAGCATCCTGCAATGATTAGCATAGCATCCTGAAAAGGTTAGCAAAGCATCCTGCAAAGGTTAGCGTAGCATCCTGCAAAGGTTAGCGTAGCATCCTGCAAAGGTTAGCGTAGCATCCTGCAAAGGTTAGCGTAGCATCCTGCAAAGGTTAGCGTAGCATCCTGCAATAGTTAGCGTAGCATCCTGCAAATGTTAACGTAGCATCCTGCAAATGTTAGCATAGCATCCTGCAAAGGTTAGCATAGCATCCTGCAAAGGTTAGCGTAGCATCCTGCAAATGTTGGCGCAGCATCCTGCAAAGGTTAGCATAGCATCCTGTGCAATACAAAGAAAACCATGGACTCTTTTTCCCTCAGGCGACTCCTTCCTTCTTTTCTTTACGTCTTTATCTCGGGTGATTTCTTCCTTTCTTTATTTCATTCTTCTTTCCTTTTTTCTTTCTTTCCTACCTTGTGTCTTTTCTTGCTACCTTGGTTGATTCCTTCCTTCCTTTCCTTTTTCCTCTGTCCCTCCTTCTCTCCCTCCCTCCTCCACATCTCAAACACCCCCCACCCCCTTCATGTTTTAATGTGACAGCTCTTGTTTTTATCCAAACGATGAAGGGTGTCTTTATCTGTTGTTGTTCTTGGTTCCTCCCTATTATTATCCGCCCCGTGTTTCTTCCCCAGTGGCTTCAGCTCCAGTTAGTTGTGGTTTGTTTCCATGTTTGCAGTGGTTCTCTGCAGCCTGCTTCAATTTGCTGTGTAGAGGAAGAAGCCACGAACATCGGCTAAATAATTCAGCTGCCGCGCTGCAGCAACCCTTTCACATCGCAGGAAGGAGAGTGCAGATTGTCTGTGGTATAATACTTGGTGATAATTAACTTGCACTCAGGATGTGTTGAATATATCTGATGTAAGTGCAGCTTATAGCCTGAGTCCATAGAAGGGTGTTTGTTTATAATAGTGAGCATGTTGTAAACTTTACTTTAAGAATGGAAAAAGCAAAGCTCCACACATTTGGCTTTTTCCAAACAAGTCTTCTTGGTTAATGCAAAGACTCTCTGTTGGTGAAACATGGTGGTGGCAGCATCATGCTTTTCTTCAACGGGAACGTAGAACCTTGTCAAGATAAATTTAGGAGGAGAAACTGTTAGAAGTTTAACCTTTCAATGAAGCGATAGCCCAAAACATAACCCCTTTCCTACTGTAGAAGTGCCTTAGTGGCCTAGTCAAAGTTCATATCTAACTTGAATATGATTGGATGTTTTCCATCCAATGTCGATGCAAAATCAAACTCCAATGCGGACCGAAAAAGGTGCCTAAAAACCCCAGGTTTCAGTTCTACTAAAGCAAACTGGTTCAGTTTGAATGCCTATGTGAACCAAAAGCAGGAAGTGGACTAAAGCACAGGGCATTCTGGGTAAATTGCACCAAAACAAACACAAGAGTCTACCACTACTATCAAAAATGGATTCTAGGTTTTATAATAAAATTTGCTGCTTCTCCCTTTTTGTTTACGTTTCGTGAAAATAAATTTGTGCTCCTTTCTTCTTCAGAGGTTTTCATGTGGTTCTTGCTGCAGCGCCCCCACAGGCGAGGAGGAGAACAGGTTTTTCGATCAGTTTGGTTTCACACAGCGCATTGCGAAAGCTGAAAATGTTACAAATGTTGCTAATTTGGTCCCCAGTTGAACTGAGTCTGGTGGAAACAAAACACCCTACATCTCTGGATGTGCAATATACACCACACTTTTCAGATTTTGATTAGCAAAGAATGTCATAGGATGTGTATTTAGTTTTGTTTTAGACTGTTTCATCAAATCCTGATAAAATAAATGCAGGTTGTGGATGAAAGTGAGAACAGAAGAGACAACCACAAGAGCAAACTGCCGTTAAATTGGTTTGGTTGTTTTTCATTCAATGGGCTCCATCTGATTGTTAGCATCTCTCCAATAATGGAAAAAAAAAGACTTTAGACTAAATAGGAGACAATAATTTGTTCGTCTTTCTGCTGTGGCGTTCCAGAAGCTGTAGGAACTTCAAAGGCACATTAAGTTGTTCTGATGACATGTGGTGGGCGAACATCTAAGACTGAATTCATTCATCACCTGTTTGCTCCTCTTTGCTGCTGCTTCACATGTATTCAGTGAATTTGTTAACATAAATGTGCAGTAACTCAAACTAGGGCTGCAGTTATTCTGACGATTACCAGGTAAAAAAGTGTCAACTGTGCACATTGTTTATTTAACTGCATACGCCTTTTTTATACAATATTAAAAAGGCATTAAAAGATGCAAACAAATTAATTTCTGAAATAAAAAAATAAAGAACTTATTGTCTAAAATGCAATAACATGGCATTCCTTCAGTGAAGATGAACCAGATGAAGCTGAAACTTGAGTTTTGAGTAAAACATGTTTACAGACTGTTTTTTTTTTTATCTCAAGTGCAATAGATATGTTTTTTTATACAATTTTGGCTGTTTTTTTATATATTTTTTCTAAATTGATTTTAGCAAACGGCGTTTTTTAAGTCCGTATGCTCCAGTTAAATGTTAATGACGATCCACAAGCGATTAATCACAATTAATTGTTTCAGCACTAACTCAAACCACTTTGTTTTATATCTGAAAGTTGTTTTTAAAGATTTTATTATGTCAGTAAGCCGAGATAAACCAAAATTTTCTCAATATCTGATAACCGAGATGTGCAATTGTCAGATGTCCACCCATCATTACCCGTTTTCTTGGCCCAAATCATATAAATTGAGCACAGTGTGTATTTCTTTGGCATTAACTGCTGTTTAATTTTGGCTGAATTACTCTACTGAATTTTATTGTTTTTTTAAAATCTGTATACTCCAGTTAACTAATTCAGTAATTAATTGTTGATGATTATTTCAACAATCAATCACAAATCGTTAATCATTTACTGAATTAGTTGACGATTATTTCAACAATCGATTAATCACGAATAATCGTTAATCACTTACTGAATTAGTTGACGATATTTCAACAATCGATTAATCACGAATAATCATTTCACAACTAAATCAAACTACTTCATTCATCACTAAACGTTGTGTTTTAATGTTTTTTTCTATATCGAGAAGCGGAGATAAATCTTAATTTCATCACAGTCGTGCAATTTCCTGATTTCCCTCCGATCGCTACTTGTTTTCTTGGCTCAAATCATTTAAATGGAACATGGTGTGTATTCCTTTGGCATCAACTGCTGTTTAATTTTGGCTGATTTACTGTACGGAATTTTATTGTTTTTTTTTTATCTGTATACTCCAGTTAACAATTAATCAATTACTGAATTAGTTGGCAATTATTTCAACAATCGATTAATCACGAATAATCGTTTCACAACTAAATCAAACTACTTCATTTTATCACTAAAAGTTGTGTTTTAAAGTTTTTTTAATATCAAGAAGAGGAGATAAATCTCAATTTCATCACCGTCATGTGCAATTTCCTGATTTCCCTCCGATCGTTACTTGTTTTCTTGGCTCGAATCATTTAAATGGAGCAATGTGTGTATTTTCTGGGATTATCTGCTGTCCAGTCCTCATCCCTGCCAACCTGTTAAACAAATGAGTGATGAGCTCGAGCCTTCTGCCCGCCGCATCGAAGCGGGCGATGGATCACATGGAGGGAGGTAGAGAAAAATCAATTTGCCTTTCACATAGTCTTCATTAGTTTGCCTTTTGTGAAGCGGCGAGGTCAAACCAAGTTTGGCTGCTCCTTACAACCACGAGAAAGGTCGAGTCAATAAATGCATGCGTATGAATTTTGATACAGCCAGAGAAAGCCAAACCACACAGCTGGGAGGTTTGAAAAAACTAAACAGTGTTTTGGACTTCATTTTATGACATTAAAGCCACAATGAAATGAAAAGGACACTGTGAAAAACCTTGTATGGATCTAAAAATGTCAGACTCTGTATTACTGTTTGCTCTGCAGAAGTCTTGCTGTCAGCTTATGATGGATAGAAAAAGTAATATGGATTTTAAATGGATCCACACACTCAGCCTTTCATGGATTCCTACATGGTGCTTAAAATCCTTGAAAATGCTTGAATTTTCATGCTTACTTGAATTAGTAAGGACCTGTAGCTGGAAAACCTAGCAAAACAAAACAGCTGCTGCTCTGTTTTTAACATAAAACGTTTTCTCATGTGCTGTCTTGGATTAAATATTTTTGATTTGAATTTGAGGTTTGGAAAGTGCTTGATTTCTGTAGAAAGTCATTCAAAGACATTCAAACTGCACAGCTTTGTAATAAAACACAATTTGACCTTTGTTTTAAAACCTTAAATTTGGAAAACCTTATTTACAGTTAAACCAGATATTTTCATACAACTAATAAAAAGAGACACATGTGGTGCTGGAAAAGTTTGAAAACTTACCTTAAAAATCCTTAAATATCACTTTGGGACAAGTGGATGAACTCTGTTCCTAACAAGCTTGATAGCTTTTTATTGTTTTTTTTACTACATTTTTCAACCAATCAGCAAATTCCTGCAATCTCAAAAGGTGTATCGATTAAATAATTCAATAAAATTTCATTAAAGATCAACATTTACATTGAAAATGCCTTTTCTTGTGCATTGTTGATGATTTTCCATCCCGCTGGCTCATGTTCGCACCTCTGCATGACGATGTGCCTGTTGCCTTGAACAGCACAAATGGAGTAATAATGATTTACCCACTGTGGAAATAAATATTGTCAGGTCTTTATGAATCAAAGCTCGTGGTCTGAATCAGAGGGTGAAAGAAAATCTTTATTAAATGTCTCTTTCATTCGATGCAGCAGGAGAAATCCCTGCGCTCGCTGCGTCGTGAATGCATTATCCAGGCGCCGGCCGATGACTCGCATACATTAGCACCTAGCTTGTAATGTTTATTTTTACAGTGTTGCCAGTGTTGGTTTCATTAAGGCCAAATCTTTACAGCTGATGCTAAAATACTAAATGTGTATTTTTATAAACTGGCTTGTGTTGAAGTTTAATTTCTGACCAGAAAAGGAACAAATTGAGTTCTTTAGTCAAGTCCAGTTCAGTTTACTAGCTCTTTTAATCTTCTGCTGTGCTTTTTAGTAAAAAATAATAAACAATCTGTTAATGTTTTGAAATCTAGGTTTTTGGCAGTTTCTCCAGTGTTTAATGGAATAATGAGTTTATTTTATAGCACCTTTCATCCACATGGAAGTTCAAACTGATTTACGTCACAAAACGTCACGCAGCCATCAGTTATGAAACAAGCTTCAAACATTACATTTTGTTAAATGCCAGATTCAAAGTCATTTAAGCAAATGCACAGCCGATATGTTGATCAATGTTAAACTTGGTACTAATAAAAACCAATAAAATTTAATTGAATTTCCACGGCAGACAGCATGAAAAGTACCAGACTATATATGTCATATTTAGATCTACTATCTTATTAGGTTGGAAGCTGTTTTTTTTTTTTAAATGTTCCACAAAAACCAACATTCCATAGAGGAAAATGTTTTTCTTGATTTTGAAGACTAAAAATAAATATTAAAGGGTTAATCTTTAGAAATTATAACAAATTTTCTAAAGCAAATATTTTTTTAAGCTTTAGATTTTCTTTTTCTAAAGGTGTAGCTTGCAAAGCAATAGCAGATATGAACTAGCCCTTTAAAATAAATTGAAATGTGTCCCTAGTTTTTGCCAACACCGTCAGAAATGAAAAGAATGTAAAAAAAAATCAGGCATTATTGGCACCAGAACTTCTGAGGACCCCATGACCACTTCCTGTTTCTTCCTTTGCTAAGAGGCTAGTTAGCTCTGGTTAGCTTATGTTGTTCTTTAGTTTTTTCTTCTTTTTATTCCTAAGTTTTTTGTCACAACCATGATGTGTCAACACCGTAACTGACATTTTACAAAACTTTGAAATGTTGTGAAATAAAAGCTTAATTTTGGTAAAATATAAATATTTAATGGAACTGATGAGCTACAATATGGCCTCCTTCAGATTAACATCATATAAATTGAGGTAGTTTGGCTTTTGTCACTTCCGTCAGTGTTTTTGCGACTTTCAGTGAAATTGTTGTCAAATCTCACTTAACTGTGCAAATAATTCATGCAAATAATTCATTTTAATGTATTTTATATAAATTGCATTACTTCACATGTAGGAAGTTTTTCATTTTACTCAATAGTTTGTCACCTTCAGTTCTGTGTCAACTCCGTCATGCAGTGTCAACTCCGTCAGATGGACTTTTTATGGTATTTTGTTTTAAATATTTATTTTGTTTCTTGAGAAGCTTTTGTCTGTAAAATGAGTAAAAATATTACTAATAGGGTCATTAAAAATGATTTTTTATTTTATTTTTGTCAGATGGTGATGACGTTTTAGGTCAGCTCGATTAAAAATGTAATTTTTTTAAAAAATGTTGCAACTGGGAGCCTGTACCTCAGCATCTTTACATTTCCAAAACATTATTTGTCATATTTGTATACATAAATTTGAGAAATAACAAAAAACAATTATGGGAAATTTAAAATCCATTTTGTCCCTATTTTCAAGAATCACTGAACTATTATGCACTGCAAGCTGCTTCTTCTATAGGCGAAAATGAAGTCGGCAGCTGCTTACTGTAGTTGCTAGACCTGTTGTGGCTCAACATTGGTCCATATATAAGGCGCACCGGATTATAAGGCTCACTGTCGGCTTTTGAGGAAAATACGGTAGTTTATTTTGTCACCAAAAACTGGAGTAGAGATGCAAACGCAGCAGAACATTTATATTCTGAAGGATATTTAATCTCAGCTTCTTTTGTATCTTTTAGTCTGTTTGTTGCTGCTGTGTTTACATATGGAGTCTGGCTTTGGGAGATTTCCTACATATAGTTTGTGTTTTTATATTGCGTGATTGGACTGCGAGCCATCAAAAACGTGAAATATGCTTTTCAAACTCTGATATCTCTGCACTTCATCCACTCAGCAGACACAGCTGTGCTGCTAATTTTGATAAAATGCTTCCAGTATGTAATATTTTTCACAAAAGCTTGGAGTCTCACAGCTGCAGCAGAACTGCCTACAAAAGTCAGTCGGAAACGAGTCTTTTGTCTGCAGACAACAGGGTGAGGCCACATCCATCTACGTTGATCACAATGCTCAATACAATTATGAATGACTTGGGGAATGTAAAATATGCGGCGCTCCTGGTGGCAGCATGTTGGAGCAGCTCTGTCCTGATTTGTTCTTTTTTGTTGACTTCGGTTTGTATTTTTTTGCAGAGTTGCTGCATGTTTGGACAATTATTCCCGCTGGTTTTGGATGCTGTTCAACTCGAAGGATCTTTGTTCTTACTTTTTCTTTAGGCAGTTGTTAGAATGCGCAAGCAAAGCAACAATGTTATTTTTCTTGTTCTTTTGCATCTGGGAGTATCTGATTAGTATATCAAATCCAAGAAGAGTTTGATGGATGCAGAGCAGAGAAAGAGCATCATCTTATCCCCTACTCCAACATCTCTCTGCCTGAGTTTTGAACCCAACAGCCAGGCTGAGATGAGGTAACTTATGTTGACCATCCAGGATGTATTGGTGTGGAATATTGTCACTGCTGCCCATATAGTAAGCTGCATGTCATGACAATCATCTTCAGTCAGAGCCTTCTTCAGATTCATTGCAACCCTGACTGTTACTGGATATCACCATCCATGACGACTCTTAGGCGATACTTGATTGATATGAGTTATGACATAAGACTGTCCGTGGATCCTTAAAGTCTTAAAATCATGGATCTAAAATTCAAGCCTTAATATTCATTAAACATTTGTAAGTTGGCCTTAAATATATTACTCACAGGTAGTGTATAATAATATCGATATCACGATATATATCGATATTTTCTTTTCTAGAAAAAAAATTGATATTCATCTGCAAGTATCGTAAAATCCAACTGTCACCTTGTTCACTCACTGCTTGCTTCACCAGGTCATCAGGCTTAGAGTGATTCCTTCAGATGTTCAGGTTAAAAAGGTATCAAACTATTCAGAGCAGGAACTTGGTTCACTTTATTTACTTTACTAATGCATGTCAGCTACAGTTTGGACTGTTTCAACTAAAAGAAACATGTTTTCTCACCACTTCTTTGATTCATTTTGTCCAGCTGTCCACTTTAAGTCTGTGTCCAACCAGAGCCAGGTATTGTGTAGTTGGAGCTTTTAATCAGTTTTCAGTTAAATTAATTCAGTCCAACTTTATAACAGTCACAAAATGTCACCAAAATCACTCTGTCCCTCTAAAATCTTTCAGAAAATCGGAAACGTGTATTGAATTGTATCGGTTGCTGAATATCGCAATATATATCGAACCGTGGGCAGAATATCATGTATTGTATCGTGAGATTATTGTATCACTACAGCCCTAATAACGTAGTTTACTTTTCTCTTGTAAAGCAAAAGTTTGAACCAAACGCTGACATTTTCATTGCGTTCTGTGATTAGAGGTTGTTGCTACCACTAACTAGCTGCTAATATACCCCAGCTAGCTATATAACTAGCCATTGACTCACTTCTGTTTCCAACCCATAAGGTGCTTGGCACTATTATATATTTAATTTGTAATTTTCTTTTGTGTATTTTTGTCATAATACAGGTCTTAAATCTTCTTCATAATGGTCTCAAAAAGTCTTAAATTGGAATTCAACATTTAATTGGTAGCAATTACCATCCTCCTCTTACCATCAAGAATATGTGAGGTAGAAAAAAAATTATTTTGAGTTTTTGTTCAGTTTGAGGTTTTCTTCTGGTAGGAAATGAGTTGTTGTGATAAAATCCTACAGAACTGAACAGCAGCCGGCCTTCAGGGGAATTATTCCTGTAGTGACGTTTGATCTGGGTCACTGTCACAGCACACTTGTCATTTGGGCTAATTTCATAGGGATTCATATTGACCATTGCCACTAAACCAGAATGCTGAATTGATTTAAGACCAAAGTTGTGTCTTTATTGTAAAACACTAATGAATTTAAGCTGTTGACCATTTATCCAGTCAGCCACAACATATTTTGGACGGCTGACATCAAGAATGTCCTGATGTGTCCAAAGTCTTCAATTATGGCTCATTTATTAACTCATTCATTGAATGATTAATGCTGACATTAGAGCATTCATACCTGCAATAGCAGCTTTTCTATGAAAGCTAATGACTATAATTCATCACTAAACTGGCCACGTTAAAGTTGAGCCATTATTGATTAGAAATATTAAACAGAAAAGTTTGTCTACTACCAGGATAAATGAACATTTACTGTCAGATTGATTGAGATGAACCACATAGGTATTTAATTATTAAGCAGTTTGTCGGGGATATCTAATTATTTCCTTCAAACATCTTTTATGCACATCTGGAGTCAGATTGAGATAAAATTTCCTTTTATAGTCATTTATTCCATGATTTATGTCCACCTTTTTCCTCATCCTTATACGGCATCTTGTGTAAGTCGCCAGGCATGAATTTGTTACAATCAGAAATCGAAAGTTGAAGCTATGCATCAGTACTCGTAAATAAAATCTGAATAGTTTTGTTGGATTGTAATGAATCAGAATCATTGGGATTACATGCAAAATGACACATGGTGGTGGCAGGATCATGCTGAGGGAAAATGCTTAATGAATGGAGCTAAATGCAGGAAAATCCTGGAAGGAAAGATGTTAGAAAAGTGTACAACTTGTGACTCCAAAGTAAAAACTTTTTAAACCTTCCACAAAGAACCAAATAATGTTTATTTAAATATAGATATAATAACAATTGTAAGTTTGAGCAGTTGTGTTTTTTCATCGCGCAAACAAACTGAATTTCCACTAAAAAAGAAAAGTAATATGGTTGGAAACTTTGTGGTTTGGTTAACATTTCATAGATGAAGGTTTCATGTTTTCCTTAATAATGTAGTAATTCTTTAAAAATAACACATCTCCTATTACAGACATTTATTAAGAATAATCATACATTGTCTTTTTACAGAACATTTGCGACTCTACATGAGTTTTATTTAGCTGGACTGAAATGTTCAGATGCTCTCCAATCTAGACCTGAAGCAAAATATTTTTTTTTTTTATAAATCTAAAGTGAAAAGGATCAATGGACATGAAATGCATAAAAACTGGGTTCTGACTTTTTTCTATCAATCCAAATAAAAACAAGTCATGTATTTTTTATGTCTGGCTCCAGAAACGCCGCAGCACATCCACATTGATCAACATTGTTTTCTTTGGCTGCCATCATTTTCTGCTGATCAGAGTCCGGGGTTTACTCCTGAACTAGAAGTCGTTTCTCTGATTTTGTGTTGAACTCATTTATTTTATTGAGGGTGATGGCGTTGGGTTGCAGAGAGGCATCTTTCTCTAAAACATGTGAAGTCCTCGTCTCCTGATTCGTCTAAAACATTTCAGATTTACCTCCTCGTTTCTGAACTACAACCATTTTTTTTCCCTTCCCAGCCTCAACTTTCCCATTCCTTCCCATAAAAGGCCATGTGTGTGTGTCCACCGCTGTGCACGGCCTATTTAAAGTTGCAGCACTGGCTCTTTGAGATTTGGATGAGCTCAAGATGCAGTAAAATCTTTGCAGATGGTCTGTTTTTCTTTCCCTTCTCCACATGAAGAGATCGGGGGAGTGAGGGAGGTCTATTAAATTCTGGAAACATAAACACGGACACGGACGGTAAACAATCCCCTCGGCCAACATAGAAAGCGGAAAGTTATCATGGATGTTGTAAGAACACGGAGGCATCAGCAGGATATTTTCCCTCTTCCTGGTTCTCACTGTTTCTAAGCAATGGTGATCAGTCACTCCTGTTTTGTGGTGAAAACGGGTCCGGATTAGGGCTGTAGTGATACAATAATCTCACGATACGATACACAATATTCTGCCCACGATACGATATACCTGGCAATATTCAGCAAACGATACAATTCCATACACTTTTGCGATTTTCTGAAAGATTTTAGAGGGACAGAGTGATTTTGGTGACATTTTGTGACTGTTATAAAGTTGGATTGAATTAATTTAACTGAAAGCTGATTAAAAGCACCAACTACACAATACCTGGGTCTGGTTGGACACGGACTTAAAGTGGACAGCTGGACAAAATGAATCAAAGAAGTGGTGAGAAAACATGTTTCTTTTAGTTGAAACAGTCCAAACTGTAGCTGACATGCATTAGTAAAGTAAATAAAGTGAACCAAGTTCCTGCTCTGAATAGTTTGATACCTTTTTAACCTGAACATCTGAAGGAATCACTCTAAGCCTGATGACCTGGTGAAGCAAGCAGTGAGTGAACAAGGTGACAGTTGGATGTTATGATACTTGCAGATGAATATCGATTTTTTTTCTAGGAAAGAAAATATCGATATATATATTGCGATATCTACATTATTATACAGCCCTAGTCTGGATGTAGATGACATGATGTGACTGTTGCACTGATGTGCTCTGAGCGATTCCTAGTCTGAAATCTCTGCCACCAGACTCTAATAATCCCAGAAAATCCTGAACAGTTAATCCAATTAGAGTCAACACGTAGCTGCCCTCTGCAATAAATCTAATACAGGTTAGCACGAAGAAAACACTATGGAAACTTTCTCAACTGTGTTTTATCAGATGGTTATTATGAAGAATCGTATTCTGGATGAGGGATTCTTTAAAGCTACCTGCTTCTGAGAGCAGTTTAAACAGCTGAGATGACGTATATTTAGCCGGATTAAACCGTGTCAGTTCCCTTCATGGAGCTGGAGGGGAAGCCCTCATGACGTAACTCTAGTGGATTTATCCTTCGATAGCGACGCCGTAAGCCGCTGCAGCACAACAATGTAAACACAGTTTGTTTTTCCTTCTGCCTGCAGCCAAATGCACAGAAATTCCTCATTAAATGTTAGATTTAAAGTGAGTAGGCACTTAAAGATGCGTGTATTCACAATATATTCTTAGTTAGGGTTACAGGTGTTTAAGTTTTGAAAAATAGATTATAATTATCAAACGTTTTCCACCTTTAATTTGATATGGATTTTAGAAAACATACAGATCTGTTAGAGATGAAAGCAAATATAAAAATATTTAAAAAGTACTAAAATCTTCAACATTCAGGTTTTTTGAGGCAACTCTAACTCTTATTTTTTATTAATATTTTTTTAATTATTTAAGTATTCTGAGTAGTTATTTAATATTTCATGTGAAAATCAGTGTTTTAATTTCTATTTTCAATTAAATATACTAAACTAAAATAGCCAAACTGAAAGTATATTTGAAATTAGTTATTTTAACATTTTTTAAATTTATTAGAATTTAAAAATATTTTTTACATTTTATTTCAGTATTTTGTTTAATATTTTATGAGATTGAGTATTTTTATGATTTTATCTATTTTCAATTAAAGACTAAGGAAAAATTTGAAAATTTGTTGGAAATTATTTTATTTTGTAATTTTTCATTCATAATAATGAAACATTCTGTATTTCTATTTTTAGTTATTCAATATTTTATTAGATTCAGTATTTTTTATCAAATGAAAAAGCCAAACCAAAAAAAATCAATCTGAAAGTATGTTTGAAATTTGTTTTATTTTGTAATTTTTAAAATGTATTATTAAAAATATTTTATTTCTTAAATATTTTTAGTTTAATATTTTGTTAGATTCAGTATTTTTATGATTTTTCTATTCCTTTATTAAATGAAAAAGCCAAACAAAAAAAAATCAATCTGAAACTGTTTGAAATTTTTTTATTTTATAATTTTTAAAATGTATTATTAAAAATATTTTATTTCTTAAATATTTTTAGTTTAATATTTTGTTAGATTCAGTATTTTTTTTATTTCCAAATAACTAGTTGAGTAAAAAACACTAACCTTCAGTTTGAGTCTTTCTTGAAATGATCTGAATAAATGAGTATTTCCCCGTATGTCGCGTGTCGAAGCAGCTGTTGCTTCACCAAAGTGTTTGCTTTTAATAAACCTGAGTGCCCAGCTGCAAACACAATGAGGGCACAAAAAAATCTGTATTTATTCCTGATTTCCACAGATTTATCCTCGTTACTCATCTCTCCATGATTAAACTGTCACTTTTAAGCAGATGTTGTGATAACATAAATGCCTTTGAGGATTCTAACTTCAGTTTTGACATTCACAGCTGCGGTGATCAAAATATATCATAGCTTTCCTGGACCTGAGCTCAAATGTGTAGGAATCCTGATGATTGATGGCTTTGGTCCCTGAAAGGTCAAGGAAGGGCTTTCACATGATTTCCTGTCGACTTTAAGCTGCTCTGTGTGTATTTAGAGTTGCCGGCATAATGCTTCAGAGCGTATTTTCCTGCCTGAGTGACTTGCTAAATGGCTATGCCGTTGTTTGACAGCTTTACTGGCGCACTATTATAACTTTGGCTTCCCAGGCAACGAGTTACGCCAACTAGCAGACTCGTTGACCTACTGGTTTACCGCCTGCTGCGACCATTTGTACCAGTCATTACGAATAATTGCCTCGAATTATTGTTGTTCTCGGCATGCTTCAAAGAGGAACTTAACACCGAGTCAGCAGCTGTAACGGGAAGAACTGCAGCTGAACGCACATCATGCTCTCACACCCGGACGGACTGTGGCAGCAGGAACCGAGCGCAGCTTGTTTCTGCACATCTGTAGAACCGCGGTCGGGTTTCCCAGGATAACGTTGGAGTCGGAGGTTCCAGTAACGTGTGTTTATTAAAGCAGCAGCCGGGCTGTGAACTGTGAGGGAACGGATCTGTCAGAAGGCGGAGGATAAAAGGATTTGGAGTCTAATCTGGATGCAGGTTCTGGAGGGCTTTGGGTCGATGTTGGCTAACCTAGATTTCCACGGTGGACGCATCCGTAGCCGGCTTCGCCTGAAACGAGCGTCAAGATTCTCTGTTGGAAAGTTGTGTTGACATTGCAAAAGAGCCGCAGCTAATGATTATTTTAGTCATCGATTAATCCAGGGGTGTCCAAACTTTTTGCAAAGGGGGCCAGATTTTGTGTGTTAAAAATGTAGGTGGGCCGACCTTGGCGGACGTTCTTTACATAGAACAGCAATATAGTTAAACAAATTTCAGCAAGCATTCTGTGTTTTACATTTGCTTTTTTATTTTAATTTCAGTGATCTTAAGCATGTCTTTTGGTTCATTTGAAACATGCATATAATATGCAATTGAATATTCACTTCACTTTTTTAACACTTTAACTTTTTTCTAACGGTTAAACAGAAGTAATTGTACTCTTGAGTGTAAATTACATTTAAGACATAAAACAATATCTCACCATGGCAGTTCAATATAGAATTTTTAAATAAAATAATAGAAAAATGAGCAAGTAATAGTCATATCAACAAGTGCAGGGCTCATTTGAAATATGACATTAGTAAATGTTGATCAGATTTTTAAAAGTTTATGATTCTGGGGTGAAAACTGAAAACTTGTCTGAATTTATGACTTATTTTGATCTTAAAAAACAAAAACAAAAATTATTCAGGGACTTATTGTAAATGACAAATGATTGTCTGCGATCTGCGATACTGAGATCTGGACTGCGGCACATAGGCCAGGTCTGGCTCAAAGGCAGTGGCAATGATGCGCAAGATGTCTCCTAAGTGAGAGTCCGTTATTTAAGTTCACAACCGAGAACGTCTTCTCACACAAATACGTCGACTAGGGATCCCCGAGTGATTTATATAGTAGGCTGCCCGCCCCAGTCATTGTTTCACTCACAGTGTTGCGATATTGCGTCCAACTGCCCCCCATGAGACGAGGACGACACGTCCCTTATTTTGATTTCTGAGAGGTGGCAACTCTAACGTCGACCCAAACAAGCTTAGCATTTTCTTACCAAATGCTCGAATCTCTCGAAACCTGTGCTTATCCAGCCGTCGGTAAAAGTTGGCGAGAAAAAGCAGCTGGTGCAGCTGCATCACTCTGCAGCTCAATGAGCTCCAGGTGCAAGTGGTCTGAGTCACACGGGCTGCTGCCCTCTAGTGGGTAAATGAGGAACAGCATTTAGTGTGTAAGCTCCGCCCTATGCAGGTAACAGTACCTGCATACCCAACGTATTAATTCTATGTGCGGCCAGACGTTATGGATTTTATGACAGAGGCTGCGGGCCGGATGAAATATGACCACGGGCCGCACTTTGGACATGCCTGGATTAATCGATTGGTTATTCTGACATTTAACCGATTGATCTGGTAAACAACTAGCATTCTGAAGATTTCTTTGTCTGTTTTCATACAATAATGGGAGTATGTTAAAAGATGCAAGAAAAGAAACATTTATTGCCTAAAATACAATAACAAAGCAGTCCTTTAGTTGCAAACGAAGCATCTGGAGCTAAATAAATTCAAACATCAACAAGTGAAAAGCTCAGACCTTCCTGCTTGATTTAAAGTCATTATATTGTAAGGATGACCTGTTGATTAATTTATGACTGCTTAATAATTAGATAACAAAGGGTGGTTAATAGATTTTTAACATAATTTGAACCAGGTGAAGCTAAAACTGCCACTTGATGAATTCTGGGTAAAACATATTGACAAACAAAGGTTTTTTTAAACCTTAAATGCAAAATGTTTAGATTTTGTTCCATCTGGGCTTAATTATTCCTCTGGCAGTGCTATTCTTCAAAAGATTTTCCTTTTTTGGGGGGGGCATCCTCCAGTTAACGATTAATCAATTACTAAAATAGTTGACAGTCAATACAATAATCGATTAATCGTGACTAATCCAATTAATCGTTTCAGCTTAAGACTAGATGTTCAAACTTTGAAACAAATTGATTTTCCGATAACACAAAATCTAATTTGCTTTCAGAATATGGAGATTTTTTTTAACTATCAATATCAAGATTCAACAGTATTTTAAAACATAAGTAGATTAAACTTCTGTTTTTAATGTGACATGTAAGCTAAGCTTAAATTGATTCATTTCTTGGTGCTGCAGGCTTGTAGTTTGATAAAAGATGTAATGTTGAGAGTTTATTCGTGTGAAAAGGGGAATTCTCATGTTTCACCTGAAAAAAAGTAATGGAGTTCATGAAAGCATAAGCTGAAAGAGCACCAGTGTAGCTGGGTTAAATTAGCATTTTTAAACATTTGATCTACTGTTAATGTGAATCATGGCTTTGTGGACGTGTTAACACTTCATATTAAAATGAATCAGTGGTTGCAGCTCAGTATTTCCTCTCCAGTTTAACGTTTCTCTCTTTTTTCCCCTCTCCGTCCTGCTTTTCTTTCCTACCTGTCAGATGATGAAGCACGCCTGGGACAGCTACCAGCGCTACGCCTGGGGTTTCAATGAGCTCCGGCCGGTCTCCAAGCAGGGCCACTCCAGCAATCTATTCGGTGAGAAGCGAAACCCAGGCACACACACAGAATTGATCTTGTTTCCCTGCCGCCAGCAGCCTTGCCCTTTAGATTAGCAGCCAAATTGGCCGCCACTTAGACCCATCCGTCTATGCATGCCTCTAAATGTCATCTTTATCATATATTTATATTCTGTTTATGCATCTAACCAATTGTCAGCAGCTATGGTGCTAATGAGTGCAGCAGGGTTTGTAGCTGTCAGCTTTTACATGGTGAAACGACTAAGGCTGAAACGATTAATCACAATTAATCAATTCTAGAAATTATCGTCAACTAACTTGGTAATTGATTAATCTTTAACAGGAGTATAGAGACTCAAAAAAGCTAGCAACACATTCACAGCAGCAATTAACACAAAACTATACAAAAAACCGATACATTTTTAAATTTAAGATAAAAAAAATCATATCTGTATGTAAATATGGTTCTACCCAGAACTCCTCACGTGGCATATGAGGAATTAGGAAAGCTAAACGTGCAGCTGACTGATGTTGTTTACCTTTCACTGCACATGAATAAAGATTACTAGCAAGGACTGAAACGATTAATCGATTATTGAAGTAATTGTCAAATAATTTATTAGTCGATTAATCGTTAACTGGAGTAAACAGACTCAAAAAAGGCGTCAAATGGCAAAATATTAGCTTCAAATCGTTCAAATTCAGTAAAATAAAACAAAACAAAATGCCTTTTTGTTATCCAATTATTAATCAGTTAATCCAAGCAGAAAACGATTACATTTTGGCTGCAGATGCTTTCTTTACACCAATGATCAAACGTTCACTAAAGGAAAGCTGTTTTTGCGGTTTAGGCAGTAAAATATTTATCATTTCAAAAAGATTATTGTATCTTTTATGCATTTCTAATACTGTATAAAAAGTGGTTGAATAAATTATCTGCAGAAAGTGCCATTTTTAAATCAATCCAATTAATCGTCATAATAATTGGTAGTTGCATCCCTAGAAACGGACATCTTGCAGCAGGTCTTTGTTGTGCATATTGCTAGAGCTGCTTGCAGCTTGGAGATCTGTGCATCAGAGGTGTCAGTTAGTCTAGTGCTGTTGCGTTCTGCTGATAAGACGCCATTCATGTGTAAAGAAGACAGCATGGCCTCAACTGCTGATAAGGAAACGGCAAAACACCCCCACAAGTTGGGTCTCAGTTTTTCCTGCTAGTTGTTGTTTGTTGGAGTTCGATTTTTTTTTTTTTTTGGCTGTAATGTTGAAAAAATGGAGGGGAATCTGTGTTGAATGTTGAAGATGTTGGTGGGTTTTGACCTCACAGCCGCTGGGAAAGCTCTAAACACAGATAATGGACATAAAGTAAACCTTTCGGCAACAGACAGCTCAGTTTTACTGGTGGAAAATTCAACTTCTGGCTGGTTCAAAACACCTGAAAGCTTTAGATTTCTCGTGTTGTATTGTAGTTGTTGAATGAACGTGTCTTTAAGCATTTGCTTTTGTTGTCTGGGTGTTATGTAAAGGTGCTAAACCACAACTTGGCCCAGCCCAGCCTGAAGGTAAATCCTCCGGTACGTGGCGTCATTCTTCTCCGTCCCATTGAAGAGACACTTACCTGTCAAAACATCTTTTATCACCTGCTTCTGAAACATAAACATCCCAAAACCCTTTCAAAGACTGAAGGCTGTGGAAAACAAGTGGACTATTATAATAAACACATTTTATTCACTCCTTCACCATGATGATCCCACTGCTTTCCTAAGACAGAAACAGTCATTTGCCAACTTTATGAACATAAACATGGACTTTGCTTCTCCTTTACTTTCAATAGACAATATAAATATATTTATACAGTAATAAAAAAAAAATTCCCTTCTCACCCTCTGCGGGTGGTCTCTCTCTCTCTCTCTTTCATCCTCTGACCTCTGACCTCTACCAGAGGCCTGGGAGCTTGAGGGTTCTGCGCAGTATCTTGGCTGTGCCTAGTACTGCACATTTCTGGACTGAGATGTCTGATGTTGTTCCTGGGATCTGTTTTAGCCACTGCTCCAGTTTGGGGGTGACTGCCCCGAGGGCCCCGATGACCACAGGCACCACTGTGGTCTTCACCTTCCAGTTCTTTTCCAGTTCCTCCCTGAGGCCCTGGTATTTCTCCAGTTTTTCATGCTCCTTTTTCCTGATGTTGTAGTCACTTGGTATAGCTACATCCACCACAACGGCTTTCCTCTGTTCTTTATCCACCACCACAATGTCCGGTTGGTTCGCCATTACCATCTTGTCTGTCTGGATCTGGAAGTCCCACAGGACCTTAGCTCGGTCATTCTCCACCACCTTTGGGGGTGTTTCCCACTTCGATCTCGGGGCTTCCAGTCCATATTCTGCACAGATGTTCCTGTACACTATGCCCGCCACCTGGTTATGTCGTTCCATGTACGCTTTCCCTGCCAGCATCTTGCACCCTGCCGTTATGTGCTGGACTGTCTCAGGGGCCTCCTTGCACAACCTACACCTTGGGTCTTGTCTGGTGTGGTAGATCTGAGCCTCTATTGCTCTGGTGTTTAGGGCCTGTTCCTGTGCAGCCAGGATGAGAGCCTCTGTGCTGTCCTTGAGTCCAGCTTTGTCCAGCCATTGGTAGGATTTCCTGATATCAGCCACTTCAGTTATTTGTCGGTGGTACATCCCATGTAGGGGCTTGTTCTCCCATGATGGAACCTCTAGCCCCTCATCCTCTGTTCCCCACTCCCCATATATATATATATATATATATATATATATATATATATATATATATATATATGTGCCGATCAGGAATTTTTCTCCCGATACCGATCACCCCTGAGGGCCGATCCCCGATACCGATCCCATAATTATTATTATGTTACATTATGTGGAAAAAGGAACCATGAATTCACCTTAATTTAGACAAAAACTTGTTTTTAATAACTTTTTCCAAGAACAAAACTAAACAAAACGGGCATTGTGCAAATTGAACTGCTATCAATTTTGTAATCTGTTATCAATAATACTATCTTTAACAGACTGATAACATATGAATGCTATATATACAGTATATACTGTATATATATATGTATATATATATATGCATATATATATATATGTATACATTACATATACACATTAACACATTAATGTGACTGGACTGTGTATATATATATGTATATATATATATGCATATACTGTATATATATGTATATATACTGTATATATATATATATATATATAGTTTTTATAGTCAAATTTTTGTCTTTGAAGCTTTAATGTTTGGAAAATCTTTTATTTTTTTAACCAATGCACTCCTTGGGTACGCCCAGTTTTGGCCATTTTGTTAAACAAGCCTGTTTTATACCTATTTATGTGGACACATAGGTTAACTCTATTAGGGTCAGGCTAAGATTTTTAAATGTTTAGTTACTAAAATAAAGTCATAATTTACAGTAATAGAATCATAGTAACATGAGAATAAAGTCGTGTGACAATAAAGTCAAAATAATGTGAGAATAAAGTGTTAATATTACCAGAATAAGGTTGTAATATTAGGGAAAAGAAGCAGCAATTTTATGAGAAATCCATGAAAAAAATTAACAAATTAAATGAATAATGTTGAGAATCTTGTGAAGTTGTACTTTGGTATTGGTTTTACAGGTAAGAAAATATTTAATCTTTTAGCGCATTGTTATGCAGAGCAGGACTTTGAAACGACTGATTTCATAGGAAGAGCTACACAAACTGAGCCGCTACAACCGATATTCATAACTCTTGTAATTTTTAGACATTTTTTGGTAAAATTCCGCCTTTATTTCCCTAATATTATGACTATAATCTCATCATTAAACATTTGTATAACTTGGCTCTAATATGCCGTCGTACAACTCTCAGAAGGAATTACTGAAATAAAACCCACTTTAAAAATACATATTCTGTCACTTATAATTCCTTTTGTAGAAAAGAAAGCGAGAATTCACACCTCCCCAAACAAACCAGAGTTCAATTAAAGCAGACTAAACAGCGCTGGTGTGAATGAAGCCCATATCTTATAATCCTTTGTGATTCCAGCATTGCAGACTTGCTCACAGTGCAGATTCTGGTTGCATATGATCTGCTGCTCCAGTTTTTTCATACTGAACACTGTTTTAGTGCTGCACCTCTTACATTTAATGAGGAAATTCAATCAGCTTTGTGTAAATTCCTTCCCCCGTGTTCCTAGTCGTATGTAAATGTATGGAGAGAGAGAACAATCCAGGTCTATGAATACTAATTATTAGATTAGCCTGTTCGATCCTGTGTTTGCCGTTGCCTTTACATTCCCCTCCTGGTGTTCTGAGAAGTAAATAGGCTCGTCTCCTGTTCTTCCAGACCCGTTCCCATCAGTAAACGGGACGCCTCGCCCTCAGGGCCTCGCCACAACCTTCCCTGCTCCATGCAACATTATCATCACCACTTTAATATTAAACACCTGAGGCATTAAACACAACAGTCAAAATACACTCAAAACTTAATTTGTCAAACTCAGAACAGAGTTATTGTGTCTATTTAGACTTGCTTAAAGATGCAGTATGTAACTTTGTAAAATGTGGCTAATAAATGGTTCATATCCATGTTATTAATCCATCTCTAAACATTTTATAAATAATTATTACTGTTTATTATGCATTGATTAATGGTAAGGAGGAGACAAAATCTATCTCTTCTTGCCAAATAGTGAGACATATTTGTTCACCTATTTATCTAGATCAATGGTTCTTAACCAGGGTCCGATCAAACCCCAGAGGTTTGGTGAGTCGGTCTCAGGGGTTCGGTGGAGCCTCTGCTGCTGAGGTAAAGACTCACTTGTGTAAAGTCGTGATGACGCCCCGCTTTGCCATCACTTCTGCAGAGGATCATGTTACATTGCTTAGCCAATCAGAGGATCACGTTACATTGCTTAGCCAATCAGAGGATCACGTTACATTGCTCAGCCAATCAGAGCTGAGAAGGAGCCCTGATTGGAGGAGCTCCACTCTGCATGGATTTGAACTTGTGTCTTTATTTACTTCAGCAAAGCTCACAGTTTTTACCAAATTCTGTAGCTTTCGGTGAACTTCTAAATCTGTTCCTTAGACGTATCCTTTCGGGGTTGGTGCTGCCTCTAGTGGTGTGGAGGTGGTAACACAACTAATATAATTACATTACTGTATCAGAATACCGCAAAGTATTTTGTGCGTCGGGAGAGGGGGTGGGGTGGGGTAAAATAAAAGGGTTCAGTGAATGCGCATATGCAACTGGGTTTTCGGTACCTCAAAAAGGTTTAAGAACCACTGATCTAGATAAAGATAGATATGATATTTGCAGCTTCATATGATAATAAAATAAATATTATTTAGGTTTCTGGTCTTTTGGTTCATCAGCTGTTAAATTTCCAGATTCAGGCATTCACTGTTGGAAATATAGAGAATGGAAAGCTGGAAAATATGGCATCGATGTTTCAAAAGATGATTAAATATTGGATTTTATCTTGATATTGGCTTATTTGTGAAGGTTTCCTTTTTTAAAATGATTGGATTCTTTGTGAGTTTTGGCTCGCTGCCATCTTGGATCGGCGTTTTCTCGTGTATCCTCGTCAGATGGCCGTCTGGAGGCATTCTCAGCACCTCAAGCTGGCTACTTTCTGGCATGAGTTCATGGATTCTCCTGCCAACAGGATGCGCTCAAAGAAATGAGTTGGGAAAATCCACATGACTTCTCCGGCAGAACATTGGAAGTTGTTGAGATGATAAGTTATCCTAATGTTTTCAAAGTGGTGGCGGATTAGTGCGTTTCCAGCAGAGATGGGATAGACTGACGGGTGGATGCGTCTCCTCTGTGGAGAGAAACTCCTGGGTCTCAGACGCCAGCTGTTCCATCAGCTGTTTCCACTTTAAGTGTGTTTAGCTGGATTTTGGCTCATTTCAGGGGCGTCTTTATTCTACATCGAACATATGTTCTGCTTTCTGAATGTCTCCGGTTTCCTGCAGCGACAAAACCAGGAGCTTTTAAGGATTCAAGTTTTGATTCTTGCAAAACAAAAAGATTATTGTAAAAATAAATACATTAGTTGTCGACTTTCTGAGAGTTGAAATGCTTTGATTTGGAGTCCAGAAATGGGAAAATGTTATTTGTTGGATAAAACAAATAAGCATTTTACTTGGTGCTGATTGATTGAATCCCCAAAAACGGCAATAAGGATTAAAACTATAGATGTTGGCTTCTGTGACAATGCTAACATAGCTTCCATTAATGTATATTAGGTGTTTAAACCATTAAAATAGGTAGTTGGAAGCGTTTTTAGACGAATCATGTCAAAGTATTGGCAGATTTCATCTATTTAGAGGCTATAGTTCCTAAATCCCCTAGAAGTCCATGGCTCAACAAAAAATTGGAAAACTTTGATGCATTAACTTAAGGTTAGGAGAATGATCTGTTTTATTACAGGTAAGAAATAAAGATATTAAAGGACAAGGTGGGTTATCCTTCATACGTAGGCCTTAAAAGGTCTTCAATTCATTTTAAAAATGTAAGTTGGCCTTAAATACTTTTATTGGTCTTAAATTTAGTTGTGATACGACTATTTAATCTCATATTCTGTAGTTTTTTTCTCGCACGACTTTTTTGTCAGGCAAAGGTTTGAGTAACACTCAAACATGGTCATTGTGTTTGACTCAAATTTTATAACTAGCTGCTAATAAGCAATGCTAGCTAGCTTCCACTTAGCTTTTTTACTTCTAAAATTCATCGCCTGTTGGCTTTACCTAACAGTAGCCCAATAAGACACTTGCCGTAAATCTGTAACAAACTTCCAGAAAACTGAAAAACAGCTGAAAAACCGATTCCCTTTAAATCGAGGCTTAAAACCCATCTGTGTAGAGTTTTATTCATAACCGGAACATTGATCAACATACAGTATTTGATGCGTATTTGCTTGATGATTTTGATGATATTTGACAAAATATAATCTTGCATAATAGATGATTATATGATAGTTTTTTGAGGTATAGCACCTTGAAATTTGCTATGCAAATAAACCTGATGCCAATAAACAAATAAGCTAAATTTTACTACTTCGACATGAGTAGTCAGAGTTGATCCTCTTGTCGTCCCAGTGCAGACTCTCCGTTTCTCTTCCTGCCTTTTATTAAAAGCCCTAAACACAGTTTGGTGACTGAAGGCTTTTGCCAAACTTGTATTTTTAACAAATATCCTGAAAAGCTGACTAGGTTGTTTCAGATCCTGTGCCTTAGGAGTCTGTAGATTCATTGGCTCTGCTAAAATTAAATCCAGCTAGAGGCGTGGATGGCATCCATCTCTCCGCCTGTCGCCTCGGCTCCTTCCCTACCTGACTGAAACTCTTCTGATACAGAGCAGGTGCATCTCTGGTTTTGATTTGCTGGCTTGCAACTTTTCAAGGTGGTTTAAATCAATAGTTTTTCCTGCTTTCTTAAGGTCTTCTTGTTGTTTTTTGTTGGACATTTGGACTCGACTTTTCAGAGGTTTTTGTGCATCTTTGAAAAAGTCTTAAATTCATGCGCCTAAGTGTTTTAAATTTATTTATAAATATGTCAATCACAGAGCTTAAATATTGTTGTGGCAGGACTATTTACTTTCATATATACTATGGATGTGGACTTAAAGTTTTATCACAATATTTTGTGATACTTTTAAAATACAAGTGACAATAAGAACTGCAAGACTGTGAATGTGACATAACAATAATAGCCACATAAACACAGATAATGTACTTGGAAAACATTTACAACACACTTCCTCAGTCGCATAAAGAAGTGTGATTTATATCACTAAACTGTATTTAATCATAGTTTTATTGATAGTGTCTTTGAACAAACAGAAATAGTAAAGCTAACAGCTATTGGGGGAAATTATTGTGTCAAGAAAATAAATTTATCAAGATGAGCAATACAATAAATGGCCACCCTAACATAGACTTCTTCTTTACATTCTGTAACTTGAAGTGGTTGAGGCTACCACTAACTAGCTGCTAATATGTCTTTGCTAGCTCCTGGGTAAGTTCGAATTTATCGCCATCCATCTCCGCAACTGGCTCACTTCTCTTGCTAAGCCATGCGAGAGACTACTACTGTATAAAATATTTCTGTTGCAATATAGGTATTAAATTTCATTCATTTATGGTCTTAAAAGGCCTTAAATTTTAGCTGGTAAAACCTGCAGAAGCCGTTTTGTGTGTAAAAGTTGTTTAAATTCTGAGCTATCAATGGTAACACTTCACATTTTCCCCACTTATTAACACATAATGCATTCAACACAATATTTTCATTTTTTCTGATTCGGGTGCGTCTTGCTCTGGTTTGACATTGACCTGAAAGTGTGGTTATTTTCCCGGGCAGTCGGATGGAGCTGTAGCTGCAGGCGATGTGAAGAAGTGAAGACCTTCAGCTCCTCCTGAGACACAGGGGCTTTGCAGTGCAGGTTTTCTCTCTGGCCCTCTGTGCAGAGCTTTAAAAAGGCCCCAGGATGAAGGGCAGGCTTTGCTGCTGCAAGGCTTTTTGAGAGACTTGCTTTTCTTTGTCGCTTTGTTTTTCTCCCTGCGGTCTGTCCTCCATGCCCGTGTCAGAGCACTATGACTTCTTTTATTTATTATCGCCTTTAGTTGAAGCGATACTGCAGCTGATGCAGAGCTGGAACTATTTTTCAGGTTCTATATTCACCTGAGGATGCGTCTTTTCTTGCATTTTCATTAGCCATTATTTTCTTCATTGGTCTGTGTTCAGTTTTGATAGAATCAAGCAAATATATTAGCCCGATATTGTAAATCCAAAACTAGAAAGGGATTTTTTACAACATTTTATTAGGGCCATTGTAGTTGGGGGTGGGGGGGAACGGAGCTAATTTCTAATTAATCCCTGAAATCTTCTAATTAATCCCATACATTTTCTAGAAAAGTTTGAATTTTTCTCTAAACATTTGAAATTCAGAAATTTCAAATATTCTATTAAATGTTCTCCTTAATTTGTTCAAAATTTTTGACATTAATGTCAAAATTTCAATGTTTTATTTCTTGCAAATATTTGACTTTTGGAGCCAAAAAATTTCCTTTTTTCTAGAATATTTCTGAGGTTACTCTCAAAATTTCAGTCTTTTTTAAAATGTTCTACTTTGCACTTTTGTTGTGGTAAAAGAAAGAGATTTAGTTTTCAGTTTCTTTTCGATTTTATTGAATTTATATTTTTCAGTAATAAGAAGAGGGTTGGGTCAGTTTATTTCAAAGTGCTTGTGATATTTAGTCAAGTTTAAGAATAAAAGCTGATTTGGGTGCAGCAAAATTGGCTTTTCATAAATTAAAACTTGTTTATAAAAACACAAATACTTTGTGTTGTATTTTACATTTTTCTGTGTAAGAAAATTATAGCAATATTTACTTTCATTACAAATAAAGTCTCCCATCTGCATCTACAGGCCAATTTTGTAGATCTCTGTTCTTGCAAAGGAAGTAAACAGAAGTAGTGAAAAATAATAATCTTCTGTTTCAGACTCTAGATGATGATAAATCAGCTTGTAGATGATGTGAGGATCTTTTTCTGCCAAAAACTGATTCAGGTTGTTGGTCTAAATCCAGCGCAGATGTTTATTACTATGATCCAATTTACCAGTAAATCTGCCCAGCTGGCTATGGTTGTCCTATTTGTACACTGTCCTTCAAACTTGGGTTTAGCAATCAATACCATCAGAAATAAAAAGATAAAACTCAAAGTGGAAAGTGTGACCTTTGGACAGGAAGAGGTTCTATTTCAGGTTAAAGGTTGAGAAAGTTTTATCACTAATCTCTGAAATTTGTTGCAGGACACTTTTAGACCAAAAAGAAAAACCAAAGTAGTTAGAATAACTTCTTTCTTTTAATAGTTCTCTTTGAATTTTGCTCGGTTTTAATTATGAATGATAAAGAGACGTTTATAATTAGTGAACAGTGCAATGTTTAAATACCTTAGATGCATTTTGGAGGTTTAATTAGTGGATTTCACCAGGAAATGTTTGGAAAAAACTGACTTTTATATTGTTTTGCTTATAAAGTTCAGTCCAGCAGTTTGTGTGGATTTTTCCGTAATCCTTTAATTTGTCTTCGTGTATTTTCTTCTAAATGCATCGATCCAGACGTTTAGAGTTTGAAGACATTTATCCGGTTGTCCAGAGATCATTGTCCAACCATTGAATCTTTGCTAATCCATCCTTCAACAATTTAGACAGTCATTAAGTTGTCCTTTAGACCATCAACCAACCATCAATTTGTCCTTTAATCCATCTGTCAACCATATACAGTTGTCCAGTCATTAAGTTTTCTTTTTATCAGTCAATCAATGTTTATCAACCAATCTTTAATCCATCCATCTGTGCACCCAACCTGCCATCGATCTGCACTTTCATGCATCTATGTTCTCATCCGTCTGTCCATCCATCCACAAAGTTTTTGCTGTCCAGTCAGTCTTTGGTTTTCAAATTTTCCAATGTCAGACCTCTGTAGAAATGCCTGCCATAAATCCATAGAGTACATTTGTCTATAATTTTAAAGATTTGAGTATGGAGATGTGTGTAATTTGGACATTTCCAGCTGAGTGAATGTAGGACTTGCAGGACGAGAAGCAGACACGCCAGTCTCTGATGATGTGGAGGCCTGGGGGGCTTACAGGGTGGAGGTGTGTAAACTAGTTGGCTGCATGTGCTTCTTGGCCACATTTCTTTCATTATGTCATCCCACATTTGATTCTGCTGCTTCCTGCTGGCGGACGGCCTCTGAGCCCCGCCGCTGTCGCGAGCAAGGCTAAAAATAATATTATCCACCAGTCAAGAGGACTGATGTTTCTGGTGTCTTTCTATTCCGACAAGTCATTTAGTTGGTTATGTAATTTGACATTGAGTCCCGGGCTGCAGCCTCGGCTCCCACGCAGCATTCAGTGCGCCTGTGAATCAGATATTCAATCTTTGTAATTGAAATGGATGGAGTAATTCTGCTGCGGCCTTCCCTCAGGTTTCTCTGCTGTGTGTTTGTCAGCATGATGAGGCGGAGGGAGTTGAATTCGGTTGAGTCTTGAGCGATGTAAATCTCCCGCAGCACGGCAGCTGTGGATGGGACTCGGATAAGAGCGGAGCTGAAATGTTGCCGTCGTGACATGAATGCGATACACTTGAAATCCCGGAGATGCTAAAACTTTTCTCCTGGGTTTTTGTTGTGAAGCTCTAAACTGCCGACTGCTTCAATTAATCACACTTAATGCACCTTAAACAACAAGAAGTCTCACCTCCCAGGGTTTGCAAAGCACTGCAGCACCACTCATCCTCTCATTAGCTCTATCAAAGACACAAACTACTGATGACTCTTATACTGGCTCATAAAGTATCTACAACCCTTTGTAATGTTAAAAATGCCCATTTTCTTTAGATTTTTTGAACCAGCAGGAACTACTGCACTAATAATACATATGGTCATCAGAAAAATATCAGACTATCAGAATTTATCAAAAGCAATCGGGAATTTTTTGCAAATATCATTATTTATCAGGAATTAAACTTTTGAAAACATCTTAAAATAGTCATAACGGTTCTGGTGCTTAGACCAATCGAAAAGGTTCAAAAATGCGTTAAAGCAGACATCCAATCAGCCACAAGCTCACCCTTTTGTTTGATTTTTACATTTATATAATAATTGTGAAGTTTTGGCTTACTTCTTTCACCTTGTTCTGTAAGTAAATAGTCTGGTAACGATTAATCGATTACTAAATTAGCTGGCGATTACTTTAGTAATAGATTGATCTGATAGTTTCAAACTTAAAGTTTTTGTGGAGTTTTGGTGTAATTAATCCTCTGAATATGAAAATATGTAATCAAATGTCCGTTTTGAGTCTTTGTACACTAATGATTAATCGATTACTAAATTAGTTGATGATTCTTTCGCTGATCTATTAATTGTGATTAATCCGATTATTCACTTCATCCCAATATATTTTCTGAACAGTTTTGTACACACATTTTGTGTACTCAAGTTAACAATTGATTATTAAATGAGTTGAGAATTATCTCAATAACAGATTAATCACGATTAATCGTTTCAGCCCTGATTTCAGTGTAAATGGTAACCACTCTAAGAGGCTAGATGTAAAAGTAATGACCTTTAGAAAATCGTTTATCACTTTTGTCTTGACCTATTGTATAAAATCCTAAGAATATCCTAAAAGATGATATGGTTGCTTTAAATTTGCTCGTCTTGCTTCACTTTAACTCCCTCCTAATATCTGTGTCAGCATCACATTTTCAGCACAGTAAAAAAAGGAAGGAGTCTGGCTAATGCCTTTCGCTGTAACCTTCACAAAAAACAGTTGACGCTTGAATATATGGCAGCCAAAGCCAAGAGGTTAACACGCTCTGGTGTGTGTGTGTGTGTGTGTGTGTGTGTGTGTGTGTGTGTGTGTGCGTCTGTGTGTGTCTGTGTGTTTCCTGCCCACAGTAACGCGATTACCCAAAGCCTTAGCCATCCCTTTTCCTCCTGAAATGAGGCAAGTGTTCGGGTCACTGGAAGCTGAATGTGTTGAGATCCGGATGATATTGTGGGATTAGGGATTAAACATCTAGTTTGGGTTGGAACAATTTTAGACCGTTTGGTTAGAAAGACAGTGAGCTGAAGAAGAGGATTTGTATTTAAAAGAGCTTTCGGCGTTGTGTTTTTAATACCAGTCACTCTTTGGCTTCTTCCGGACTGGTGAAGGCTGAGGCTGCCGTTTCTGTTTTTGCAGAGTCAGCACATCTTTCCCCCATCCATTTAACTTCCCTTGGAAAGCTGGCGAGAGGTTGAGTCTGCAGCCGTGTCTGTTTCCCGTCGCCTGGCTGGGTGACGCCGTATTTTATAAAGTCAAGGGAACTTTCCAGCCGCTGTCAGCTCACCTTGTGTTTAGGTTTTGACAGGGAACAATGTTTTCACTAGATACTTTTATTGGCGAGTCCGAGGCGGAGCGACACCGGGCAATTTCTCTTTACTGGGAAGAGGGAAAACAAGATGATGTGTAGCAAAATGTCAAAAAAGATCTACGATGTTTGCTGGTTCGGCTTCCGCACATCTATTTGTGTTTTTTTTCTCCGTTTTTAATCAACTTTGCCCTCTGCAGGGTTTCATTTATATTCTGCATGGCTGCAGCCAAATGTCTGTATACGAGAACTCCAAACGGATAAAAGAAGAGGTTTAGAGAGTCACGGCAGACATGAATAGTTGATCAAAGATCTGCCGAATGTCAAAGAAAACAAATTTTATCTTTTAACCTCAAACATCCAGTCAAAACCAGCAGAACTGCTGAATCACCCAAAGATTATTTATATCTATATACAATATTTCTTGCTCTTTAAGCTCCTAGCTTGAAAGTTTGTTCACAGATTTGGTCTGCTGATCTTTAAATGTTACACATGTTTCTGGACTTTGTGTGACGTCATGTCTTAATGATGGATTTAATTATTAAGGTTAATGTTGGTGATTTTTCCATGAAAGGAGGAGAAGTTGGATAAAATATTGATATCTCTGTCATTAGAAGAGAAGTGGGTGTTGGAAGAGGAAGGAGTGGATGGATTGTGTTTCACAGGAAAAGAAGAATAATGTTGGTTAATGACTTTTGGACCCCTTTCTTCTCATTTTTCTGCCTCCCTTTGCTGCAATCTATCCTTGTATCCTACTTCAGAACAGAGCCGTAATGATTCTTGTCTTCTGGGGACACTGACTTTCCCATTATTCATCTATCTGTCAATTTCTTCCCTGGTTCAGGTTCGTTGGCTTCCATTGGGGTAAAACAAGCTCAGCCAGGTTAGATAAAGAACATCAAAATACATAAATCTTAATGTTTTGCCAATTGGACTCAAGTCAGGACATTGACTAGACCATTTTAACAATGGACATGCTCTAATATGGGGCAGGGCGAAAACAAGATTTGGTTTTTGAAGATTTATTTTGGATTGGTTTTCTTTTGTTTGTTTTTTTTCACCAAAGCACTCCTTGGTGATGTCAGCATGGCCAAAGCCGCCATCTTGTTTGGCAAACTTCTATTTATTTGAACTTTGAATTCAGGTTGACTCTATAATGATAATTCTGTCATTTTGAGTACTTTCAGTAATAGTAATGGCATAATAACGCAAGAACACATTCTCAAAGATCAAAAATGTTAGATCTAGTAAGAAAAATTCTGACTTTTTTTTTAAACCTTGGTGTCAAATTTTACTGCCAATTTGGATTATCTGCATTTTAGTTACAAATATGTGCAGAACTTTGTTGGTACTCTTCTAATTTTGCAATTGCGGTATTTCCATAGAATAAGAAAAAATTAAAATCACATCTGAATATTCACACGATAAGGCATTAAAAACACGATTCTCAGACTTTTTCTTGTTGTCGTCTTCTTTGTTGTTTCCGCCAGTAGCAACATCCTGTTGTTGATCATGTGACTCCTGTCATGCAAAAAACATGTTTCCATTAAGCAAATTTATTTTCAAAATGTCAAAGTACGCAGTCACATGATCAATGGAAATGCAGCTAGTATCATTTGATCACATAAAATCCACCAGTTTGGGACAGTAACGTGACAAAATGTGGAAAACTGGAAAGAATACGATTGGCACTGTAGTAAGTTGAAATTGAAAGTTGCATATGAACCAACATTGGAGTTGCATTTTAAGTTCAGCTAAAACCATAACAATTACTTTTTAAACAGGAAATATGTAGAAAAAAGAGTTGGTGTGCTAAATATACCATTTGTTGCTTTTGGCAGAAGCACTTCTGTTTGTTAATTTATGCAAAAACTCAAATATGAAGTAAAATTCTCGTACGTGAACAAGCTAAGCGCCAAGAGCGAGCGCCACAATTCTTCCCTTTGACTCGGCACTTGTAGAATCGTCTCTTCCTCTGCTACTCATGTTTATGGAGAGGCAGCGCTGATTCCTCCCTCTGCTGAACCATCTGCTGCCTCACCACACACACGCACGCACGCACACACACACACACACACACACACACACACACACACACACACACACACAGACACACACACCTCAGATGAAACCCAGCCGTCACACAACCTCAAACCTTTCCATCTCGATCAGGGGTTCTTAACCTTTTTTGAGGTACCGAACCCCCCAGTTGCATATGCGCATTCACTGAACCCTTCTTATTCCAGTCCCCTCCACCCCCGACACACACAATACTTTGCAGTATTCCGATTTAGTAATGTAATTATATTAGTTGTGTTACCACCCCACACCACTAGAGGCAGTACCAACCCTGAAAAGATGTGACTAAGGAGCAGATTTAGACTATAGAATCTGGTAAAAACTGTGAGCTTTGCTGAAGTACGTAAAGACACAAGTTCAAATCCATCCTGAGAGTGGAGCTCCTCCAATCAGGGCTCCTCTGTAGCTCTGATTGGCTAAGCAAGGTAACGTGATCCTCTGATTGGCTAAGCAATGTAACGTGATCCTCTGATTGGCTAAGCAATGTAACGTGATCCTCTGATTGGCTAAGCAATGTAACGTGATCCTCTGCATCAAGTGATGGCAAAGCGCGGCGTCATCACGACTTTACACAAGTGAGTCTTTACCTCAGCAGCAGAGGCTCCGCCGAACCCCTGGGGTTCGACCGGACCCTGGTTAAGAACCATTGATATAGACCAACACACAGATCCTTGATCTGATTTTAGAAGCTGCTTCAGAAGCCTTGAAATCCTTGAAAGTTTTTGAATTTCAACTTGGTGTTTTCAAGTTTTGGAAACTCCTTGAAAGTGCTTGATATTGAAACTGTATTGAAATAAAGTACAATCTAAATTTTTAGAACGTTAGTTGAAAGTTGAAATGACAGTTGAAATAAATCAGACCAAACTTTTCTTGTTTTAGGTCAGTTAGAAATACTAAAATTATTCCTTACCTAACCTGAAAATCTTGTGTTTTTTTTCCCCAAAATATTCTTTAATTTAGTGTATTAAAATCAAAACCCTGAAAGATAACTCTACTCCCACTGTGAAACAATCTAAACTGTCAAACAAACCAGACAGTTTAGTCAAAGAAGACTAATCAAAGCAGCAAACATGACTGACACCACTGTTTTACCTTTTCTACGTTTTAATTAGTGTTTTGATAATTTTTCCCTTTTTAAAGTGGGTAAGAAAAGCTTTTGCTTTAATAAAACACTGAAATACTTGGAGCGTTTATACATTCAAAGGGTTATTTAATGCAGATTTGAGTGGCAGCTCCATTGCTTTTTCCTGCAGACAGGCCATTAAGATGAAAGCTCCTTTAGAGTTACAGAAAAATCTGTACAACAGTAATGCATATTCAGACATTTATATTTATTTTGCTCTTTAAGCAGCATTTCTTAATTTCTGTATCACTTTTATGCCCCAAATATCTTCCTTCCTTCCTCCCTTCCCTGCTGTACCCTCCCAGTAAACGTTAATTTCTAAAATGTGAACCCAACATGGATTAACAGGAACTCTTGGATAGTAAGTATCCTTTGTTAAATTGCGTATTAAACTCTTTTTTTAAAATCTAAATATCAGGTTTTTTTCTTCTTCCTTTGTTCTCTGTAGCTCTACTTCCTGTTGTATGTCTTTCTTTGCGTTGCTTCCTCCCTTTAATTGGTCAGATGGTTTCTCCATGTTGGGTTTTATGATCAAAACTAAAAGCTCGCCATGTTTCATGACTTATTGAGCTGCTTGGCGCCGACCCAGACCCACATTTGTATCTGGTTTTGGAGTAATGAGTGCATTGAAATGATCTATATGTCCTGCCTTCTGCTATATTAATCACTGCAGATGAACAGAAGTTTTTACGTTTCATCGGATCGTCTGTACCGCTCACCATCTGCCTGTTTAATAATTTACTCTACCTCTATAACTTTAACGGCTTTTTCAGAACTTTGCGGTAAATTTGAGGCCAACATCTGGACTCGGATAAAGCTTCCAACAGCTCAGAAATCTTTTTATGTCTTCGTTTAATCTATTTCTGATGCTGCTGAATAGTCGGAAATTTAAATATATAGTCATGACACAAAAACCTGCAAAAACTTTTCATTTAAATGAAGGCTGCAACTAAAGATTATTTTTGTTATTGATTAGTCAAATATTCTGCCGATTATTTGATTAATCAGATGAAAAATGGCAAATTTTACATATTTTATGCAATATTACAAATACATCAAAAGATGTTATTTCCTAAAATGCAACAACACAGCATTCTTTGAGTTTACACTTTATCATTTGTACAAATTATGCTATTTTTTTAACCACAAATATGAAATGTATATATTTTTGTACAATTTTATCGTAATTACTACTGTGTTGTTTCTGTAAATATCCTTTTTTTGTCTGTTCACTCCAGTTAATGATTAATTGATAACTAAATTAGTTGACGATTATTTCAACAATCGATTAATCATGATTTTTCTGATTAATCGTTTCATCTCTAATTGAAATGTTTGTTTTTTTTCTGTTTCTTTCAGGGAGTATAAAAGGTGCAACAATAGTGGACGCTCTGGATACGCTCTACATCATGGAAATGTTTGAGGAGTTTGAAGCTGCCACAAGTTGGGTGGAGAAAAACCTGGACTTCAATGTGGTAAGTTAATAAAACACAACTAATCAATAATCAAAGAGTTTCATTACTTTATTTTCAAATACAAAAAAAATTGCTGTGGTTTAGTAGAACATTAAATAATACGTGTTTTTCTTTTTAAAGAACAAAAAAAAATTAATTTTGAAGCTTTTTCATTGTTTTTAAAGAAATATCTGCTTCGGTTTATTAAATTAAACATTCTGGTCAAGAATTATCATGTTTCTGATGAGACTCTTTGGCTTGAAGGTGTCATATGTGCTCTGGAAAGATTTACAATTAATTTTAAAAAATATATTGAGGGAAACAAGAAAGACAGGAGCAAAAAATAAATCTGCAAAAAATAATTTAATTAAAAAATAATATGTGAATAATTTGAAATTATGTTCCAGAGAAACACCTGTGCACACTTCTCCACTTTGTACTAAAATAACTAAATTATGTTAGTGAGATTGCTAATAAGTTGCAAAAATAAATGAAAAAGTAGTTAAGTAAATTTGAAAATGGGCAGATTTATTTATGTTCAAATTAAAATAAAAGCTGCTTTTATAAAAGCTGCACCCCCTAGTGATGCCACCCTGAGCCATATCACCCATAGCAAGAAGTTAATATGATGAACACAGAGCTAAGTACCTTCGCCTTGAGTTAATAAAATACTGTTTTATTTACTGAAGGACTTTAGTTGCTAATGGATAAAGACTAAAGCTATGAAAGCTTCTTGTACAGATTAAAAAAACAAAACATAAATTTAGTTCTCCTTACTATTGTCAATAAAACCCTAATCACATCATCATAAGAGGATCCTTAAAAGTTAAACCCTCCAGCAATAAATCTGAGTTTTCTTTATGCTACTGAAAAAGGAGTTGGTTAAAGTTTCTTTAGGTGAAATAGGACTGTATATTTTTTACTCTGCATTGACTAATGAGCTCAGCGGCTTGTGTTCCTGAAGATATGAGCGTCGGTACAGCGCAGACAATTTGCCCTCTTCTCCTTTGATGTTTCCCTTTATTCTCGAGCCACCCTCATTATGATTAAGAGCCTCTCATTAAGAGGAGGCAGAAAACCATTTTAGCTTTGCTTTAGCGTAGTCATGACTGTGTCTGCGGATCGGAGTCGTAACCAGATTCATCTAAACCAACCAAATATAACTGAAAAATCAGCTGTAACAGCCACAACTGACAGGAAATCAGCTTGTCTTTGTTTAGTCTTCCATCTAAAGAAAAAGGGTTAATGCTCTGAATACGAGACGTTTTTCTTCATGTGCTTGTAAAATTACGCCACGTCTCTTCTTTTATTCTTTTTTATTTTTTTGCTTTTGCTGCTATTTTGCATAATCCTTCCTGATTCCAGTGTGTGGCAGTTGTTGGCCTGTCAGTCAAGCTGGATTATATCAGCAGAGAGCCAATTGTTTCCTGGCGTAAACTTCTTATTTCCTGCAGGAGCAGAAAAACCCAGAGAAGTTCGGCTCACGACAGTTTGTAGAGACAATTTAGGGGATTTCAACTGGGAAGGCTCCAGCATGCTACTAGTTCCTGGAGGATAGAGAGGATTATGAATGAGAACTGGGATATGACAGTGATGTTAATGACTGCACTACTAGATACTTTAAAAGCACTTGTATTTAGAGCTGAATGTAACAATTATTGCTATCATTCAAGCGATTAATCGATTAATCATACGATTAATTGGATAAAACATTTGCACATTCCACCTAAGCTTTGTATAATATTAAGAATACATTAAAATACAAATAAACTATTTCTTTTTTAAACAAGAAAATAAGTATGTAATTGAGTAAAATAATCCCACATTCCTTTAGTAAATGTGAACTGGGTGAAGTAAAACTATGCTACTTAAGATTTAGCTAAAACATATTTGCAGACAACTATGTGTTATGTACATGTTATACATATATTTTTGTAAAGGTTTGGGCTAATGAATACTGCTCTGCATATGTATTGTAATCGCTTATTTAGGCGATGAATCGATTAATCGGATGAAAAATTTGCTCATACTGGAGATTTTACATTTAGACATTTTTTTTTGTTGTTTTTTAAAAAGGTTTTATTGTATTTGCTCTACTGGCCTTTATTTGATAGTTAATTGACAGGAAAGTTGGCAATGGGAGATGGGGAAAGACATGCAGCAAAGGTTGCCAGGCCCCTCATTTAGACATTTAAGATTATTTTAACACAATATTAGAATTAAGTAAGTAAATGTCTTTTCTGAATAAGAGAATAAACTTTTTATAGCCAAAAATGCAATAATAAAAGCATTCTCTTGGTGTATGCAAAAAAAAAACATTTCTGCCTTATTGACATCAATATAGTTTGCATTTTTAGATTAACCGACTAGTAATTGGATAGCAACAGTTCCTAATTAATTTTATTTAATTTTTTACAGAAATTGGGCCAGGGCTACAACTATGTCACTAAAATCTTTCAGAAAATCGCAAACGCGTATTGAATTGTATCGTTTGCTGAATATCACAATATATATCGTATCATGGGCAGAATATCGTGTATCGTATCATATTGTGAGATCATTGTATCACTACAGCCCTAGTTTAGAGTCTTTATACTCTGGTTGACGATTAATCGGTTACTTAATTGACGATTATTTCAGTAATCGATTCATCTTGACTAATCGCTTGTATTTATGGAATATTCATTCAATTCAGAAATACTTTAACATTAAAGTATCATCAAAGAGTCTTTGTGGTGGCATGTTAACTTTTAAATATATCACATTACATCTCCTGGATGACACCATCACTTGTTGGCAAACTCTGCTAATCCACTTCATTTGTTTTTGCCGCTCTTCTGTAAACCACCAACAGGCATATCTTGATTATTTCTCCAGTGGTAGCCTCTCAAAATGCTCCCAAGTTTCTCTTTTTGGCGTTTTAAGAGAGCAGATGCTTGGTGATGATGGGCATCCCTTCTGATCCAAAGATTTTTAGGTGGATCATTAACTCATTGGCATTTGCTGAAGTCCCTCAAATCGTACTCAGCTAGGAAATGGCCACGCTTAGTCAGTTTCCTGCATGCTCTGTAATGGCCTAAATGTTGCAACATCAGGAGACTTGACTCTGAGCTTGCCAGCGTTTTTTTCAGGAGGGAGATAGTGTCATACAAATGCTGACTCACAGGGTCATTGCCCAACAGTTTAAAGCTGTAATAAATGCTGAAGTCCAGCACATGAATAAATCACTGCTGTAAATGGGAAGAAATAATCATCCTGAGTTGGCAAAATTAAACAATCCAAACGTAGTTATTCAGTTTTAGTTTTGAATAAATTAAAGAGAAAGAAGGAGAATGAGTATGAGAAAGTTTGAATGTTTTTCCTTTTTTTTCTCACTATCTAAAGTTAAATCAGACCGAACTTCTCTTGTTTTTAATCAGTTAAAATTACCAAAATTATTTCTATTTGCTAAACAACAATAATAAGAAGGGGAAAAATGTCAGATTTATTTAATAATGTGGTCAAAATCAGAGGTTTTGGCCACATTTCCTCAGTGTTTGGTAGGATTACCGTCTACAAGCTTCTCATAGTTTGCTGGAGTTCTGGACCATTCCTATTGACAGAACACAGGGTTTCCCCCAGTGTATTATAGGCATGTAGTTTGTCCTCCAGCATGTAGTTTGTCCTCCAGATTATGTCCAAACAGTTGCACTTTAGTTTTGTCCAACCAAATGACATGCCTCCAAAAATGAGACATTTGCAGATATGTGCATCTGCAAACTGCAATCTGGCTTTTAGGTTTCTTTTGGAGTAATGGCTTCTTCTTCGCTGAGCGGCATTTCAGCCCAAGTCTGTAATAGGACAGGTTTCTTTCATTCTTACCAGCTTCAGCAGCATCTTCACAAAGTCTTTGGCTTTTATTTTGAGGTCAGTTTGAACATTTTGCTCCAGAAACCCAACATTATGATGGCTGGACATTCCCATTATGTCTATACTTGTCAATAAAATTACATTTTGTAATTGCAGTGTTTCCATAAAAGAAGAAACACAATTAAAATCACAAGTGAATAAATTTGTTCATGCAATGCAATAAGTCATTAAAAAACTTACCGCACCGTCATCCTCCAACTACAGTAGTTCCTGTTGTCTCTTCTTTGTGTTTTTTGACAGTGGCAACATCCTGTTGTTGATCATGTGACCCGTGTGATGCACAAAAAGTGTTTCCATTGCAGTTTTGCTAAATAAAACAATTTGGCCAAAATCCTCCTCATCCTAGTGCCAAAATGTTTCATCAACAAAACAGTTTCCCCCCAAGCAAATTTATTTTCGAAATGTCAAATTGGGCTGGAAACATCTACAGATCAGTCTCTGGCATATTCTTGCTCTAATTATTTCAGAATTTAGTAAATACAAATACTTTTGGTAATTGTAAATGTGCTAAAACAAGAGAAGTTTAGTTTTGTTTTTAACTTCAGGTAGTGAGAAAAAAGATGCTTTTATTCTGTGTATGTAAACTTCTGGTTCCATCTGCGAGTTTAAATCAGCAGAAATTAACCAAACTGTCAGCCTCCTCATTCAGCGGTTCCAGCTTTCAGAAAAATGACTGGAGTTATTTTCCATTTGTTTTTCCCACAGGACAACCTATTGTCGTATCTCAGTTTGGCAGCAGCGGCTTATGAAAGCTGTCAGTCAAGCTCAAAATCTTCATCTGACTCGGGAATCTGTTCAGAAAAACTCAATTTTCTGCCGCAGTGACAAATACTATGACAACTGTTATTTTGGGATGCGCTATTATTGTTGTCTAGAAAGATGGGCATTGTTATTTTGTAGATATTGTTCACTTAATCTCTGTCATATTGAGCAGCTGAAGAGTTGGAGGATGTATTAGTGCTGTTTAACACTTGGCAATAAATTTTCCATGGCACATACATTTTTTTTCTTAAAAATAATCTGCAGATTATAATAGGAAGGAGAGGATTATTGTTTATTCTTATTAAGAAAAGACATTACAACTGAGTTTTTACTTGAAACAGCCAAAAAATAGTGGAGTTGGCATTTTAAACTATCTTTAGTCTCTTATGTTATGAAGTAGCCTACCACTCTGACTGATTGTAGAGGAAAGTGCTTTGGAGTCCTCTGAACTTGATGAAGTGCTATTCAAGCACAGGCTCTTACCATTTAATGTGGTTTTTATATCACATTTTAGTCTTTCTCTAAAATGATTAATCACGATTAATTGATTCATAAAACAATTTAGTAATCAATTAATCGTTAACTGGAGTAAAAAAAAAGCCATTTGCTGAAAGAATAACATACTCAGAGCAGCCAAAACTGTAAAAACGTATTTTTCATTTTAGATGAAAAATCAACTTTATCTGTAAATATGTTCTATCCAGAGCTCCTCAGGTGGCATTTTTAGTTTCACCTGCTTCAGATTATATATAAAAACAATACTAGTAGCACCAATCAACAAAAAGTCAACAAATTTGTAGACAGTATTTTTTTAGCTGCAGATGCATCAAGCTTAAAGAAATGCTGTTATTACATTCCAGGCAATGAGAGAGTTTTATTTTTAATTAAAAAAATTAATTGAATAGGCTAACTCCTTCCAGCCAGAAATAATAAACAACATTTCCCAGAATCCCATATTCACCAGAGAGTCAGAAGTTATTCCCTCTACTTTGACTCGTTTTCCGGGACGCCCCTGGGATCGATGTTCGGAAACTAACAGTCCAGGGTAGCGGTGTTGGTTGTGGCAGCAAGAAATCAGCCGTCTTGTTTAATTTGTGCCTGCTTTTAAAAATCAGCAGAGCTGTGATTTATTGTTGCATTTAAGTGCTTTCAGAAGCAGCGGCTCTGTAAAGTCAATCAGGGCAACAATATAAACCAAACCTCTCCCTGGCAGAGCTGGAGTTCCCTTTTGGTTTGGGTTCAGATGATGAAACAAGTTGGGGGGATAAATTATGACCTTTAGTTTTGTGCTAACGAGTTTACACGACAGTCAAAATAACCAGCAAGAATATAAGTTTTATGACTCATGTTTGTTTTTCTTTCTCTGTTGCAGAACGCAGAGGTTTCTGTGTTTGAGGTGAACATCAGGTTTGTTGGAGGTCTGCTGTCTGCCTACTACCTGTCTGGGAAAGAGGTAAGGAGTTTCATTCGCTGTTTTTCATGCTGCTGCAAAAACACTAAATCTTACCAAGGATTTTTGGCCTAGTTTCTGGCTCATTTATCTTAGTTTTATCTTATTTCAAATGTACTAACTTACAAATAACATTTCAGCAAGATATAAGAGCTTGTTTTAAGTAAGAAAAAGTATTTAATACGGATAAAAAAAGTACTGTTGCATTGACATGTTATAAGTGAAATAATCTGCCAGTGAAACTCGAAACTGGGTTGCTAGGTGACGGGCTGGGCTTGGCTGGCGTTGCTAGGTGACGGGCTGGGCTTGGCTGGCGTTGCTAGGTGACGCGCTGGGCTTGGCTGCCGTTGCTAGGTAACAGTGCCAGCAGAAGTAATACTTTTTCAGCAATTTTAAAGAATTACTTACTTAAAACAAGCTCCTATTTTGCTGATAATAATAATTGAGTTATTTTTGTCTTATTTTAAGTGTGGTAAGATATTTGCAGTAGAATTTAGATCACAGATGTTTGGTATGTTTTGGAAGTTGGGATGTTCCTTTGGTCTTTAGAGGTAAAACATTTCCTGGAATGTAAGATTGCTGATGGAATATCCAAAGAAGTCGCTTCATATCCAAACTAATTCAGGTTTTTACTATGAGATTTTTACCTGCAGTGCTGAGTCAGTGTGAGAATTGGGTGGTAATTTTTTCTAATATCAGTAATTATATGATTCAACAGACTCCCTAACTGCCTGAATAAAACCTCTGGGTGGAAAAGTCTCCAAATTTCACTTTAGAGCGAGGCCATTTGATAGAGTTTTCCTTTGATTTCCTCATTAAGGTTCAGAGAGGGTCTGGAAAACTGTGGAAGTTTGGGAAATTATCAAAAATTAAACCATAGAAAAACAGTTCCTGACTTTCCTGTCCTGTTCCCTTTTCAAACCGCCCATCAATCCATCTGACCATTTGTACAACCATCCGTCTGTCCATCCTCCCACTTCTAGAGGTAAAAGCCTAAATGAAATATAATTTTATCACCTTGGATCTGAAACTATGCTCCATGTTTGTATTTCTCTTGGATAACTGTCTCTAATCTGACTCCAGATACATTTCCATCCACCACTGCACACAAACCATTTTCTACTAAATAATTGAGTGTCTGCGAAGGATTTTGATGAGCTCTGTATAATTTAACATGATGTATAATTTATTTTAGCTGTTGTTTTGGAATATTTTGTATTATAACTTATATTATCTTGTTCTGTTTTATTGTATTGTTCTGATCCCTGTTTTGGGCTAAAAAAATGATTTACGACCTTGTAGTAGAAACGCACTTTGCTTCAGGTTAGACTGAGTAGATATTAGAAAACCACTACAAATCATCAGCTACGTGACTTAAATATCATCAATAAAGTTTTTGATTGAAATGTAGTTGAAACAAACTGGTTTGAAGATAAATGGTAAGCTGGAAATATGTTTGAATTATTGTGAATTTAAGTTTATTTGTTTGCTTTGGAAATCCCCTGTACAGTTTTTTTGGTTGCTGTCGATTAGCCAGAGACTTATCAAGATGTTAAAGTTTGAAGTACTTGATTTAAAAACAGACGACTCTTATTATTATTTTTTGTTCCCTGGATGAGATTCATTCATTTCAGGTCAGTTGTACCTTTCATTCCCCGTCCTCCGGCTGCAGGTTGGGGTTCCCTGAAGGTTGGTGAAGGTATATAAATGTCTGATGTTCAGCCTTGGAGAGCTGAGGGAGTTTTGATTGAGAAGATGATGGACTGCTCCTGTATTTTATGGCTCTGAATGAAAGTCGACACGGCTCTGAAGAACCGCTGGGTTCTGCTGCAGGGGGTAGAAAGACATCAGTGTCCGTTGATTTCAGTAAAAGATTGGTTGGAGATGTTAAAGGAACGAAATTAGCTCACGCTGGTATTTCTGAAAAATAAATTTCAAGTCGATACTGAAGATTATTACAGTCACAAGTCAAGGAAGATTGATAAATTTAGACCTGCAAGTAGCAATTATTTTAGTTATCGATTAATCTGTAGATTGTTCTGACGATTAATCGATTAATCGCATAAAAAATGGCTCTCTGTAAATTTTTCATTTAAACTTTTTTTAATGTAATATTAGAAATACATTTAAAGATGCAAATAAACAAATTTCTCATTGTTCACTGAGAAAATACACATTGTGTTACCTAAAATTTAATAAAATGGAGTTCCTTTAATGAACATTTGATCATTTAGGTTTACAACTAAAAAAACTCTTCAAACCAACATGTGAAACCTTTTTTCTGTTTAATTTTTGGATTAATAATTAGATAAAAAGTTGTTTTTTTTCCTACCCATAAAATGTATAACATTTTGTCGTAAATGCAGAAAGTTTGTTTTTGTACAGTTTTGGCTTAATTACTTCTGAGTGCTTTGTTCTTGCAGCATATACCCATATTTTGAGTCTAGCTAACAATTAATCAATTACTAGATTAGTTGATGATTACTTCAATAATCAATTAATTATGAATAATCCGATTAATCGTTTCAGCCCTGGATAAGCAGTGGAAACTTATAACTACGTTAAGCTAATCTTTGTTCAGAAATGGTTCTGATAAACTAACCAGCAAGAATATAAGTTTTATGACTTATATTCTTGCTGGTTAGTTTATCAGAACTAACCAGCAAGACTGAGAAGCTATTTAAACCCAAACACCCAGAGAGGAAGGAGGCAAAAAGCCTGAATGTGGAGAATCAGTTTGTGACCTTAGCGAATATTCAGCCTCTTGACTTTGTCTGCATGTTGTTCAGAATTTAAATCATATTCATTAGAGATGGGGAGACTTTGTCAACATTAGAGCCACTCAACATGCTCGATAATGACGGGGAGAAAGAGAAAGTATCGACATTCATATTCTGTTTTATTACATTCCCGTGTATTATACAAATCAAACATAAGCAGAGCAGGAGCTCTGCGCTTTCAGTGGAGAGTTGAGTAATTTAATTATGAGTGGTTTAAAAGGACGGGTGTGGCGCTGCGGACGTTGGCTTTAGTGAATTTAAAAAGGTTTGCTGCTGAACATGTGCTTTTATTTTTGACTTAAAGGCCTGTTCAGGTTCAGTGTCATCATCAAAGCTGGAAACTGTTGGACTGTCTTCTGTTAGATGTTATTAAAGAACTCTAAACCAGTTTTGTGATTTCATTTCAATAGATTTAAATCTAAAACAAGACATTTGTTTTCCCAATTTAAATGGAGAATGAATGTTTTTGATCTTGTATATTAAAAAAATGACATTTTGCTGTGAAGACAATCAGCTTTTTGTAGGACTCTGATTTAAACAGAATGACCTGACCAAGATGGCTGATTCTGTGATTTGTGATTTCATTTCAATAGATTTAAAACAATTTCCCATTTTAAATGGAGAATGAGTGTTTTTGATCTTGTATATTTAAAAAAAAAGACATTGGCTGTGAAGACAATCAGCTTTTTGTAGGACTCTGGTTTAAACAGAACGACCTGACCAAGATGGCTGATTCTGTTCTGGGGATGACTGGAACGAGTGGAGTTGATGATGATGCAGAGAAAGGTTCTTCATAAAACAAGCATCCTCTTTAGGAGACTGTGCTAGAAAAACAGTCTCATAAAGAGGCTTTGGACAAAAGATGCTCTGTTTTTAACTTGCACAGTTTGTTGCTTTATTTATCAACTTTTCAAATCAAAAAATCAACAAGTGATAAATCTACCAACTCTGTGTCTGAACCATTTTTAAAGAATAGAATATTTATCTGTATATTTAACTGGTTCAACCACTGAGAAGGTTTTAGGCAAAATAAAGCGCAACTAGGCAAATTTACACAGAAATGTCAAAATTCGCAGAAACATAAATATATAGCCCTTAATAATCTAGTTTATAAGCAAAAAAAGTTTATTTGCAGGTTAGTTACACTTTAAATAAACATTGAAGTTAGTTTCTGCCCAACACTGCCAATTAAAATCAAGCATTGTCTTCAGTAATATGATTTTAGATTCGCTGTGATTCCCTCCATCTAAAACTTCAAATCAAGTCGGGTTGTTTTTCTATTATTTCCGTTGATGGGAAGACGGGCGACTCCGTCAGTCGTTGGTGCCGTTTGTTCCAGACTCAAAAAGAGAGAGAGAGAGAGAAAACTGCTGGCTTTGATGAAAATGTGATCAGTAAGAGCAGAGCTGGTAGCGGCTGCTTGCGCCCTACTGGCAGGCTTTTAGCGTCCGTCCAGATCCCAGCGTGCGTCCTCGTCCAGCACAGAGATGAAGAATGGCAGGGAGCAGGCAGAGCATGCATGGGATGATGAACTAACTGAAAGGCTCCCAGTCATTCTGCTAATCAAAGCTAAGTGCTGCAAGGCGGCAAGGACAGAGGAAGGACGGAGAGGATGAAAGCTAGGGAAAGGAAAGGAAGCGGAGCATGAAGGAAGAGATTGTATGGGAAAATGGGGGGAGACACCTGAAAGAAGTGGTGATGGATGGAGGCAATAAATTGAGGGGGGGGGAATCGGTGAGGGGAAAAGCTGCAGGAGGGAAGAGTAGAAATCAGATGCAGAGGATTCACCAGCAGGAAGGTCTGGACAAGTCTGGAATCATTTTCCAGGATTAGATGTAAGAAAATAGATTTTAGAGAAACGTTCTTATTTCCAGACTTTATCCTTTGTCTCCTTCCTTCCTTCCTTCCTTCCTTCCTTCCTTCCTTCCTTCCTTCCTTCCTTCCTTCCTTCCTACCTTTCTTCTTTTCCTTCCTTCCTTCCTTTCCTTCCTTCCTTCCTTCCTTCCTTCCTTCCTTCCTTCCTTCCACTCTTAATTCACTTGTCTCCTTCCTTTCTTCCTTCCTCCCTCCTTCCCTCCTTCCCTCCTTTTCTCCCCTGTGGACTTTCAAGTTACTTTTTGTCTTTTGTCATTCCTTTCTTTTTATCTTCCTTCCTTCAATCCATCCTTTCTCCTTTCTTTCCATCCTTAATTCCCTTGTTTCTATACTTCTTTCTTTCCTTTTTTTAGACATTCCTTCCTTCCTTCTGTCCTTACTTCCTTTAAGCCTTCCACCCTTAATTCACTTGTTCCTTCCTTCTCTCTTCTGCACTTTCATGCTTCCTTCTGTCTTCCATCCTTTGTTCCTTCCTTCTGTCTTTCTTTACTTCCTTCTTACCATTCTAGTTCCTTCCTTCTTTCCCCTTTCATGCTTCCTTCCCTTCCTTTCCTGTGTACTTTCATGTTTCCTTCTGTTTCCTTTCCTCCTTTGTCCTGCTTCCCTTCCATCCTTCCTACATTTCTTGTTCTTTTATTTTTCATCCTTTCTACATTGAGTCCTTCCTACCTCCTTTCCTTAGTTACTCAAATCATTCCTCATCTCCTTCCTTCCTTTCTTCCTTTTTATCTTGGTACCTTGTTTTGTTTATTCTGTTCTTCACCTCCTTCCCCATACACTTTCATCTTTCTTTCTGTCTTTTCTTTCTTTCCTTCCTTCCTAAGTTTTTCCAGCTTCCATATTTAAAACCTAAACATTTCAAATACAATAAATTCACATTAATATTTTACATAAAAAGGAGCCTAAACGACAGAATGTCTCCATGAAAATTGTGCAGAAAATATCCCGTGTCTCTTATTTGAGCTGAAAAATCAGCTTTAATGCTCAACAATATTCAATACAAGAGCTCTGTATTCCCTCCTAACCCTTTCCTCCACAATGATTAAAATGTAGAGATGAATATGCTCAGCTGTGATGACAGCTAATCCACGTCTTAGTCATATCTGCTGCTGTAATCTGTTGAATATTTTTCCTCAAACCCTTAGATCCAACCTGATTAAATCAAAACCAACCTCACCGTTAAAGCCAAACTAAGCCTTGATTCCCTCATGACCTCGTTTACAGGCAGAAAAATGCACTGAAAAGAGTCAAGTGGTGCATGCAGGAGCATCACCTAAGCATTCCCTGTAAACAGGCGTGCATATCTACAGCTATTCACGTAATCTCATCTCAGGATAAATATAGCTGTTCTGTCACACTCCATTTAAAAATACTTCATTTATACCAAAGAGAAATTACACTTTGTTGTAACTCCATGCATCTTCAAAGAGTCATTTTGGATGGAGAAGCTGTGGATGGAATAATCTACAGTAGCAGTCAGTATTGCAGAGAATCTGAAGATGCCTCTGACTGAAGACTGTATAGCTGTCAGTACATGCTAATAGCTAAATGTGAGGGCAGCAGAGACATTATTCCACAGTAATATGTCCAGGATTCAGCACTGCAATCCACCTCAGTGGATTTTTCCTGGGCTTCTTCAAGTCTCTGTTTAGCTGTATGGTTAGAAAGATGTTGGAGTAGAGGATATCATCCTGCACAGAGAAAATAAATGTGGTCATAACTCAAATGGTCTAAGTAACCTCAGAGTCATTTTGCATGACGACTCTGTGGGATATAATGATATTTGGTAGCAGTAAGTCTTCTTCAAATATCTGTTTAGCCATATGATTAGAGAGATGTTGAAGTAGGGGATATTATCCTTGCCTATTATTATGGATGGAAAACATGGTTTGAACTTCCTCTTTCCCTCCTTCTGCATCCATGAAGCCTCCGTTTCAGGTCCTCTGGGATTTAGAATTGTACTTCAGGTGTTATTTGAACATGCTAATGCTAATCGGCTGCTACCAGTTGTAAGAAAAAAAAAAAAACAATACGTTGTTGCCATGTTGTTCCAAAATCAAGAAATCTTTTACAGCTGAAAATCTTCTAAGACCAGAGGGGATAATGGTCTGAAAGCCATAACAGGCAACTAGAGCTGCAATACAATGGCTTAGATCAAAGCATATAGGTGTTAGAATGGTCTAGTCAAAGTCTAGTCTTAACTCCAATCGATAATCAGTGACTCTGAAGGTTAAAAAATAACTTCCGGACTCTATCTTTCCAGTTAAAGCTGTAATTCCCTAAGATAACTGTGCCTTCTTTTGAACCATTAAATGATCCAGCCTATTAAATTGACTCAACTTTCCTTTCCACGGCAATTTAAGATGAGCAATCTTCTCCTTCTTTTCTTAAAACCAACTTGAATAAACCCTCTCATATCGAGGACCCAGACACTTATCTGATTTTTCTTGCTTCTGTGCTGGTAGCTTCAGAAATTAGCTGAATGATGGTGGTTCTTGCCAGGCTTTTAGTCATTTCCTGAAAGCTTCTATTATTTGCGATTGATCCGATTGCTCAACAAGACGGGCGGTCTGGCCCAGGATCCCGCCGCACGCCGCTGCCAATCCCTCCACTACTTTATTAGAATCCATTAAGGTAACTTTTCCAGAGTTCACTCACAAATCTCAGCAACACTCTCTGCAGTCAGGGATGCGTGTTTGCTCTTCACACCGGGCCTTTGTGAGCCGATCACAGGATTACTGATTACCAATACTGGTTCTGATAGGCTGAGTGGACCCGCTTTCACCGCAACAGCACTAAATCTTACCAAGTCAAGAGTCTAAATTCTAGTGCAAATGTTTTATTGCATTGAAATAAGATGAAACTAACTTACACATACCTTTTGAGCAGGAATAGGAGCTTCTTTAATTCAATAATTCCCCAATATTGATTAAAAAGTTCTAATAATTTAATGACTCTTAAAAGTGAACATCTTTTACCTTTGAGTGTGAAAAGTTGTTTTTGTTCTTTTTCTTTGCTTCATTTACACCTGTCACAAAAACAAACTTTGATAAATTGTCCCAGTAATTATTGCAATAATCAAAACTTAAACTGCTGCCGTGCAAGTCACTCTACAGGTTGTTGCTAGGTAACCAATGAATATGTGAGTTGCTAGACAACCACAGAGTGAGTTAGTTGATTCCACTAACCTAGCTTAGCTTGCAGTGAGAGACTGAGCTGCTAAAGTCCTTTCCTCTGTCTATAGCCCCCAAAAGGTTGTGCAGAGTTCAGGGAATATTATACATATATTGAATAATCTATCAGATGTGTTATTTATTGATACCGATCATGTGTATCACAGTACATTACTGTCGTTTTATTGTCCACCCCCAGACATACACAAAAAGTTCCATCTTCCCTTCCAGACCATCTTTGGGTGCGTTCACACTGCAGCCCGAAGTGACTCAATTCCAATTCGTTGGTAATTCCGATTTTTTTACCGGGCCGTTCACACTGCCAGTAAATGCTCCTGTATGTGTTCTGCGGTGTAAACGGGCCAACGACCTGAAAGTGTCCCGCATGCGCAGTAGAGGGCGCTATAGCGTCAGCGTTCTCAGTGATCTGCCAACCGCCATAAAAAGAAGAAGAAGAGCTCAGTGTTTGCGGAAGTAAACATGGAGGCTAACGGTGAAGCTAAGCTTATATATTTGAAGTTATGATCCAACCGGAGCAACTTATTAACACCTAGTCCTCATATAGTCGACATGGTTGTTGTTTTTCTTCCCACTTGCTCGTATCAGGACTCAGAATAGTGAGATTTGTTGAGAATCAGTGACGTTCAGTTGGGATGAATGAGACCTGGATGTTATGGTCGCATTTGAATCTGATACGTATCGGATATGGGTCACATTCTAAAAGAATCCGACCTGAGCTGTTCACACTGCCATGAAAAGATCGGATACAGGTCGCATTACGTCAAAACATCGGAATTGGGTCACTTCAGGCTGCAGTGTGAACGCAGCCTTTGGTTTATTGTCTTTTCTTTGTATAATTCAGGGTCTACATAAAGTCATCGTTGTTTGTGCGTATAAACAAAAGCGAAAGTCTTACTGCGCCTCAACTCCAGTGAAACTTTGTCTATTGTTACCAATATTATCCCAGTAGCACAACAGGGAAATCGTGTTCGGACCGGTAGTCTGTTTAATTTAACGTGTGTCACGGCTCAATTAAAAAAAAACACATCAAGTTTTAATTAAAATACGCCTGAAACAAAACCAAACACACTTCTCAGAGGGACGGAAAAGTTAAATTACAGCACTGAGAATAATATCAGGACTGAGGAATGTTCTCCAGCTGTTCAGATAATGGAAAACACTGGATAATGTGCCAAAAAAAGTCTGTCTGGCATGAATAAGAGCTTTATATTGATGAGTGAAAAATGACAATAATGAGAAAAGAACCGCTGGAGATTGGAAGCAGCAGGACGGAGACATGCTGCCTCTCTCTGTCCTGATTTTACTTCACTTCTTCACTTATTGTTCTCATCTAAAAGCCAAGATTAAACATGAGACACGAAGAATACATCTTAAACCTGTAGATACGAGAAAAGATTGAACATTTACCCCTCCAGCTTTAAAATAAATGGAGAAAAATGGATTTTATTACTTTATTTCTTACCAAACGTTTTTATTCAGTCTGCTTGATGAAAACCTGAGGTATCTGCATCTTTTTTCAAACTTATTCTCAGGTGATCTGCATGTTTATGTTGACACTGACGCAGGTAGTGAAATGTGTGATTATTCAATCTACAGCACAGCTGGATGGATCTTATCTCAGCAGCTGAGAAGTAGCAAAATATAAATAAAAGGTTTCAGTTCCGTAAAGTAACATTTCTCACATGGGTGTAAATTTTCCTCCACATATTGTTTCAATGAAAAATATCACAATTACTCAGTGAAAAGTTTTATAAGATGGAGGAAAATTTTCCTAAAAAGATTTATACTTTCTCTTAACAGGTTTTTCACTGTATTAGCAACTAAAGAAAGTTTAATGAGTTAAAAGAATGACTTTAAACCTGTAAATCAATACATTTCATTGTATTAATTGTAATCTCATAGACTTGTTTGTATGTTTTTGTGCTAAAAATAACATATTTTCAGGACAAAGTGTTTTTTGCTGACTTAACGCGAGCCAATCAGAAAGCGCGGATCAACCGCCTGCTTTCTCAGGGGAAATTACCGAGGGGAATCCCAAACAGCTGAAACGCTAAGCCTGGCGGCAGGGCTAGCTAAGCATGGCAGGCCGCCATGCCTATAATACACTGGGGGAAACCCTGACTTAAATGTTTTTTAAATAATATTTGAAAGATGCAACTTATTAAAACACATACATTTTATTACTTAAATAAAAAAAAATTCTGGAGGCAAAGGTCACATCTGCAGCAATAAAAAACTGTCTTTTTCCCCCAGATAGTAAATGAATAGCAGGAGGTGGTAAATTTTGGGGTGAGTTGCAGTATTTGACCCAAGCGAAGTTAAAAATGCCACTTTAGTCGTTTTGCGTAGAAATACAGCCAAAAAATGTTTTTCATCTTAAATGCTAAATTTATTTATTTTTAGTACAATTTTGGCTTAATTACTGCTCTACGTATGCGCTTCATTCAGCAAATTAAATTTTTAGAGTCTGTTAATGATTAATCGATTAGTAAATTAGTTGACGATCATTTCAATAATCGATTAATCACTTTACTTTCGAATAATTGTTTCAGCCCTCGAAGATATATTTGCAGTTTATTGTACAGCTACAATTATCATTTAACTTATACACAATCCCACCTTTTCTTGACGTCTATTTAGACCGAAACACTAAGTTTTGTTAAAGTTAAGACCTTGAGTCGCCCTTTCACAGAAAGGGACCGGTTCTGTTTCACAGAGCCACCCACGGCGTAATCCCATCACTGACCTCATGCTGTACAGGTCATCTTGACAACCTGCACTATTGATCAGTGACATATGAGACGCCACACACACACACACACACAGAGTGATGCGTTGTGTTTGCCGGAGCCAGCGGACAGCTTCTACCTGCTGTCCTCAGGAAATCCATTTCGCTCGGTGAGAAAATTGGCTTTGCTTGAGGGACGGAGGGAGGAAAACATCCACGCCAACCCATTCCCCTCATGGCCTTCTCTGCTTTTCCCTCCTGCTGCGTTCAAGCAAAGCCCCTTACGAATCCGCTTAGACTCACACGTACACACTCAAGAAAAGGTTATTTACCAACCGTGGAGAATGAATTTTTCTGGATATCCATCTTAATCCCTTTTTAGACCGGTCTAATCTGTTTTGAGGAAATCGAGCGGGCCTACAGATGGAAAAAGGCTGTTTGAGGACACAGAAGAAGTAAGAAGTGTCTGACAAATGTAATGCACTGCTTGGTATCCGTTTTATAAGCTGTTCAAATCTGCAGATTGGGTTTTTATTCATATTTTTATCTCTCATTGAGGAACCTGGAAGATGAGTTTGGTTCTTGGCTTATCACCAGCAAATGTATCGTCCAGAATTTATCATCAGAGTAGTTTCAGAACCTCCTACAATATGAAGGGTTTTACACAAAATTAAACACTATCAGCAAAAAATCAGACTTTCTAGACACTTGTGGACAATTATAAATCTTTTATGCACATGCTGAGTTTGATGGTTGATTTTGATCTTTGTTTTTGATGTTGTCTGACAGTCTAACATTAAATTACAAACAATATTTGAGTAAATGTCCTTAAGTAACACCCCTCTTGTAGCCATCAACAAGCATCCGACCAGTTTTAGAATCACAATTGTTAGATTGCATTTAAATCTGCAGGAGCAACTTTCGTTAATTTAAAAAAATATATTTTTTTTTTCAAATTTGTTAAAACTGCCGAAGATGAACATCTTCCTCCTCCTCTGTGAGCTACTATTGCCATATCCAGACAAAGCCAGGAGGAAGGGCTTAATGCTGTCAATCAACCTCATCTACTCACTGCTAAATATGCTAATGGTGGTGAAACAACTTATTACAGGAAAACAGTTTTTCCACCTTCAATAGTGGCTATGCTAACTATACTTAGCATTCACAACAGGTTATGCTAGCTGCAGTGTAGCAAAGGTGAAGGGGTGATTGACAGTTTTGTTTTCTCCAGATAATCTGTCTCAACAAATATCTGTTGAGCAGATCATAAAGATTTGTGCGTCATTGTAACTTTTTGAATCTGTAGCTCCTCTGTAAAATGGCCGACCACATTTCCCCCCAAAACGCCACATAAGTAGCCGCTCTTGTTGCTCCAACGTTGGAATAAGATGCCGACGTCTCTGACAGCTGAATTATGAATATGTCATTTAACGGTTTGCATCCATCACCGCCATGATTTTTTAACAGTATTATTCACGTGTGATTTTCATTTAATTTCTTATTTAATGGAAAAGTCTGAGACTTGGACATCTTGAGGCTTTAACGTAGTGGTGTTAGTTGCTACGTATGCTAGGGCTGTATAATAATATCGATATCGCGATATATGTATATCAATATTTTCTTTCTTAGAAAAAAACGATATTCATCTGCAAGTATTGTAACACCCAACTATCACCTTTCTCACTCAGAGCAGCTACTTGGTTCACTTTATTTACTTTACAAATGCATGTCAGCTACAGTTTGTACTGTTTCAATTACAAGAAACATGTTTTTCTCACCACTTCTTTGATTCATTTTGTCCAGCTGTCGACTTTAAGTCTGTGTCCAACCAGAGCCAGGTATTGTGTAGTTGGTGCTTTTAATCAGTTTTCAGTTAAATTAATTCAATCCAACTTTATAACAGTCACAAAATGTCACCAAAATCACTCTGTCCCTCTAAAATCTTTCAGAAAATCGCAAAAGTGTATTGAATTGTATTGTTTGCTGAATATCGCAATACATATCGTATCGTGGGCAGAATATCATGTATCGTACGCATCGTGAGATTATTGTATCACTACAGCCCTAACATATGCCAACACACTAATATACAGTCAGCTCTAACTAGAGGAGGAATTTGGTTTATTACCCTGTTTTCTATCCCCTTTGATCCGACTCTTGCAGAACAATATTAGTTCACACTCTTTTGTCCGTTAGCTAGGAAAAAACCCACACAGCTCCACACAGCAGCGAGCTGCTCGACACCAGGAAAATTGGTTTGGTCTGCAGGGTCACACATCGGTGGTATCTTCTCTTCCTTCCTGTGGCTCACCAAAACCTTTATCAGCCCTCCCTGGGTGTCCACCTAAAAGCTCGCTCCCTAATTCAGACAGCTGTGAGGCGAGACTCTGTAGGATCCTAACAGCTCCACACATGTCCGCTGTCAGAAAAGGATCCAAGCTTTTCCTCTCGCCATGCTTTGACACGTCGAGTAATTGCTCCGCCACACAGCTTCATTTTCCCCCTGCACTCCCCTTTTGTCTTGTGTGGGTATATATACACACTGAGCAGGAGGGCGAAGTGGTGTCTGTAAATCACTCACAGCAAGAAACTGAAACTTTGTTCATGAAATAAATACTAAGGGAAGTTTCTGCACTTGATGCATCAACTAAATGACATTTTTCTGAGCATTTTATCTCAAAACTCTGCAATAACAAGAAAATACTCTATTTTATAGGCTTTAAGAAGGAATTAAAACTAAGAGCTTTTGGAATACACTTTCAGAATATTGCATGTTTAGCATGGCTAGAAACGGTTAAAGGTTTTCATTTTACCGATTAATTTATTAATAGTTTCAGCCCTTGGATTAGTCAAGATCACTGTAGTTTGTGACTAATAAAGATAACATGTAGAATTAAACCTGGCATCTAGAGCTGAAACGATTAGTTGGATTAGTCTTGATAAATCAGTAATTGAAATAATTGTCAACTGATTTAGTAATTGATTTATCACTAACTGGAATATTCAGGCTCAAAAAAGGTAATTTGCTGAAAAACACTACATATTCAGAGCACTGTAAACCCAAACTACTATATATACACATTTTTGCCTTTACTTAATCTCATGCTAAGCTATGCAGACTTTCTGTCTGCACAGATGAAATTTACTTCAGTAGGATGACTGAAATGCCAGACTTGACCCAGTGTTTTTAAAAATTTAAATAATAATTATGAATTGTTTGACATATTAAATATAAGTAAAAAAATAATAATTCCAGCCTAACATGGTCAATTGTAATTTATGAAAAGTTGAGGTTTGAAACTCTTACTAAAAGTTAGAAAAGTTAGAGGTGTTCCACTCCAACATTTCCTGGGAAATGTCAGTGGAACTGTAAATATCCTAGAATATATACAGTTTATATCCTAAAATGAAAAAATAAATCATTAGATTGACACTTTATCTTAATATCCTGAGAGCAGCAGTTCAAAAATAGTGATATTTATGATAAAACTGATGTGTTGACATTAAGAATCACATAAAATACAGAATTATTGGTCAGCATAAAAGTACTGAAAGTTTCTTGCCAAGATTACATTTAAATCTGTGCATCTGTATATTTCCTTTTTATATTATTGCTTGTGCATGATTCAACACATACAGAATAAATCTCCATCATGTCTTATATAATCCTGTTTCAGCATCACAGTAGCAATAAAACACATTCTGCAGCAGAGTGGGTTGGCACAAAGGAAAAAGTCAGAAGAGTCATGAAACCAACCCAAATGAAAAACACTGAAAGTTATCATCCCCAGAAATTCAGCTTTATTGGCTGCAACTAATGACCATTTTAGTGATCAATTAATCGATTCTTGTGACGATTAATCGAATAATGGAGTAAAAAAATTGACAGATTTTTTAATATAACCACTTAATCCTTTTTGTGCAATATTAGAAATACCTTAAAATATGAAAGTAAAGAACTCACTTCCTTTTTAAAAATGGAAAATAAATATTTATTGCCTAAAATGCAATAATGTAGCATTACTTTAGTGTAAGTTTGGAAACCACTGAGGGGTCCCACTAGAAAAAGTTTGGGAACCACTGGATTACTGCCACAGTTCTAACTGCAGCTGACCCAGAACGCTGTTGCTCGCGTTCTTGCTTAAAGTCTATAGACCTGGTTTTATATGTCTAGTTTTTAACATTTGCATCACACCAATCCTAATACCTAAGCCATTAAAAATGAAATAATCAAAATTAGTTTAATCCTTGTTCTTAAACATCAAATCAAAGGATTGATTTTTGTAAAATCTGTTTTATTCTGTCTAATTCGGAGGGATTCTGCTGAAATTATCTTAATGTGGGGGTATTAATTGAAAGGCTGATTACCAAGAGAAATTATTTGGTGGAAAATTCCCTGCTTGCCGTCTTGAGATCTTTGTATTAACATCATCAAAGGCTGCTTTCCGTTTTATGTCCTAAATCCCCCGAGTGTTTATGCTAAATAGTTATTGTTGCTCCAGAAAAACACTAGCTTCCAGTCAACCTACAAACAACATCATTATGTCAGAATGCCTGAACCAAAACCACAAATAGTAAAGAGAGCTAACAATGTGTCTGTTATGTAATTAAACATCCATATTTGCACATGTAGGATGTAGCTTTAATCCTGGGTGTTGCTGACTGGCAGATCTGCAGTCGGTTATTGTTAGAAAGCCTGAAATATCCCCAGAGTTCATGTCTGCTGCTTTGTTTCTTATTCCTGTCATCTGGCCTGAAGGGAGCCAAGCGGCTTTCCACTCCTGCCCTCATTGGACCTTATCTCTTCCCCTTGCAAGGAAGATAAGGGAGGGGAGCCATTTGCCTAGTTAATATACTAACACACATACACACATACACACACTCGTGTCTTTGAGTGACAGAGGAAGCTGAGAGAGTCTCCCTCTTTGCTCTCACATTGGAGTATTATCAAACCGAGGCGCTATCTAATCACAGATTAGCCGCTGACTCTGACATGTCTATTGTTCAGCTTTTTTCTCACCACTCGTATCGCCACCTTGTTCGCCTGTCACTCATTCTGGTGCCTTTTTTGTCTTCTTTTACTTTCCTTCTTTTTGTTTTCTCTTTTGTGAGTGTGAGATGCATGTTAAAGAGAAGATTTTGTCTCAAATCAGTCATTTTTACCCACCTGAGCTGTGAAGATTTACGCATGAGGGTTTTTTCCAAGAGTGTCCTTAAAGTCTTATTGTCCGATGCATTAATTTAAGGCATTAAATATCTTAAATTAAGCTGCAACTAACAATTATTTTAGTTATTAGTTATTCTTTGAATTTTTCTGATGATTAATCGATTAATCATTGTGCAGATTTGTAAATTAACCATTTAAACCTAGTATTAAAAATTCTTATTAAAAATAAGATAACAAAAATTGTATTGCCTAAAATGCAATAACACGGTATTCCTTTAGTCCACACTTTACCATTTCTAGCAAAGAAAACATCTGCAACTAAAAAAATGATTTTTTCAATTATAGATTCTTTACGATTAATCAGATTAATCGTTTCAGCCTTAGTTTTAAATTCATTCAAAACGAAATGTAAATTGGCCTTAAATACATTGCTGTATTCTGGGATTCAAGGCAATTGAGGCTGCTGGAAACTAGCTCCTAATATGCACTTGCTAACTAGCTGGCTAGCTAACCAAACAGCAGCAGGCAAATCTTAACTCCATTGGGGGTAAAACTCGACAAATGTTGACGTTTTTCAACTTTACTGTCACATTGCAAACTTGCCTATTTGTGTAATTTTATCTCTTATTTATTATAACACAACAGGATTACCCTATAAAGTTTCTTTCTGTCTTAAATGTAATTCAAGGTGGCTTTAAAAAGTCTTAATTTTGACTTGCTGAAACATGTCCCTGCATGGCTCCCTCAGCCTGGCTGTAAGACAATTTTAAGCCAATGTCATTAACAAACTAAGTCCCAGGGTGCAGACGAGCTTGTTGCAGAACAATATTTCAGGCCTGGCCTGCAGGCCTTTGCACCCATTTTCTAAACAGTTCCAGCGAATGCTCTGATTAAAAAGCTATTGACCCGGCGCATACTGCGAAATACCACCTCGGCATAGCGTGCTCATTTTTTTTAATTACAGCTCAGGCGAGTCTCGAGTACCTAAATGTGCTATTAGGATGCAGCGGGCCCTTGTGCTGCTCAGTGGTGTGAAAAGAGCAAGAGTTTCCCTGGGCTAGACTGCAGGGCAGCGACTCACTGGTCTTTCTGCATCTCTGAGTGGAGCGAGGAGCAGCCAGCTCACCAGAAACATGAATGACTTCAATATGAATGAGCTTAACATGGAGGAACCATGCCAGGATGGCACGAGTAATGGATTATTCTGACGATTACACTATGTGAGTAAGAAATTGCATTTCTTTTTAAAATAAGAAAATAATCATTTTACTGCATTAAATGTAATAACATTTAGCATACATGTTATCATTTGTAGCAAAACAGGGCTAAAATTTGTGAAAATTGTAAAACGTTCAGCCTTTTCTGATTGATTTAACATCAATACAGTGCAGCGCTGATCTGTTGATTAATAATTAGAAAGCAAAGGTGTTTAATAGGAGAGTTCACACAATTTGAAGTAAATCAAGCTAAAACTATGCTAGTTCTGGGAGGGTTTAATTTAATCCTACAGGCAAAACGTATGTTGATTTTTTTCTGGTACAGTTTTGAATTAATTTACATCTAAATATATGTATATTTTATGCAATTTTGGCTCGATTACTGGTCTGAGTGTGTTCTTGTTTCAGCAAGTGGTCTTTTTCCGAGTCTGTATACTCCAGTTAACGATTAATCAATTAGTAACGATTAATCGTTTCAGTCCTACGTGCCAGGTTTAATTTCTACATCTTATTGTGGGGGATTACCTTGATTAAATTTCCAACTATTGTCCTCTGGTTAATCCAAAATGTTAATAAACGTCAAACATGAAATTTGGAGACTGTTTGTAAATATCTAAACTCTTCACCAGGCAGCTCACTCCTCTGTGGGACTTACAGTCCAATTACATCAGCTGTCTCCCCGTCTTTGTTTCCTGCTGTCTGGATCTTTACGTCTGAGCTTGAGCAGCAGCCAAAGTTACTACTGATGTTTATTTGATGATTTGCTGCTTTCAAGAACCTATATGTGGATTTTGGTATTCGTGTTGTTGAACTGTGAAGATCTGAAGCTTTGATGTTTTGTTTTGGTTTTTGTGACTCGTAGCTTTGTTTACATTACATTTAAAAGACATTTCTTCTCTGCTGAGCTTCTCTTCATAATGTCCAAGTTGGGTTTTTTTCTGCTTTTTCAACCAGAACTACCAGAACCAGAACAGAACATCCTTTTTTTCCCACCTGTTATTTTTTTTTAACTCTGTGATTAATAGTTACTGTAGAAGCTGTGGATGAATTATTACATTTTTCTCAGCTCTGTGGGAGATTTTAAGCCTCTCTTGGCTCTTTTTTTTTTTGTTCACAGCACAAAATATCTCAAGTTTATCTCCAAATTATTTATATTTTCCTCGGGATTGTGCTGCCTTTCTTTTATACACTTGTTTTGCAAAGCAGCAACCAACATAGAAGAAACATTGGTAGCATAATTATTCAAAACCAGTAAGCCCAGTTGGCTGGGAACTGGAATTTTGGGAATAACCAACATTACAGAAGCATGTGCAAACCATAATATATAATCTTGTTTTAAACTCAATTAAGTTTGTCAGTTGAGTTAAATTGCACTAAAAAAGTCATGGAAGTATTTGTCTTAGTTTTAACATTGTTTTTGTGTGTGTGTGTTTAAATGTATGTATATTCATTCTTGTTTTGTTTTTGATTTTTTAAATTGATTTGTTCAAAATAAAGAAGGAATCTAATCTAAATCATCAGCTATAAAACATTCCCAACGTAGCAGATGGCTTCTTTACATACCGTATTTTCCGCACTATAAAGCGAACCGGATTATAAGGCTCACCTTCAATGAATGGCCTATTTTAAAACTTTTTTTTTATATAAGGTGCACCGCATTATAAGGCACATAGAATAGACGCTACAGTAGAGGCTGGAGTTACGTTACGCATCCACTAGATGGAGCTGCACTAAAGAAAATGTCAACAAAACAGTCAGACTCTGGTCGGTGAGGAGAGCTGGACCGGGGCGTCTGGGCCGGACGATGGTCGCCCTTCTCTGGTCGTGGAGAACATGGTGCTTCATGACCTGCAGACGACCTGATTCCAGGTGGTCGGTAGGTAGATAGGTCAGTCAAACTTTATTAACAAACCAGCGTTCTGACAATTATCCCAGCATGCACCACAAGCTTCTTCTTCTACGGGCAAAAATGAAGTCGGCAGCTGCTTACCGTAGTTGCTAGACCTATTGTGGCTCAATATTGGTCCATATATAAGGCGCACCGTGTTATAAGGCGCACTGTCGGCTTTTGAGGAAATTGAAGGTTTTTAGTGCGAAGAATATGGTACCTGGAAAAAATAACCAAAATTGCAAAAATATGAAATGGTGAATGAAAAAATGGAACCAAGCCGATGCACTGATAGAAAAGGGGGAATGGCAGTGTTTGACTTTTCTGCATCAACCATAAATAGTCTAATTTTTCCTCTTTGCCTGGGCCTGGTTGACCTCCAGGAAGCAGTGGAAGTCCGGCCGTCGCTGGTTTAAACAGTTGTTTGCTTTGCCAGGAGGGGAACTTCAGGGCCTTTATGGTCTTTAGCCTTCTTGAGCTGTTTGATGGAATCATTGACATTTTGCTTCAGATGAAAGCTGTCAGGGTTACAGCTCAGCGAGGGGGCAAATCCTCCACTGGGAGGTCTAAACGGCGCTTTGCTGGCTCCTTATCACACATGCACTCTCTGGGAGTTTCATCTCTGCTTTTAGTTTGTTTTTCAGGAAGCACAGTGTTGTGAAATATTTATCATCATTAGCATCAGATCATTTACTGTGGCCCATATTTGTCCGGCTGGTAATTCCCATAGAGGCTGCTGACGTGAATGAATGGACCTCCATTAAATGAGGTCTGTTGGTTTCCAGTAAACTCATCGCTAAGCATAAAGCACTGACGGTTAGAAGTGCGTGTTTATTCTGCAACAGCAAATAAATGTTTGTTTTTAGTCATAAACTTTAAATGTAGTTCAAGATACAAAATAGTTGTCAGAACTCCTATATAGTCTGGAAAAATGTGGGATTTGATTTAAGCATTTTCTGGTCTAAATGAGTGTAAAAACAAAAAAATAAAATAATGAATAGGTTGTTTTTCCAGACTTAATCTTTTGACCTGATGTTGTACCCATCCATCCAGAGTCAAAGTTTTGTGTCAGTAGCTAAAACGTGCTGGGAAAGAGAAGCTAAACTCTGGAAAAATCTGACATTTTGATATAAAATAATTTCTATTCTTACCAATCGGATTTAATCCCAGTGTCTCAGTCATAAAAAACACTAACTTATCATGAAAATGCCTCTTAGTTTCTGCCTATTCTGACACAGCTGAGACGCACTGTAAACCTTGAAATTTTCATCTGGTTGCTCACGTTGCAGTTTCCATCCCTCCTTCTCTCCCATTCAGGCCCATTTCTGCAACTTTCTCACGTAGGTGGCAATTTTCTATGTAAATTCATCTTCCCAGCTCTTCCTTATTTCCGTAGCGGCGCTGTCAAAAAAGCTGACTGTCAAAGGTTTGCAGAGTCAGCAGAGATCGTGCCACAGGACACAAGGGAGCGTTTTATCAGCGGTACATTTGCTCTGCATATCGTATATGGATGCATATTGATGGTTTGGGTTGAGAGACACTAAAAAAAAAAATCCATCAGATCCCATCATTCGCTGCTGGTTTTAGGTGGTTTCTAAAGTCGTGTGATGTTTGTTCAAGACGGGTGTCATTAATTCAACTCAAATTCAAAAATAGTTTATTGATTCCAATGGGAAATTAAATGTTGATGCAACTCAAATTGTAGAATGTGATGGCAGGAAATCTCTCCAGTAGAAGTCTGTATTACAGCACATTTGAAGAAGTCTCTGACTGAAGACGTTCTCAGGAAGGGAGTGGTGAATGTTTTCTATCATCTTCTTGATTTTTATGAAGAAGGAAGTTTTTCTTTTGAAGATTAACACCTTCGATTCCCTTTTATTAACAACTTTCCTGTGTTCATCCTTGTTTGTTATTAACTGGAACCACAAACTTTAACCCCGAATTCATTCAATGACTGATTTTGGTCCTAATGGCAAAAAGTTTGGGCACCCCTAACTTAAGAGCTGCTCACTGAATCACAGAGATAATTCATTACAACTACAACTGTCGCAATAATTGAAAGATAAATTAAAACTATCTTAATAATTTCCATTTACATGATTTCATTGTTATTTTTTTATTTCTTCCAAACCTGGATGATAAAAATGTTCAGTTTTGTGTTTTAGTTGAGAATCTGTTCTTGCTTTATTATACCATTATATTACTTTAAAATAGCCTCAAAACAGCAATATTATTGTTTATTTCTTCACTTTGGGGACAATTTGTCGTCCAGGAAACTTTTATCGTGACTGGGCTAATTACAGGTCATGTTTAAAAATAAATTAATGACATTTACAGTGAGTTTAATTATACTGAAACTATGACGCGCTGCAGCTTGAAAGGCTAATTATAAAGTAAAGAGTGGTGCGCTCCCAGCTGCTGAGCTGGACCTGGAGGGCTGATGTCTGGCCTGCGTTGTGTTAAATTAAGCTAACAGATTAGCTGGCACTCTGCAGTAACATTTGCTTTTTTTACCCTCTAACTAAACAGAGCTGCATTCAACCTGGCCCAAGTAACTTTTAACAGTCAGGCAGAGTTTTCTGCTGAGAGAGGAATTTGTTGGATCCATTTCTGAGCAAACTGCATAAATTTAATAGATTTTAAGATGGAAAGTTTGACTTGCTTGTTTTGGCCAGTTAAAACTCTAAATGTAAAGCTTTTTCTCCTACCTGCTACAGTATTCACAGTACAAATAACTCACTCATTTCACATCATCTGATGCCTTGAAATTGGGCCTTTGTCTCTTTCCTACTCTTTCCGACACTTTGACTTCTGCAACTTTTCTCCTTTAACAAGTGTTCAGTGAAATAGTTCATATATAAGCTCCACTGTGCCACAAGGTGTTTAATTGTTGCTGCCACTAGTCTAGAGGAGCTGAGTGGGAACGGGGAGAGTTGTGTAAATTGGCTTTGCTTTGTGTGAGTAAGTGCTCAGGTTCCCTCAAGTGACTGAAACAGGAGATTAAAGGATTTCTCAAACATGCATGAAAGAGTCAAAGCAACACTCCAGGTTTGGTTTAGATGTGGGAATAAAATTATAACATCATGTAAAAAAAATCAAAAAAGTAAATTTTGCAAAATATTCCACCCACCCCATCCCCACCCCCCTTTTAAAACGAATCTTTAAATGTGTGGAATTTTAAATTTGAAGTTTGGGAAATGTACTTTTTGCAGACATTGAAAGGTGATGTCCTTGTTTTTTAGTCACAACGTTCAGTTGAAGCAAAGATTCAAGCCAATGCTTTGAAATGGAAATGCTTTCAGATTTTTACCGGCGCTTCCAGGTCATTTAGAGGTACAGCAGAGAGTAACCCAAGTTTTAACCCGTCAGATGCTTATAGCCATCGTTTCCTGAAACAGGGTAGAATAGGTCTGCAAGCTGTACAAAACATGTTTATTAAATTTTTTGCTCAAAATTATAAAATTATTCTTAGATAATGAGTTTCTAGTGTGCTCACTTCTACCCTCAGATTGAGCCGCTTTAGGACGTCTTGTCACTTTAAATCCAAATAAGCTGCTGCTGACCACGCCCCCCAGCTGAATGTTTACACTCGCATGTGAACATTTTTTCCAAACAGACATGGAATTGGACAACCATTCATCTTTGACAAGCAGAGGTGGAGCCTCCTGCTCAACCAGCAAGAATCCATTAAGTGGTTTCTGGATGGAAAGACTGTAACAGAACCCTTGTCTTAAACCAGCTGACCAAAGGTGCTGGCTGTGTTGCTAGGTGACGGGCTAGGCTCACCGTTGCTAGGTAGCAAGGCGAGGGATTAACAGTCGAGAGGTTTTTCAAATGGCTTGTTTTTCAGTCACCAAAAAGGCATTATTATTGCCAAGAAATGTTTTTAAGCGCATAGTCTGTTTTTGGAAGGAGTAGAAACCCAAATCGAAGCACAAAAATGTGCAAAATGTGGATTTTGCATAATAGATCCCCTTTAAATATAGATATTTTACCTCCTGCTGAGAAATGTTTTACATCGGAGATATTAGCATCCCCCCTTTGTGAGAGCAGGAAACCCTCTCTTCTGCTTATCTGTTCTGTTCAGATTAATTATTAAATCGAGTTAATAATTAGATATTTTCCACCATTTCCTTTCCTTTACTGCTCCTTCATTGATTACAGATCCCGGTGTTGCTATTACCTGCTGCATGTCCTTGTGAGGGTTTTTTTTCCCTCCCTTTCTTAAGCAATGTATTAAACCCAGAAAGAGGCTGAGGACCGGCTTTGACAGAGAGCAGAGTGGAGTGGAGGACAAGAGCAACCATTCACACAACAGCAGGCTTCTTAACTACTGAAAGCTGTCACCTCCTCAGAGTGCTGCGTGTGTGTTGGATAAGCCTCTCCAGTGCAGCTGCAGCCTCCAGAACGACCTCCTTCAGCTGACGTTAAGTCTTCCCCGCCTGTTTCCTTCATCCTCAGTCGCTTTGCATGGATTGAGCTTAACGATCCCGAAGCCTTTACATGCAGCTACCAGAAAACAAGAAGCGATTTGTTTGCTGTTTACTAGGGCTGTATAATAATATTGATATCGTGATATACAGTATATCGGTATTTTCTTTCCTAGAAAAAATCGATATTCATCAGCAAGTATCGTAACATCCAACTGTCACCTTGTTCACTCACTGCTTGCTTCACCAGGTCATCAGGCTTAGAGTGATTCCTTCAGATGTTCAGGTTAAAAAGGTATCAAACTATTCAGAGCAGGAACTTGGTTCACTTTATTTACTTTACTAATGCATGAAGCTACAGTTTGGACTGTTTCAACTAAAAGAAACATGTTTTCTCTCCACTTCTTTGATTCATTGTGTCCAGCTGTCCACTTTAAGTCTGTGTCCAACCAGAGCCAGGTATTGTGTAGTTGGTGCTTTTAATCAGTTTTCAGTTAAATTAATTCAGTCCAACTCTATAACAGTCACTAAATGTCGCCAAAATCACTCTGTCCCTCTAAAATCGTTCAGAAAATCACAAAAGTGTATTGAATTGTATCGTTTGCTGAATATCGCGATATATATCGTATTGTGGGCAGAATATCGTGTATCGTATCGTGAGATTATTGTATCACTATAGCCCTACTGTTTACTGTACATTTGTGAAGCGTCTGAGTCTGGATGTGGATTTTATAAAACTGTAATCAACGTAAAAAATATATTTGAAATTATTGAGCGCTTTTTAAATGCACAAAAAAGGAAAGACATTTTGATTTCATAATTTTATCACAACCAAGGAAAGCTAAGATTTATTCAAGAAGATAGTTTTTAAAATAAAACTGACTGAAAAACAGAAATACTGAGCAAGATTAACTTTAAACTGGAAGAACAATACACAAAAAAGTTCATTTTAGAAATAGCTACGTAACTGAATGATTGGTTCATTTTAAATGGCTTCACAAATAAAAATAGTTTTCTTTACAAATAAAAGAAAACGTCAGAAAAAACATCCTGAAATACGACATTAACAAGTAAAAAAAACCAAATTGGATCAGTGATTAAAATCTAAGCATGAAAAATAGTTTGGATCAATAGAACGGTAGATAAGATTTTCAATTTGCTTTACTGAGCAAAATGTTTGATTTATTAATGTTTTCACCATAAAGGAAAGCTAAATTCAAAACAGGATATTTACATTATACAGTGAGAAAAAGACAAGAAAAGAGTTCATTTTAGCAATAGTTGAATAACTATCTCGATGGGAATTTACTGGTAAAATAAAGAAAAAAGATTTAAAACTTAGTGTGTTTTTCTCAGAATTAAAGAAAACTGAACTTATTTTTACTTTCGGTGCCGCAGGTCCAAACTGAACCTGTAAAGAAATCTTTTTCTGTTTTCTACTCCTTTTTCTTTTAACAAGTTGCAGAAATGCATAAATCTAAAGTTTCAGTTCTTAGTGATTTTGAGAAGGAATCATCTGAAATGAGGAATCTTTTAACCAATTTATTTGTTTTTTCCCTGGATTCTGTTGCAAAAGAGATGTTTGATCTCTGGAATTTTCCTGGTGAAAAAGGTTAAATTAAATAAAATAAAACAGAAAAACATCCAAGAATGCTACATTAATAGTTAGCACGATTAGTAGATGAGATTTTCAATTTTGTGTCTGAGAACGGGAAGTCGGCTCATTAAATGGGGCGCAAAATAAAAAATAACCGGCATGAGTTTCATAATTGAACAAATAGAAGTGGAAACTGAAGAACAGACAGAAGAAGAAGCATGAGAGGTGACAGAGTAAATCTTGAGTAGTAGTTGAACATCAGAGGAAAGATGAGGAAGGAGATGACAGAGGCCAGAGGAGGAGCGCTGGGCCCCACTTCATCCCAGCGACGCTGCAGTAATCTGGGCCACATGTCCCACTGGGCCTCCTGGTCACACAGCGTCCAGGCGGAGTGATTCATCTTCGTTAGGAAGCTGTCCGCTCCACTCTCTGTGGGCTGCAACACGTAATCATACCAACACAGAACCTGATGAACACGCAAACCTTACAGGTTTCTGATGCCCCCTCACTGAATTACATCCCAAACGCTGGCTGGTCGAAACTCTAACCCAGATCTAAGATTTATTTATCTCTGTGAAGCTCCTTCTTCGATTTAAGGAAGAAAACGGGGAGGTCAGCGATGTCGAGTGGAAGGTTATGGCTCTAATTCAAAATAAAATAGAAATATCTCTTAATCTACTTGTATGCGACCTATTGATTCAACTGTTGGCTTTACATTTTTCACAAAAACTGACAGTTTCAGTGACCTTTTACAGTCTTAGCCATAAAATATGGCTGCAACTAACAATAACTTTAGCAATCAGTTATTCTGACGATTAATCGATTAATCAGATAAAATAAACTTGAAACTTTCTACATATTGTCGTTTAGCCACCTGAACCTTTTTATACAATGCATTGAAAGATGAAAAAAAATCATTCAATTATTTTATTAAATAAAAAAACAAACATTTTAGAGCTTAAATTGCAGTTCCAAAGTATTCCTGTACTGAATTTGTACTGGGAAAAGCTGAAACAATGGCACTTGAGTTTGGGGCGAAACATATTAACATACAAAGGTGTTGATAAAATGCGAATCGTAATTTTGAATTTTAGGTTTACAAGATTATATCAACATATGATACAGTTCTGAATACATTTTTTGTCTGTATCCATGAATTAATTGATTACTAAATGAGTTGACAATTATTTGAATGATTGATTCGTCACAATTAATCTGATTAATCATCTCAGCCCTACATAAAATATCATTAAGGTCCAGGCATCAAAGCCAATTCAAGTCTCTCACAGGATATTATTAGCATCCAGAGTTTGGATGCACTGTTTTTGAATTTTCCCATCAAAACTTACATTGAAACAAATTATATGCAACTCAAATGTCCCAAATACTGGTGTTTCTATGACGATTGGGATTTTCTGCTGTGCAGCTCTAGTTTAGATTTTGTATTTGATACTTTTTTAACTTTCACACTTTTCCTATGTTGCTGTGTACATTGATGTACTGAAAAACACATGGGACATGGTTTGAAACATGTGCCTACGTTCTGAATAGTGCATGTGTGTTAGGATCAGGAGTGTTGAATTCACAGTGTTCTCCTTCGTCAGGACAAGTTGACTTATTTTTAAGAACCAACTAACCGCCTGGGAGTAAAATTCAATTATGTTAGTCAGACAATCATTGGCCAAAATAAATGAAGTATTCAGTCAATTTTATTTTTAGTTTCAAGCATCCAGCATGCTGATGTGAGTGAAGCATCTCTATTGTGTAACGCAAGAAGGCATTGAATCATGTCTGCAATAGTTGTCGCAGTTGTGTTCAAAAGTATTTTTAGAAGGAAAGAGTACTAATGTAAAAATACATCATGATACCAGATAATACATAATTATTTAAGTGATATATTTGGGGAGACCAAGCTAATCCTTAGCTAGTCGCTGTACTTGTGCGGTTCTTTTGCAACTAAATGTTGCATCCTCTTCAAGATAAAAATGGATTTCCTACCATATTACCTTGTTACACCAGCAGTAAAAGCAAATACAGACTGTGTGATTGCCTTCAGTCGGTTTTTGATATGGATATCTTAGGATTTGAGACGATTAATCAAATCAATTGTGATTAATCGATTACTAATGCATACATCAGCTAATTTTGTAAGTAATTAATTAACTGGCGATGCAAATAAAATACCATTTGCTGAAAGAACAACATATTCAGAGGAGGAAATAAGTCAAAACTTAACATAAATGTATATATTTTGCTTTTAAGATAAAAAAAAAACCCACTTTTGTCTGTAAAATTGCTTCTACCCAAAACTCCTGAAGTGCCAGTTTTAGCTTCACCTGGTTCAAATTCTGTTAATAAAAATCTCAGATTAAGCACCTTTTGCTATCAAATTATGACTCGGTTAAGTGAAAATGTATTAATGTTTAGTTTCCTTTCACATGCTAAAAGTATTTTTGCATCCTTTGCTACAAATGGTCAACCGTTCACCAAAGGAATGCTGTTATTCCAATGTAATTAACATTTCTTATTTAAAAAGGGAATTGAATTGTCTATTTGCATATTTAAATGTGTTTCTAATATTGTAGAAAAAACGCCTAAGTAATTAAATGAGAAATATAATGAAAAATGTTAAATTAATCGATAGAATACTTGATTTATCAGACGCTGCAGTGATGAATAGATGCATGATTTTAGTGCCATCCAAGCAAAACAATCTTCCGTCCTTCCCTGCAGCTGAATTTCTTACATTTGTAAACTGAAGCCCATTACACATTAATATTGTTCTGACATCCATTTTACAGTTAATGTCTAATGTTCCTAATTTGAAATAGATGTTGAAAGGAGTGATGCAATGCCAAGTAAAACTTGCTTTTGGGCCAGCTCTTTGAAATATGTTGCCTCCAGCAAATTCTCCCTTTTCAGATCTGATGTCTCTTCTTTTTTTTTTATCTGTTTTCCAAATCATTGCATTCTGTTTTCAGTTTGCACATTTTCCCCGTCCCTCTCTTTTTCCTGCTCGTAAACGTTTGTTGTGCAACTGAAGCAGCCAGCTGATGTCTTCGGGGACTGAATTGTCACATACTGTTAACTAATTTATCTATTAACCAGGATTAACTCTGAGAAACAAACACACTGTAGTGCAGCAGTAAATCTTCTTGATGGATATTTTGTCACAGGCACTGAGGTGTGAAATGCGATTATCAACATTAGCCTTTCCTAACGGCATCAGCCGCGGGTTTTTGAGCGCGTTCCTCAGGTTCTGTGTGATTCACTCGCTTATTAAAGCTTGTTGTCAGCTTGCTTGATGGCCTCGGACTCGGGCTGTGTGTAATTCATTCGTCTGCGCGTCGCTGGGATTTTCCTTTCCCTCTGTGCGCTTCCAGCATTATTAAAGACATTAATCTCTGGGATCAGATGCCTTGTTACGACACAGCGCAGCTCCCATTTGTGCAACATAAAACAGAGATGTATTTGCACATCACCCTGAACTTACTCTGCCTTGGAAGTCCGGAGATAAAGGAGGAAAATTGGATTTAGGCTCCATGTTCAATATTTTCATTTATTGTTTGGCGCTTGTTGATCTGATTCCAGCATCCTTTGGGCTCGGTCGTTCTGCTGTGGATGTGATGACGTGTTTGCAAATGTATTTAATGAGAGCCAGTGGGCTTTTTTTCTGGTAAACACATGCGAGAAGATGCACTCCGACTATCCTTGAAGTCTAGCAGGCGTGCTTAATGCAATTCCTTTAAAGAAAGAAAAGTTTAGGAGCTTATTTTTTATCTCAGGGTTTTAAATTCTGCAATCTGTTGACTACTTTCATGTTTCCTTGCTCGCAGGTATATTGTAGCAGTTATTGGCATTCTCCCTTCAGATTATGCTGTATGTATTTCAGAGTATTACTCTGGGTGGCTGAAAGTTTTATCCATCTAATAAACCCGGCTTTGTTTCTTTATTTTCTGTCTCTGCCGCAGAGCACCGTCTGCTCTCTAGTGCTTCAGCAGATGGTAGTTCTTGACAGCGTTGCTCTGAAATTAACCCTTCGGTTCACATCATGGTGTTGGTGACGGCAAAACTCAAATGTTTGGTTCTGACATAAAACCTGCTAGCGGTGTTATAGGACATGTTGTTAGAAATTACGATACAGACGTGACTTTTTGGGTTGAGTTTGTCTCTCAAGAGGGCACTCTACAATGTTTGTAGGTAATGTAAGACAGAAAAGCACTCCACACCAAAGCAATGCAGGAATAATGAATAATGCCATTTACTAATTTAAAGAACCTGATTTGCGTAGATTTGATTTCCATCAATTAAGAGCAGGGAATATAGCTGTACCTATTTGGCAAGTCAAGTGAACAGATAATATCTATAGTATGGAAAGCCATTTGGATATTTATTGTATGTTCTTGAAATTTGATTTGTGCTTAAATCAAACCCTAGTTCGTTTGTCTAGAAAGCCCATGTGAATGCTAATCAAACAAAAAAAAAAAAGAAGCGAACTCTGGTCCGTCTATAATCCTCGGTCTTGGTTTGGTTAAAGTGAGCTTTGGTGCGGTTTGAATGTGAACGCCAAGCAGATCAGAGACTGCTCCAAAAGCAGGACATGGACTATAGCGCAGGGCATTGTGGGTAAATACAACCAAAACAAATGTTCAAGTCTAGCACTAACAGGAGAAATTACTTGTGGTTTTTTGCCACAGACAAAAAAGAAATCCTACAAGAATTTGAGGCTAATCCATTTTTTTTGTTTTTGTTTTTCACATTTTATGAAGAAGGAAGTTGCACTGAGTCTCTTCTTCAGAGGTTTTCTTGTTGTTTCCTTCAGTGGTTTGTGCATCACAATTGCTGAGAAATGCGTGATTTATGTTTTCTTTTTCAAATCATAGTGTTGTTTTAAACTACTTGAAAGGAAATACTGAGCTGTACTAAGGTTTGCCGTTAGCCTACAGGTAGTCAGTTTTGTGTTTCCTGCCTCAGGATGTTATCAATTTTAATTAATCAGATCCCACAGAGTTCCCTCAGTAAAGTTTTCCACCCACTTTAATTCAGGTTAATGATTAACCCTTACCCTAACCCTAACCCTAACCCTACTAAAAGCCTACAACCCAAAGAGTGGACATTTCTTCACAGAAAATGACAGACTAGAGTGCATTTTACTCAGGAATGAAAGATGAATTAGATGTTTCAGAGTGCAGTTGGCTGAAAAAGAAAGAAACTGTGTTTAGTGAATTTTGCAAAGAAGTTGTGTTGGGTAATGTTTCACCCACCACAGTGGCTTTTTTCATGCTCCACTGAGAGGAAAAAACATTTAACGTGCCTCTCAGTTAGTCTCTGAGTCCAGAATATGAAAAAATGACTTTCATCATATCTTGTTCCAACAACTGTCTATCTGGAGAACATTTAAACATATTTTGTTTGTATGCTGAGAAAGTTCACAAAGCAAAGCTGAAACCATCCAACATACGTAGCAAAGACAAAAACTCTAATCCGTTCAGTGAGTTTTATGTTCTTATGCCAAGATAGTATAAGCTAAAAGCTTAAGGGGATAAGTGAAATGTCTGATTAATCGATTAATCGTCTAAATAATAAATACCTAAAATAATCTTTAGTTGCAGTACTTGAATACATAATATTTTATGATTATTGCAAGGATTTCTTTGGCTGCTTTCTGTTCAGAAGACATCCACAAATCTTGGCTGAATGTTTTTCTGCAGTCTATTCCCATCATGTTGATTCAACCACTTTAGACTTTTTTTTGGTGCTTTTAGTCTGTGATTATTGTCAGGGTTGTTTCATTTACAGTTCGCTTTAAAACTGCATCTGTTCAAAGACCAAAAATGTAAACGTAGTATGTCTTTGCCTGTGGATTCTGTACATTGCTGTTATGTTCAGAGTATTATTTTCCTGCCATCCGGTTTCAAAGAAACACTGTAAAGTTGCCTCATTGTTTTGACGTGTAGCCCCTCTAGAGCTTTTATTTTATTTTTTTTAAAAAAGCAAAGAACGTGTCCTCCAATCTGCCCCTGTCTTTCAGACTTTGCTGAGTGGTTCGTCCCTGGGGTGGATAGCTGCCAGTTTAGTCTCTGCTACTTCACACCTCTGAGTGTATTTGTGTGAAAGACGGAGAACAGAGACACACAGGTCACAGAGCTTCATGTTTGTTTTTTCTCTCCTTCAAATCTGAAAAATTCAATCTCAAAGCTGGGATCAGATAGTTTCTTTTGCAGGCTGGAGTTATAAATAAGTAGCTTTGCTGATTTAAAATTGATTTAAAAAGTCAGAAGTGGCAGCAGGAGTTAATAAAAAAAAAAAGTGTAATTTTACCTCATGGCAGTGGTCAGCTACAGCAGCTCCAATAAAGCTGCTGAATTGCCAGCAGCTGTGTCAAACTGTCGGCTGCATGTTAGGGCAGAACTCACAGTATCCTGACATTTTAACTGGACCTGTGCCTGGAGCTAAATATAAAACGTCTCTCTGAGAAAGAGACACCGAGACCCCTCACCTAACACTGCTCCGAAGTCTGCAGAGTAGGTTCTTCTTCGACAGAGAAGTCTGGTTTGATTGCAGCTGACAGTACAGAGGCCTCCACTCTTATCACTGCTCCTGGAAAAAAAGCCTTAAGATAACACTACAGTCACACTGAAAACATTTGGAAAATCAAGGCCACACATTTAGAGGTTGAAAGAACAGATGAATAAGTAATATATATAAACGATTAATCGGATTAATTGTGATTAATCAAATGTAGCAGTCTCCACACCTTTCCAAACCCTGGGAAAAAAAGCCTGAAGATAACGCTATAATCTCACCGAAAATGTTTGGAAAATCAAGGCCACACATTTAGAGGTTGAAATAATAATATATATATCAACGATTAATTGGATGAATCGTGATTAATCAATTGCAGCTGACAGTACAGAGCCCTCCACACTTATGGTTGCCGCTGGACACAAAGCCTTAAGATAACACTACAATCTCACTGAAAATGTCTGAAACATCAAGAGTTTACATTTAGAGGTGAATAAAAACACAATGAAATTATATATTAATGATTAATCACGTAAATTGTGATTAATCAATTATGAAAATAATCAACTATTTTAGTAATCAATGTATTAAGTGGATTACCGAAAAAGACCATTTTCTGAACATACAACATATTCAGAGACTGTTTCAGAAATTTTTCAAATATATACATATTTTGCTTTTAAGATAAAAAAATCCCCCCAAACTTTCTTTGACCGTAGATATTTTCTACCCAGAACTTCCCAGATGGCAGCTTTAGCTTCACTTGGTTCAAATTCTGTAAAAAAAATAATCTCCGAAGCACCTTTTGCTGTCCAGTTGTTGATCAATCTGAGTAACAATCCACAGATCAGCTACACTGTATTGATAAGTCAATAAGAATAAAAGGTTTTCTATCAGATTTAGATTTGGAGACTGAATTGGTCATGAAAATTAGAAATCCCAGTAATTTATTTTTACCCATTAAGAAAATATACTGAAAAAGAAAGAAACTGAGTTTTATAAGAAGGTAATCATTTAAAACCAGATCAAGATCGATGTTTAGTGCAGAAAAGAGTCCATTTGATTATAAACATGTTCACTTTAGTAGGACATCATCACCCAGTTTTGTGCAGATCCAGGTGTATTTGATCTCCTTTTCATTTGTTTAATATTCATGAAGTTATTTAAAGCAGCGCAGCGTCCCTGCAGTCGGCTATGAATCTGAGCCGACGGTTACTCCGCATGAAAATTTAACGTTATGGCTTCAAAACTGTGCAGAGTGTTACTAGTGAATCTAAAATCTGCATCATGGGATGTTTCATTCAAAAAGAAACAACAAAAACATAAAGAAATAACAAAGGAGTCGAAATCTTTCAGGTGAGATATAAAGTAGCTGCTGAAATTCTTATTTGTTGTTTTTCTTTTACCTAAACGGATATATTGTAGTTTAGAGAAACTTGGATGTTCTCTGTTTTAAAATAAATAGTTTTACAGTAAGAAAAAATCCTCAGAATTTTGACACAAAAGTTCTCTAAATTTTTACTTACGACTTTTCAACCGAATATCTGCAGTTTTTTCTTGTAAAAATGGAATATTAAACTCAAAATTTCAGAGATTCGTAGCAGAACTTTTCTCCTTGGATAGTTTTTTCTTTCATCAACAACCTTTTGCCTCAAGGTGATTTTACACCCATTAGTCCAGTAAACTCTGTTCAATTTGAGACCAAAAATGCGACACTTGCTACATTTTCACCTGGTTCGCTTTCACACTCTTCTGTCTCAAACTAACCAAAACTTTTGGAAAACCTGTTCCCCTTGTTGCCTGTGGGGGCGCTGCATCAAAAAGCACTGAAGGAAACAGGAAAACCTCCGAAGAAGACACTGAGCGCAACTTCCTGCCTTCATAAAATTCAAACAAAATTGGAATAACGTTTGTAGTATTTCTCTTCTGTCACTGGTAAAATCTTCAAGCCATTTTGTATCGCCAGCATGTTTGGTTGGTTGTATCTACCCAGAATGCCCTGCGGTGTCGTCCACTTCCTGTTTTTGGAGCGGTCTCCAGTCTGCTTGGTGCTCCTACAAGCTGATTGAGGTTTTCAGGCGGACCAGAGTTTGCGTTTTTGGTTCAATTAGTATTCACACCTCCACAACGAACCAGACTTTCTCCGCAAACACACTATAGAGTTTATCTTGATTTTTCTCAACAAAACACAAAATCTATTTCTCTGGCTAACGAGATTGAGCTTCCCTTCACTAAACTCCAGCTCCTGTGGAGGCTCTTTTCTCTGTACCGTTTGTATTTTGTCATTTTTAAAGCCGTGCTGGAGAAAATACAAATGTCTCCTGGTGCAACCCTTAGATAATCAAACGCTTTCGTTTTGTTCCCAGGTGTTCCGCAGGAAGGCGGTGGAGCTGGGAGAAAAGCTGCTGCCAGCCTTCAAAACGCCCACAGGCATCCCCTGGGCTCTGCTCAACCTCAAGAGGTAAAACACTCACACAGCCCCGGCGGTCCACTCCGGCGGCGCTTCACACAGCCGCTCCGTTTTGATGGTCTGCTGCTTTAAAGCGCCGTGTGGTCTGCGGCTCGCCGCTCTCACTCACCGAGATGTTTTGGTTTAACATGACAGCGCCGCCCCGCCACACACACACACACACACACACGCGTTGTTGCTTTTCCCGAGCGCTCTCTGAAGGTTATAGACCTGAAGGAGGTTTTATTAATACTCCATGAAATGCTGACACACAGCTTCCCCCGGTTTCACACGCCACAAATAAAGATGGAGGATCGTTTTGTTGGTCGTCTTCCATCACTTGGATGTTTCCATGGTGTCACCATGTTTTCCTGAACTTAAATAATAGATTAACCGTAAGAAGTCTTCCCTCAATCTCTACAAACTGTTTATTAAACATGAATTTGCTTATAAAGCAGCTGGAAATATAGCTCACTGTAAAAACACAAACTAGTTTCTAATGCAAATATTTTAGTTTTTAAGTTGTACTAACTTACAAGTAACTTTTCAGCAAGAGGTAAGTTTAAGTAAATGATGTCTTAATACTGATGAAGTTCCAATTAGGGCTGTATAATAATATCGATATCGTGATATATATTGATATTTTCTTTCCTAGAAAAAATCGATATTCATCCTTAAGTATCGTAACATCCAACTGTCACCTTGTTCACTCACTGCTTGCTTCACCAGGTCATCAGGCTTAGAGTGATTCCTTCAGATGTTCAGGTTAAAAAGGTATCAAACTATTCAGAGCAGCTACTTGGTTCACTTTATTTACTTTACTAATGCATGTCAGCTACAGTTTGGACTGTTTCAACTAAAAGAAACATGTTTTCTCTCCACTTTGATTCATTTTGTCCAGCTGCCCACTTTAAGTCTGTGTCCAACCAGAGCCAGGTATTGTGTAGTTGGTGCTTTTAATCAGTTTTCAGTTAAATTAATTAAATCCAACTTTATAACAGTCACAAAATGTCACCAAAATCACTCTGTACCTCTAAAATCTTTCAGAAAATCACAAAAGTGTATTGAATTGCATCGTTTGCTGAATATCTCAATATATATCGTATCGTGAGATTATTGTATCACTACAGCCCTAGTTCCAATATCAGATTTTTTAACGTATGACAGGATATTTTTCCCATTCTTAGTGAAATAATCTGCAAATAAAAATAGCATTTTTCACCAATATTGAGGTGCTATGGACTTAAAATCAATAATTGCAAGTGAGATTTTTCAGGCATCTTATTGCTTCATGGAGAAAACATGAAACTAAGTTGTTTCTGATATTTGTGGAAAATCCCGTTGTCATGTTTTAACAGAAGTAACTTTTCCTAGTCATTTGTTAAACATCTAAAATAAAACTAATTAAATGACTAGTTTTAGGATTCAAAAATGATTTATAGCAGTGTATTTCTAAGTGGCCACCAGGGGGCATTGGAGAGATAAGGGAAAAAAATATACAAAAAAAAGTAATTCTACAATTTTTGTATCCTAAAATTTTCATAATTTTTTTTTCTGCTTTTCAGTCATTAAAAAAATAAAATGCGAGTTAAAATAAATTATTTATATTTAGATTTTTCTGCCAGTCAAATTCATTTAGCTGCGTTGCTCCTGAAGCTAGCTTAGCAAACAAGAAACGGAAAGGTTTCCAACAAGAAAAGGTTCACCGCTGCAACAAAACGACGTAAGAACCATGAAAATAAAATTAAATTTGATGTGATTAATGTAAAATATTACATAGTTTCTGATAATCAAAAAGGGAAGATTGTATTTGTATAATTGTTAATAAAGCCATAACATATTTTCCTCCATCTAAAATAAGACAGTATGAGGCAGCATTTATGCTAAATTACTGTAATAATTATTAAATAGTAAAAAAGAAACTCCTGATTTAAAGCATGTTAATGTTCTATATAAAACATAAGTTTGCTCAAGTTTCTGAATAATTTTGCAACGGCGAGCAGGACCAACAAATTAAAACCTAATTTTCACAACTTTGTTTTAAACAAACTAAATTCTGGTGTTGGACTGAAATCACTCTTCATCCTGCAGACTCCACTCCTCCGGTTTTCTCCTTTTCTGTCGAGAAAGACGCAACGCTCTGCTGTTTGTTGGCTTTTAATTAAAAGGCAGGTTGTCATGGCGATAAATGTGCTGTAACAAATTAATTTCCATTGTGCCTGAACGGGTGAATGGACCCCAACGCCCCCCACGTCCTCCTTCCTGGAGAGAGGAACGCCCTGGGGGAGCGCCGTGTGTGTGTGTGTGTGGTGTGTGTGTGTGTGTGTGTGTGTGTGTGTGTGTGTGTGTGTGTGTGTGTTTTAATGTTCCTGGGATTCAGCTCAGATCTGTGATTTTTTTTTTTTTTTTTTTCCCCATTTGAGGTTGCGGCAGATTGTTGTAGATGATGAGTTTACCTGCATGACTTGAGCTGTGATATTCTACACACACACACACACACACACACACACACACACACACACACGTGTTTGCGTGGCTATCTTTGTGGGGACTTTCCATTGACTTCCATTCGTCTTTACAGCCTAAACCTGACCTTTACCCTTTTCCTAACCCTAACCTTAACCCCAACCATAACTCGATTCTCACCTCTGTCCTAACTCTGACCCCTGACCCTAAAACAGGGTTTCCCGTTGTGGGGACCAGGCTTCGGTCCCCACAAGGAGCAATTGGTCCCCACAACGTAGTGTATGTCAGGAAAATCATCCCCACAAGGTATTACAAACAAACACACACACACACACACACACACTCTTCCATGCAGCAGTCACAGTAACAGAGTTGGGTAGTAACTAGTTACATTTACTCAATTACATTTACTTGAATTTCTCGAATTACTCGAATTTTTTCAAAAAATTTACTTTTTCAAGTACTTCTACTACTCTGTACTTTTTACTTTTACTTAAGTAATTTTATTATGAAGTATTTTTGCTCTTATTTGAGTAAAATTTCCAGATTTTCTACCCATTGAATAAAGAACAAACACGTTTTAACCAAAAATTCAGATTTTTTTGTTCATCATTGAAAGAAACTAATTTAGAAAATGTTTTTGTCTGATTTAATTTTTTTGTTACTTTTATGAATTATTGTCGTTCTGTCCTTAAAATACCAAAATGTACACTTAATTTAATATTTTCTGATTATGTCATTTTTTAATATGAAATGATAATTTGATCATTTTACCAAATACTTTACTTTTACTTGAGTACTTGTTCCATTTGCAGATTATTTAACTTATGACCTTTTGACCTTGTTATTCATGAAATAATCTGCCAATGGAACCAGCATTTTTTGTCAGTGTTAAGAAATTATTTAATCAAAATAATTTCCTGTATCATCTTAAAAAATACTTGAAAGAAAGTTAGTTGTGTCTTATTTCAAGTGTAGTAAGTTATTTGCGCTAGAAACTAGACAAAGCGACTTTCTAAATAATTAGCTTGAAGGTTTGTTTTGCTAAAATGTTTATTCGTACCTCAGACTGACCCACATTAATAGTTTAAAGGTGAGGTAACACTCTGTGTGTAACCTTCAGTTATTCCCCCCTGCACAAGTTTTAGTTTCTTCTCTGGTTCGTCCTTTCGTCCTCGCTCTCCTCCTCTTCTTGACCTGATTTATTTGTTTCATCCTTCAGTAAAGTTTGTCTTTCTGTCCTGCAGAGGACAAACAGCAGCTCCAGTATTCAGAGGTCAAACCTCAAACTTTCTCTGTTATTTTAACTCCTGGAGTCGGTGTTTATTACCGGCTGTAATGCTTGGTTTTGTTGTTCGTAGAAATCAGACATTCCCTGTGATTGTCATCTTACATGTTCTCTGCAGACGGCTGATTACAGGTTTCACCTCTGAGCGGACTCTGCCTCTGTGATTGGTGCCGTGAGAGTCGAGCTCCACAGTAACAACTCTGTTCTTCAGAGACATGGAAGAAGTATTCAACCCCTTCTTACAGATTTCCTCCGTTTTTGTTTTTACCACACTTTAATGTCTTGAAATCGTCAAAAAATATGAATATTAGATGCAGAGAACATGAGGAAGTTTTATTAGTAGTGGCAGGCATTTTAAAATTCTCAAGTTGCTTTTTTTAAGGTGAAGAAAACTTTCATTGATGCTGAACTGGTCTAGGGCTGTATAATATTGATATCGCGATATATATCGATATTTTCTTTCCTAGAAAAAAAATTGATATCCATCTGCTAGTATCGTAACATCCAGCTGTCACCTTGTTCACTCACTGCTTGCTTCACCAGGTCATCAGGCTTAGAGTGATTCCTTCAGATGTTCAGGTTAAAAAGGTATCAAACTATTCAGAGCAGGAACTTGGTTCACTTTATTTACTTTACTAATGCATGTCAGCTACAGTTTGGACTGTTTCAACTAAAAGAAACATGTTTTCTCTCCACTTCTTTGATTCATTTTGTCCAGCTGTCCACTTTAAGTCTGTGTCCAACCAGAGCCAGGTATTGTGTAGTTGGTGCTTTTAATCAGTTTTCAGTTAAATTAATTCAATCCAACTTTATAACAGTCACAAAATGTCACCAACATCACTCTGTCCCTCTAAAATCTTTCAGAAAATCGTAAAAGTGTATTGAATTGTATCTTTTTCAGAATATCGCAATTTATATCGTATCGTGGGCAGAATATTGTGTATCGTATTGTGAGATTATTGTATTACTACAGCCCTAAGCTAGTCTAGTTGTCAAGCCATTATTTAGCTGGAATTGACAAAATATTTTTAATATTCTGGTAAATTCAGTTCAAAATTGCAACATTTGTTACGTTTTTCAGCTGTTGTTGTTCACTTTCTTTCTGCATTGTGTAAAACCAAACAAACCAGTTAAAATAGCTGTTCCCCTCCTCGCCTGCGGGGGCGCTGTATTTAGCAGTTGTAGTCATTTCAGCTGTTATTTACTTAAAACAATGAAAAGTAAGGGAAAGTTTACAACATACTGTATAGTTATTAAAAAAAGCTTTTGTATTAAGAGAAATGTGCAGCTGAGTCGGATTATTAAATAAAATAGAAAACATGCATGTAATATACTAGTAGTAATAATGTGGCGTGACTTTAAATAGGCCGTTGCCAATATGGCTAAAATAAAACAATTCTGCCAAAGTTTGCAGTTGCCAGCTTTTTTCTTAAAAATAGTTTGTATTTATATTTTTCTCCACTGTACTTTGTTCCCTGCAGCATTTTCAAGTCATAAACATAGAAAATGAATTTTTAGTTCTATATCTAAACGACTCACTGATTTTAAATGAGGTTATTTAAATCGGATATGAAACTGATCTGATGACCTGAGTTGTGTTGCTGTGAAACGTCCCAGCTGTTGGGTCTCATGAAAGGACACGAAATTAGTTGTAGAAGTTGTAAAGAAATAAGGTTAGGGAGTTATTTTTAGAGATTAGAGATCTGAACTCTGTGTCCAGTTGATTTATCTGCTGGATTCACCAAAAACGAGTTCTAGTTGGCCCCTTGGAGAGGAGCGATAAATCAAAGCTGCGTCATAAAGGGTCATAAAGCTGGCCCCATGTTCCCACATTCAACAGACTTCAACTTTCTTTTTCTCTGCGACTTCCTCGCTTCCTTTCATCGGTATGTGAGCTCATTGATTCCTGCTGGCAGAGTGGAAAATGCTGCTAAGATCCACTGGATTTGTCCCTGTTGATCTGCCCCGAACCCATGGCTCATTAGAGCAGATCTAGAAGCACTAAAGCCAGACGGACAGAGCTGAAAGCCTCACAGCGTTCACAGGAGAGACCAGATGGCTGCAGCCAGGGTGGAGAAATTCCCAAACATGTTTAGTTTAATCTTTAGTCCTTAAAAGTGGCCCGTTAGGCTTCCTTCAACAGGCTGGGATTGGTCTGGATGGCACAGCGGCCCATTAGGGACGTTGTACACAGAAAAAAAAAAAAAAAGTATTAAATTTTCACCAAAAAAACTCAAAATTAAAAAACATCGGAAATTTTGAGATAAATCTTGGAAATTTTCTAGAAAAATACTAGAAAATGTCTTAATTGAAAAGTCAAATGTTTTTAACTTTTGAAACTCAGAAATTTCCATTTTATTTTTCTAGAAAATTTCTGAGATTAATCTGAAAATGTTAGTTTTTTGCAGAAATTTACTCGTTTTCTTTTTTCTTCCCCCTTTTAACAACAGTGGCTGTAATATCCCATTGGGATATTCAAAACAAGTTCACAGATTTCTGCCTGTGTTGAGCTGTCTTGGTCCCTCTTGTCACTTTAAATCCAAATAAGCTGCTGCCCGCCACTTCCGACAATCCAAAGTTAACATTCACGCGTGAAAATGGCTGCAAACAGATGAGCAAATATTAAAACCGTACATCTTTGAAAAGCAAAAGTGGAGACTCCTGTGCAACCAACAAGAACACAACACAAAGCAAGAATGTTTCTGAGTGAACATCAGAGCACTTGTCCTCTCCAGTTACCATTGTAAAGTGAATAAAACCAGCTGACTAAACGTGCTAGAGCTCTGTTTGGGTTGCTAGGTGATTGGTGGAATTCTGTTTGGGTTGCTAGGTGATTGGTGGAATTCTGTTTGGGTTGCTAGGTGATTGGTGGAATTCTGTTTGGGTTGCTAGGTGATTGGTGGAATTCTGTTTGGGTTGCTAGGTGATTGGTGGAATTCTGTTTGGGTTGCTAGGTGATTGGTGGAATTCTGTTTGGGTTGCTAGGTGATTGGTGGAATTCTGTTTGGGTTGCTAGGTGATTGGTGGAATTCTGTTTGGGTTGCTAGGTGATTGGTGGAATTCTGTTTGGGTTGCTAGGTGATTGGTAGAATTCTGTTGGGGTTGCTAGGCAACGGCTGTCTACTGATTTGAGACGTTACATTTGGAAGGTTTTCTAAACGGCTCAGTTTCCAGATGGCAAAAAAACGGTTGGGCGTGGTTTTTAAAGAGCTCGGGCTGTTTTTAGAACAAGTACAAAACTCAAATGGAAGTGTAAAAATGTGCAAAATCTGAATTTTGCTTGATATCTCCCCTTTAAGTAACAGATTTAGTTCAAACATTTTCATAAAGTTCTGTCTTTAAGGATTTGTTTAAGGTAGCTACTCTATAATTTTAGAGATCTGCAGAGTCATTGAGCTGCTTGTCTTTATACATATCTCCATTCTCTGTTGTTTCATGGCTTTTTTATACTTTAAACCTGGAACAGAAACCTTTTAGAAGCCTTTTCCCCCTGTCACTTTGTCTTTCAGGCACACAGCAGCTCCACGGTTGCTATCAGATCTGGCCACAATGTCCCACTGCTCTTCTTATTAACATCTAGACTGATAAAACCTTTGCAAATCACTCCCACTGCACTGCGTACTGACTGGTCTTAATGAGCTGGGCTATTGTATCTCTGTGTGTATACAAGGCAGCGGGCTTTGTTGGCCTTTGTTCAGATGTTTGGATCCTGAAATTAGCTTCTCCGTCCTCTCAACAGACACCGAGCCAATGATTGCATCAAACACTAATATGTTCACCTCCATCTTATTGTATTCAGATATATTAAAGCATTAAAGTATATTATAAAGTGTAGAAGTGTAGTTATGTCGATTTTTTTTTTACCATTTGTGAGGTTAGACACTAATGTTGGACGCAAACATTTAGCTCAATGAAATCCTTAACCCTTCTTGACCGGAAGTGTCGGCGCTGACGCATCTAAATTTGCAGTACCGTAATTCCGCCACACGTAGCGCTATCTGAAAAATTCCAATGGTTTCTGAAAGGGGAGACGCTGCACTTTCCAGCAAGTATCGGGTTAATACGGAAACTTCGCAGCTGCAGCGAGTGTAATTAATCGGGGGGTATATTTCGTTATTTTCGAAATATACCGTCTGTTAATAGACGGTATATTTCGAAAATAACTTGCTGGATATTGAAAGTTCCGGTTGTTATGGATACATGAGTAAGTATATAATCTCACAGGACATTTAAAGAACTACTTACAATTAAAATAAGGAAGATTTATTTAGGCAGACGTTCAAAAATCCAGCGTTAAAGGGTTAAGACATTCTGCCAGGTTAAAGCAGCGATTCCCAATTATTTTCTTTCAAGTTAAATTTTGGTTTTGCACTCCTTCCTGTAAACTCTTAACCTCCTACAATATAAGAGCATGAATATAAACATCATTGCTCTTTTGAAGCTAAGTGGGCTAAATGTTAGCAAAAAAGTTAGCTAAAGTGCTACGTGACAAATTAGCTCCATTATTAATGAATTAGAGGAAGTGTGCCAGTATAGCCAAGCCAAGCCAAGTTTATTTATATAGCACTTTAAAACAGTACCACTGACCAAAGTGCTGTACAGCCACAAAATTAAACAAATGAAATAAAAATTAAAAGCACATTAACACCAAAAATACAAAGAAAATACAATAAAATACAATATTTGATAGTATAGTGTAGATTTTGGAATGAGAGACCCTGAGAGAACCTCACGTCATGATGCTGCCACCACCACGTTACAATGAAGATGTTAGTTTTATGCCAAACTTTATTTATTAAGAGACGCTACGATTTCAGTTTTGTCCGTAAAAAATATTTTTCTTCCACTTTGCAATTGATGTATGATCTTGCAAACGCCTTGAACATCAAATGAAGTTAATTTGTAGTAAAATGTGGAAGAATTCACCTTGTTTAGGTCCAGAATACCTTACATGACCGTTTCTTTTCTCTAGTATTGAACTTGCATCAACATCTGTCACAAATGGCAGTGATTTACGGAGAAAAAGCGACTTCGTCACAGAACTGGAGCAAAAAACCAATCATGTTTTTGATAACAATGGAAGAGTTGAACCGTCTCTCTCCCTTTGTGTTTTTATCCCATTTTGGGGCAAATTTGCATCTGTGATTAATACGTTTGGCAGCTGAGAGATGTTTTCTTTCCAGATGACCTCATGTTGGCCCACGCTGTCATGGAGCATTTTCTTCTTGATGTTAGAGGAAAATGAAGTTGTTAATTCATGCAGTTTGGCTGAGCAGAGGCAGACAACTGTGAGAACTGTTTATCTGAGTTGGTATTTAGTGATTTAGCTGAGATGTGTTCATGTGTGGGGATCTGGATGAAGCTTAGGACGACCTTACATGATTGGTTTCTGACCTCAGTTGGACATTTCACAAAATATCCCATCAGATTTTTACAGATTCAGACATTTGATTTCAACAAAAGCAGCTGTTTAAAATACTAATTTATAATTTCATGGGTGAGCCGTGGTGGCGCAGGGGTTCAGCACAACCCACATATGGAGACCCTAGTCCTCGATGCAGCTGTCCCAGGTTCGATTCCCGACCTTGTCGACCTTTGCTGCATGCTTTCCCCTTCTCTCATGACCCACTTTCCTGTCACTTAACTATCAAATAAAGGTCTCTAGAGCCAAGAGAAATCTTTAAAAAAATAAAAATATATAATTTCATTAGCTTAGCATGTAGCGGCCTTTTATAGAGCTGAGACTTTTTCTGGTTATTATAGATGGGCGATATGACTTAAAATTAAAAACTCTCATTTCCAATTTATTTATTTTCTTTTTAGAAACAGAAATTACAAATGGTTTTAAAAATTGGCTTTTATTCCAGCCATTCCTTCTGTGAGTTATACATTAAACTATTAAGGCCAGGCTACAAAGATTTTAGCATCATTACAAAAATATAATCATAATACAATAAAAATTATGCAATTTTACCAGGAAAAACATCTGGGAAAAAAAACTTTGCTTCAATAACTATCGATTTAGGTATTTAAGTTTTTCTATTAAACATGAAGTCTTATTTGTAAAAGTTATAGCAAAGTGTAACTTCACAAGATACTCAACAGTCCTCATTTAGATTTTTTGTTCATTTTTGTGTTGGAGTTTTTGTAATATTTCGACTTTATTCTGGTAATTGAAAGAAAATAAATTGTATCCTGTCTTTATTAATCCATTGTCCAAAAAATCCAGATTTCCACAAATTAAATCTTCAAAAACCCAAAATTTGAATCAGTTTATCACCCAGTCTCAGTTGATGTGGTTCTGAGGCCATTTCTGGACATTTTCTTGATAATCAAGGTGTTGATTATTTAAGCAACCACTTATGTACTGTATTTTTATTTAATTGACATTATTTTGTTGACTTTTTGTCAAAAATTTTGTTGACTCTGATTGATTTATAGAATCAATAAAAGCCCAAATCCTCCAAGTACTGAGCATATACGAGGTGGTCAGACAGAAGTCGTAGCGCCATATCGCCACCCTAATCTTATCTAACCATAAAATAAATTCTTGGCTTCCAAGTTACACAAATTTGTTTGAGGGAACATGTTGCCCAAACGTTCGCTGTAACTCAGAGCCGCTCTCCTCTGCAGCAACCTGCGGCAATCTGAGGCAGCCGTGATTAAAGGTCTCTAATTAAGCCACCCAAACTCTGACATTATCGCAATCCACATTTTCCTCGCGGCTCCAGGAGGAGAGGTGCAATAGATTTTGAGGCGGGAGCAAAGAAAATGAGGTGGAAAAAGAGAAGTCGAGGCTTCCTGTTGAGACTGAGGACAGTGAACGTGTGAAAATATTTTTTTTCTCTCCAGCTACAAAGTGCACTTCTAATGTTTCTTGATTAATTCATGACCCTGAAAGGGAAACTTGATTATTAACATATGAAGTTGGAAAGTAGGAGTGTGCCAAAAACTCAATTCACATTTTGACTGAAACGATTAATCGTGATTAATCGATTATTGAAATTATCGTCAACTAATTTAATCAATTAATTGTTAGAGTATAAAAACTCTAAAAAAGGCCATAAATGGCCTTCTGACATGAATTATTTAAAATTTAATAAATGTGACATTTTAATGCATATTCTGTCAAGGGATGAAGCAAACAATTATTTTAACAATTTATCTGAAACAAAAATTGGCACATTGTACAGATTTTTCATTTACCAACTTCAGCATTTTTTTTACAATTATGTAAAAGATGCTAATAAATAATTAGATTCCTTTTGTAAATAAGAACCCATTTTATTGCCTAAAATGCAACAACGTGGCATTCCTTTAGTAAATCTGAACCGAATGAAGCTAAAACTATGCTAGTTGAGGAGCTTTGGATAAAAAATATTTGCAGACAAAAGTATTTTTATATTAAACGCAAATGTATATATAAAGTTTTGAGTTATTACTTGAATTGGCCTTCTTGAGTCTATATACTCCAGTTAACAATTAATCGATTACTAAGTTAGTTGAGAATTATTTCAATTATCGATTAATCATCATGATTTCAATTAATCGTTTTAGCTCAAAGCAGATTTAAGTAAATCAAAAGGATACTTTGAACACCATTACATTAAGAAATCATTATGAACAGTTGTTGTGATTCAAAAATAGATTTTTAAATTGAATCATGGCACCAAAAATCTGAAAAATCCCCACCCATGTTTGAAAGTCATTCTTTAAAGAACAGTTGTTCTCTCGGCAGAACGTGCTGAAGGCTGCAAATCTCATGATTTTGTGATTTTCAGCTGGTTTGAATGAGATGAAACCTCACCAGGAGCGACTTGTGTCCTCCAGTGGAGCCTAATTTAAATCACAGCAGCAGCAGCATCAGTGTGTTATTCACCAACACCTTGACCCCTCTGGGTCTGCAAATACATAACAGATAAACAATGTTTACCCAAAATGTGGGACAAGCAGATAAATCCATACCATTTCAAACAAACAGCATCATATCACTTCAATCAGAGCTGGATAATTTATGTTGATCTCTGGATTCGTAATGAAAGTTGCGTATCAGCCTTGGTGCATTAGTGAAGGTCTTTTCATAATCTCCTGATAAAGCTGCAGCTCTGGGTCACCGTAACGTTTCATAAACATTTCCTGTGCGCCTCAAAGAGAATGAGTAAATTCGCATCTTGGTGCATTTTTAAAAAATAAAGACTCCACTACAACAGCTCTATTCAGCATCTCAAGGCTTTTACTAATCGCTAAATGAGAAGAGGCATAAAAGAATCTGCGGGTGACGTTTGTTTTGAGTTATTTAATTCCCTGATGATCCATTAAAAAGCTGAAATCAAAGCCAGGTGTGCGCTTCATCCATTTAAACATCGTATTATTTGAATAAGATTGCTCCACTCTCAGCAATGCAACAGGACATTAACCAAATAATTTACTTTAATAAGTGTCTCCCCACTCTGGAGCTGCTACAGGAGCTTTGCTAACTGGGTCAGTGGGCCATGTGCCTCACTAGTCAAACACAACGGTGGACCCAGGTGGGCCAGACGAAGCTCCATTGTTCGGTATTACGATGGATTATTGCCATTTTCCAGTCCCAAAACAGGAGCAAATGGGACTGGAAACAAAGAAACTGGTTTTAAACTGGTTCATTTGGTTCAAAGTGGAGCAGAAATGAGGAAGATAAAGTTTAGGTTTTTGACTCGTTGTCTAAACTTTGTACCCGTCGGTCCATCGTCACAGTGATCAATACATCAACACCGATTCATCTGCCCATCCATCTATTCATCCATCCATCTGTCCATGCCATTGGGCAAAAGGAAAATACTCAGCAATAAGAATCATTCACATTACAAAGACCCTACATTTTTTTTTCTCTACGATGATGAATGCCAAACATTACAAAAAGATGTCAATGTCAAATTTATTTATATAGCACTTTACAGCAGCATAACTGCACCAAAGTGCTGCACAAGAACAACAACACACGTAACAAACAGAGCACAAAACAATACATCAATTAAATGCCAAAGAGTAAAAATAAGTTTTAAGAAGCGATTTAAAATGATCCAGGCTGTGGGCCGATCTGATCTGGAAAGGCAAGTTATTCCATAAGACAGGAGCAGCAACAGAAAAAGCTCCATCTCCTTTCCTCTTTAGTCGACTACGAGGAACTGTCAGAAATAACTGATTATTAGATCGTAAGGTTCTGGGCACAGACCGGAGATTTAAAAGGTCCCTAAGATAAGGGGGGGCCAAGCCATTTAAAACTTTAAAAGTTAACAAAATATATAATGATGAAATGAAAAAATATAATGGTATAAAACACAGACCAAATTAAATTAAACACAACATTTAAATAGACCTCTTCAACGTCTAACAAACATTATAAAAAGACATGAACTATTTCAGCAATATCAAAGCCGAGATTAATAAAATGAACAATATCAAACTTTGAATTTAAATTTGGCGATTCCATAAATCCAGTAATAATTAATTCTTTTATAGGTCTTTTCAGGTTCTCTTAAATTTACATGATCAGCCATATTTCATTTATTTGTTTATTTAAAACCGGATTTAAAAACGGAAAACAATCAGCAGGACAAAATAATTATTTACCATTACTTTTATGTTTGAAAATGAGTAGGAAGAATTGGACACTTTTCTCAATTAAATGAAATATATCACTTACCAATTCAACAATTAACCAAAATCTGTAATTAAAACCATGTTCTAACATCCATCTGCCTGTTTAATGTACTGTGCTAAAGAGCCAAGAAATAAATTATATTACACAAACAAAGTGGTTCAAACGAATTCATGACAAGACTAGAAAATCTACAAGTACATAGTAATATTAATGATGATGACGATAGTAAATGACAACCAGATCTGTCAAGTATAAAAGATTGAGGAAAAACTAATGATAGTATGGCAGTAATGACTGATAATTAGGGCTGTATAATATCGATATCACAATATATATCGATATTTTCTTTCCTAAAAAAAATCGATATGCATCCTCAAGTATCCTAACATCCAACTGTCACCTTGTTCACTCACTGCTTGCTTCACCAGGTCATCAGGCTTAGAGTGATTCCTTCAGATGTTCAGGTTTAAAAGGTATCAAACTATTCAGAGCAGGAACTTGGTTCACTTTATTTACTTTACTAATGCATGTCAGCTACAGTTTGGACTGTTTCAACTAAAAGAAACATGTTTTCTCTCCACTTCTTTGATTCATTTTGTCCAGCTGTCCACTTTAAGTCTGTGTCCAACCAGAGCCAGGTATTGTGTAGTTGGTGCTTTTAATCAGTTTTCAGTTAAATTAATTCAATCCAACTTTATAACAGTCACAAAATGTCACCAAAATCACTCTGTTCCTCTAAAATCTTTCAGAAAATCACAAAAGTGTATTGAATTGTATTGTTTGCTGAATATCGCAATATATATCGTATTGTTGGCAGAATATTGTGTATCGTATCGTGAGATTATTGTATCACTACAGCCCTGCTGAAAACGGTAATAAAACCCAGAAGAAAGGGCTGTAGCCATCCATTCCAGTGGATTGGGGCCTGAAGGGGGGAAACGTATATTCAGACTGAATCCTGGGTGAACCCGGGTCTCCGCTGTCGGGCCCGTCTCTCACTGGTGACCCCGCCGCGTCTCTCCGCCTGCTGCTCCCCTGGTCCTCCCTCCGTTTGGGTGACTTGATTAAATCCAGGGTGTAATGGGAAACAAATTACGCCTCGTGTAGCACGATGACTTGAAAGGGGGGATAATTAGTATGTTCATCCACGTCCTTAAAGAGATCTGTGCGAGTGTGGCTCTTCTCCCAATTCACAGATCTCTTCTTCTTCTTCCTCTCATTGCTGGATCTCTTCCCTGAATGCGGCGGTTGTTTTGTGCGCTTCGTGTTGCAGTGACAGTGAAGTAAATAGCCAATATGTATTCATGAGTACTCACTTGAGGCATTGCCATCAGAGTCATCAGTCCTTGGCCTGAAATTGTCTCATCAGTGGCTTTAATGATCTTGCAGACACTGTGTTGCAGAGTCTTTTGTACTCGTCAAGGAAGCAGGTTGCTCTCCAGAAAGGAAAAATATGTGATGCCAATCTGCCTCCTTCCTGGTTTTGTTTTAGGAATCCGTTTGTTAAAATCGAGAAATCAACGGAGCTGCTCAGTTTTAAACGGCTCCTGGTTTAATGCTCCCATCCAGGATCCAGCTGATAAATGCCTCCATGTTTTATTTGACCCTTAACTCCTGGTTCACTGTTTCATCTCCTCATTGTCTCTTTGTCACATTAATGCAAGTTTGTTTTTTTTATCACACTTCCTAGAGAAACAGGAAGTCTGGAAGATAGTTTGAATTGTTTTTAGGAAAGTGAAATAAGGAAGAAATTTCTGTTTCCATTAGTTTGAAGTCAGACTTCATGTTGAGGTTTTCACTATTGATCCGTCTGTTTAAATCTATAGAATAACGATAACAATCCATACAATGATGCATCTAAACATTCATCCATCCATTCATCTGTTCACCGATTCATGCACTCAACTAACCAACCAACAATCCATCCATCCATCCATCCCACCACCAATTCAACCTAAATACATTTATCCACCTATTCATTCATCCATCCATCCATACAACCAACCAATAATCCATCCATTATTCATCCATTATTCATCCAACCAACAATCCATCCATCAATTCATTCAGTCGCCCATCTGTCTAACCACTAATTTATTCATAAATACATTCATCCATCCATTCACTCAACCATCTATCTGCCCATCCATCCTCTCATCCAACCAACCATCCATCCATAGTGGTTCACCCATCCATCTCTCCCTCCCTCCGTCTGTCTGCGCCGTCCTTCCGTCTCTCTCCGTTCCTCCATCTCTAACCGTCCCTCCATCCCTATGTCTGTCTCCGTCCCTCCATCTCTAACCGTCCCTCCCTCTGTCTGTCTCTCTCCGTCCCTCCATCTCTAACCGTCCCTCCCTCTGTCTGTCTCTCTCCGTCCCTCCGTCTCTAACCGTCCCTCCATCTCTAACCGTCCCTCCTTCCCTATGTCTGTCTCCGTCCCTCCATCTCTAACCATCCCTCCATCTCTAACCGTCCCTCCGTCTCTCTCCGTCCCTCCGTCTCTCTCCGTCCTTCCGTCTCTAACCGTCCCTCCGTCTCTAACCGTCCCTCCGTCTCTAACCGTCCCTCCTTCCCTATGTCTGTCTCCGTCCCTCCATCTCTAACCGTCCCTCCATCTCTCTCCGTCCCTCCATCTTTAACCGTCCCTCCTTCCCTCTGTCTCTCTCCGTCCCTCCGTCTCTCTCCGTCCCTCCGTCTCTCTCCGTCCCTCCGTCTCTAACCTTCCCTCTGTCTCTCTCCGTCCCTCCATCTCTAACCGTCCCTCCTTTCCTCCCGTCTCTCTCCGTCCCTCCGTCTCTCTCCGTCCCTCCGTCTCTAACCTTTCCTCTGTCTCTCTCCGTCCCTCCATCTCTAACCGTCCCTCCTTTCCTCCATCTCTCTCCGTCCCTCCATCTCTAACCATCCCTCCGTCTCTCTCTGTCCCTCCATCTCTAACCGTCCCTCCTTTCCTCCATCTCTCTCCGTCCCTCCGTCTCTAACCGTCCCTCCGTCTCTAACGTCCCTCCGTCTCTAACCGTCCCTCCTTTCCTCTGTCTCTCTCCTTCCCTCTGTCTCTCTCCTTCCCTCTGTCTCTCTCCGTCCCTCCATCTTTAACCGTCCCTCCTTTCCTCCATCTCTCTCCGTCCCTCCGTCTCTCTCCGTCCCTCCATCTCTAACCGTCCCTCCTTTCCTCTGTCTCTCTCCGTCCCTCCATCTCTCTCCTTCCCTCCATCTCTCTCCGTCCCTCCATCTCTAACCGTCCCTCCTTTCCTCTGTCTCTCTCCGTCCCTCCATCTCTCTCCTTCCCTCCATCTCTCTCCATCCCTCCATCTCTAACCGTCCCTCCTTTCCTCTGTCTCTCTCTGTCCCTCCATCTCTCTCCTTCCCTCCATCTCTCTCCGTCCCTCCATCTCTAACCGTCCCTCCTTCCCTCCATCTCTCTCCGTCCCTCCATCTCTAACCGTCCCTCCTTTCCTCTGTTCTCTCCGTCCCTCCATCTCTCTCCTTCCCTCCATCTCTCTCCGTCCCTCCATCTCTAACCGTCCCTCCTTTCCTCTGTCTCTCTCCGTCCCTCCATCTCTCTCCTTCCCTCCATCTCTCTCCGTCCCTCCATCTCTAACCGTCTCTCCGTCCCTCCGCGTCTCTCCGTCCCTCCGCGTCTCTCCGTCCCTCCGTCTCTAACCGTCCCCCTCTTTGTGTCCAGTGGTGTGGGTAGGAACTGGCCCTGGGCTTCGGGCGGCAGCAGCATCCTGGCGGAGTACGGCACCCTCCATCTGGAGTTCATGCACCTCAGCAAACTCTCCGGAAACCCAGAGTTTGCTCAAAAGGTAACGGAAGCCAAACCATGGAAATCTGTTCAGAACAACCATTTTCCTGAAACGTGACTTCTGTGCCTGTAGGTAATGAACATCAGGAAAGTGCTGAACCGTTTGGGCAAACCTCAGGGACTTTATCCAAACTACCTGAACCCGAACAGCGGCCAGTGGGGCCAAAGTAAGTAACTGTGTTATCTGTTTACATCAGAACGGTGGCTTAAGAAGCATGTGGTCGTGATTTAAAGTTTCAATAAACGTTCAAACACAATTCATTTAAACTAAAAGGTATTTACCAATACAGCTGCCAAAACAGAACAGCTCCAGTGACTTCATTTAAGCATCTCTCTGGGCCTTTTAGGACATTAATTTGATATTAATAAACTTTCAATTATTCTTGACACATTTTAAAGCACATCTTTAAACTCCTACGAACAGAAAAATATGCAAGACTTACAGCTTCCCATATAGAAGAAAGGCTGTAGTTAACATATAAGGCACTGTCTGAATTCATTATGTAAACCGACAATAGAAATCTGAATTTATTACATTATGAACGTCGCCCAGGTTTGAACTAATTCATGCAAATTGCTGCTGTTCTGCAGCGCATTATGTCCGTCTTTCACTGTAATTGTACATATTTAAATCAGGAGAGTTGATGTACATTTATTCTCCTGCTGTAATCATTAAACTGTCTGGATCAGACTGAGATTATTCATTATTGTTTATAAGTGATGCACAATTGTAATATTAAATTATAATCTTTTTGGACATCAATGTTTTGTAGCTAACTAGAATTGACAGAGGAGATAGATTCCTGTAGAAATAAACATTTTCAACAGCAAAATTAAAGAAAAATGTTTTAATTTTCTTCTTGGACGTTGACAAAATGGCTACATGTGCTGAAAAGCATGCTAATGTTTACTAGCATCAGATAAAGTCATGCTCCATTTCCTGAAGCTGCCGTTTGGACCGTGTTGGATGACTTCACGGGTTGGATGCCCACTCTTCACCCGTCAAGTATTTTCATTCTCGGTCCGTTCAGATGCTTTTATGTTCCTGATAGGGTGTAATTTTAAACCCATTAGCCGACTTTTAAAACCACGGAGCTAAACAGGTAATGATGATGATGATGATGGAGGCGTCAAACGTGAAGGACGAGCGGAGAACAAAGAATAACGGAGAGCGTAGATAAAAGCTGGGATGTTTTATATATCAAAGAAACTTTCCTATCAGTCATACATATTTAGCCTGGATAAATAAAAAATGCAGTTTTTAAATGATTACTTCTCTTATTAAAGGAAAGAGTTGATCTGTGGGGAAATTTGGACTCAGTCCTGTTTGCAGAATTAGTTTTATTCAGCCATGAATGAAACGTCTTAATTACATTTTAGTCCAGACTTTGACTAGACACTGCAATATATTATAATGTAAAATATGCATGCAAAAACTCAAAATACAAGTTCTATGGTTCAGAAGGCCTCTGTGAAGCTTTTTTCTATTGACAAGTTTGGTAAATAAAATTAGGAAATTGTTATATTTGCAATATATTGAAAAAAAATTAACTAAATTCCGTTTTTGTGATTTTTCTTTGCATTTTTTGGATTTTATTTTGTTGTTATGGATTAATAACATATATACATTGTGAAAGACCTGGATAAAAGGATTGTATTGGTTATTGAAATGCTCCAAATAATGGCTGTGCAGCATCCAAAAATGTAAAAATAAGCTAATTTATAATTGTAGTCCTAAAAGGGTTCAAATGTAATAAAACATAATAAAACCACAGGTGGGCAGAAATTATGCAACTGCAACATATTTTTACTCAAGTAAGAGTAAAAAGGTTTTTTAAAAGTTTACTAAAGTACTGAGTAACGTATCAAATCATTTAATGTTTAAAAATTACATCACCAGATGTACCAAAGTATAAAGTTAAGTGGAAGTTTTGGTATTTTAAGAACCAAAATCAGGCAGAAAAATGTTTCCAAATCAGTTTATTTCAATAAAAAAAACTTCCAATCTGCAGGTGTGAGTCTGGTGGATTTGTGGTTAAAACATGTTTGTTTTTCACTCAGTTGGTAGAAAATTGAGGGATTTTTATTCAAGTAAGAGTAAAAATACTTCAAAGTAAAATGTAAAAATATTCCTAAAAGTAATTTTTTTCTAAAAAGTTTCTTTGTATTGGAAAATGTAACTGATTTCTACCCAACTCTGATTAGAACATCATTTATCTGTTGACACCTAAAAGCAACTGAACTAAATCTACTGATCTACTAAACCTTAATAAAAATAATAGAGAATTATTCAGAGACCACACCGGCTGTGCACAGTAAAAATGCCAGTGTTGAATTAACACCCAAAAGTGTCTATATGTGTCCAAGTCAGCTGGTGTTAAAGTAACACTTTTGAACGTGTTAAAAGATTGACACCCATATTTTTGTTAATTAACTTTGGTCTATAATATTAAAATTGGTTTAAGAAAAGTTAAACTTTCCATTTCTATGTACTGTTTTGAATATTTTCCACTGGATTTGATTGATATTGACACCTTGTGGGTCAATTATTTACTTTTTTAACACCACATTATGTTTTGTGATCAACACTACACTAGTGTTAATTTTAATATATTTTGACAGCAGCACCATTGTAAATGTTAATGTGACACTCCGTAGTGTTGAATTTAACACCAGCTGATTGGACACATATAGACACTTTGGGGTGTTAATTCAACACTGGCATTTTTACTGTGTGGCCTCACATTTGAAGATAAAGTGGTGAAAAGATGCTTTCAGCTCAAATTGACCTCCTTAAAACCCACCTTCTACTTTTTAGTGCTTTACATTTAACAGCCATAAAAAGTTCTGCATTCTTGATCCAATTTCACCTGTTATTCACATCACTTTGCTGTTAACTTTTACTGTCCTCTGTAAAACCAAAAAAAGAGAGAAACTTTTGCTCTTCACCGAAAAAGAATGTGACATTAAAGTAAAAATCCTTTCTCCTGGTTTTATTATTTTGTTTTTATACCCGCTGATATGCTCTCAGCTTTTATTGAAGCGCTGTCAGGTATAGTTTTACTGCCTGAAACTGTCTGAGTCGGATAAATATGGATCTGTTCCTGCAGACTGCTCTGAAATGCTCGGTAAAACAACCATTTAAACACATGAGCGGTTATAATTGTTCATATTTATGTGACACAAAGCTGATTACGGTGTTTTCAGGCAAGTATTTCATTAAGTGACGCATAAAAGTAGAATTGCTGTTTGGATAACATAAAACATGCATAAAAGTTGTTTATCCAGGTTGATGTTTGACAGAGTTTGCTTAATAAATTGTAAACTATGAATTTTGTCAGGAGAAACGCTTATAAACTCTTATATTCTACCTTAAGGTTGAATCGATTTAATCAGGTTTTTTAAGGTTTAGTTCATGTTTCCAAACCACCCATGTCGGCCATCTTGTTTTATGAATGCGTTTTATTTTTATTTTGAATTCAGATCAACTGTATAGCAAAATAGGCTAAAATATTTACTTTTAATTATGAGAATAAAGTCATAATAATGCAGGAATGATATACAAGAATAGTTGTACAACAAAGTTGAAATAACATGACAATAAATGTTAAAATGACTTGTAATGTTAGGACATTTTATTGGTAAAATTGAGTCTTTTTCTGCTAATATTGGGACTATATTCTCATAATTAAAGAAAAGTTCTAGTAGCCTGGCATTAGTAATCTGTTCAACTCACAGAAGGATCACTGAAATTAAAGCAACTTTTTGAAAATAAAGTTGTAATATTACCATAAAAAAGTTTTTATTTTTTTAAAAACTCCAAACTGGGAAAAATCTTGTGTTTTAAGTTAAATAATTTGAACCTTTTCATCAATATAAAGGAATTATCTACTTTAAATGTTTCTGTTCCTGTTTCTTGCAGAATAGTTACTTTTAAGTTAGTTTTCTTATTTCAGGTGTATTTAGATATTTACATTAGAAACTAAACCAAAACTATTGGTTTTGTGTTTTTGCAGTGTACAAATATTATTCTAGGTTTCTGTTGATCGCTGCTTCTGTATTTTTAAATGTTTCCCCTTCTTTAAACCAAACCCTCCTCATCATCATCCTTTCTTTTCGCCTCAAGATGATCACAGCTGACATTTAATCTCTGCGCTTCACAACGCGGCCGGACTGCGTTAATGACGCATGCATATGGATGAGCCGGGACAAAAACCAGAAAGCTACTCCATCAGCCTGCCACCAGAATAATGTAGCTGTTGGTGCAGCGGCGCTGATTCATGTTCCTCCGCTGATCTTTGCTGCAGATCACGTGTCTGTGGGTGGCCTCGGCGACAGCTTCTATGAGTATCTGCTCAAGGCCTGGCTTATGTCCGACAAGACCGACGAGGAAGGGAAGAAGATGTACTACGATGCCCTGCAGGTGAGGCACACACACACTCATGCTGGGAGGGTCTTTATTGGATTAACTGCTCACGTTAAATAAAGGGCAGGGACTTAAATAAAGCGCCAGAGGTTGGTCAGAAATACTAAATATGTCTTTACCCACAACTTTGGCTTCACTTTAAGATGTCAAGCTTAATGGAAGGTGATTTTTCTGATCTCCTGCTTCCTTGGAACAGGTTGTGTTAGCTCTCTGTGTGAAGCAAAACATGTTTGTTAAATTTTTAGCTCAAAATCATTTCTAGATAATCAAATTTCAGTCCGATTTGGAGCTGTTTTAGGGCCTCCTGTCACTTTAAATCCAAATAAGCCGCTGCTGGCCACGCCCCCTGCACTCAACGTTTACACTCGGCTGCAAACAAATGGGCAATTATACAACCGTACATCTTCAAAAAGCAGAAGTGGAGCCAACAGGTGGTTTCTGGATGGTAAGTCAACAGCAAAACACTGGTCTTTTCCAGCAGCCATTGTACGGCTTATACAGTGGGGAACCAGCTGACCAAACTTGCTGGAGCTCTGTTTGGGTTGCCAGGTAACAGTCGGAACTCCACTGAGGTTGCTAGGTAACGGGCTTCTCTGCAGTTATTAGATAGTTTGCAACTTCTGCTTCTTGCTTTTTTACTGCCATGCTTAGAGTCAACATCTGACGAAAATTAAACTTTGCGTAGCCCAGTTGTTTTGCTCCAAACCAGTAGATGGACACGTCCAATCCGCATTTTCTCTCCTTTTCTTTTTTTTTCACATGAGAGTTGGACCTGACAAATGGAAACAAAGATCCAATCAATTTTATTTGCATAGCACATTTCACCAAGAAGGCAGGAAAAAGTGCTTTACATTATAAAAGCACAAAATAAGTCCTAAAAACAACAAGTTGACATCCTATTTTGTCAAGTTCCGTCATAAAAATCATCAATAGATGTAAAATATGTTGGTCAATGCTCCAGTGATAATGAGTCGAAAGCAATATAATGTGTATGAATAACATATTGAGGAATATTTGATGTTCAAACTATTGAAATTGGCAGTTTTAAGCGGATGTTGGCTTAATTTTAGGATCTGCTGTAGTAACATTTCTTTTTGGTGCAAAAAGACAAAAAAAAATGGGGAAATCAACTAAAAACTATAGTGGTTAATGTTCTTTAGCTGAAATTAGAGACGACACATCCCCAGAATGTGATCCAACCAGATGAAACTTTTAGACGCTGGTGGTATTACATAAACCTCACAGCGAGTGGACGTCTAATTTCCACTTGTTCCCTGTAAGCAGACAGCGTGTTGTTTGTTTACAGCTGGTGAAGTGTTGCCGTTTACTCCACAGGGTTTAAATCCCTCATGCTGCCTCTGAGTCATTATAGATGATGCTGGATAATGGCGGACAACAACAGCAAGGTCAGCTGTGGGTAATAAAAAGCAGTCATGCTGTGATATTTACTTTCATCTGCAGACGTTACAAAAGTCCGGTTATTTAAATAACCTCACGAAGCGGCTCACAAAGAGTCGAAGATGCTGAACAGATGACCTGCAGGAAGGGAAAAAAATCCTCCTGAACCCAGAGGATTATTTATTTCCTCCATTGTAATAAATCATCATGTTAAGTTGTGGGGACAAGCGACGGGTCTCAGCTGGAGAAAGCTGCTGGATGTCCTTCTGTCTCACTGTGGTGCGTTCAAGAGCGAAATACTGACAATAACTCTAAATCTGGGAGGATTATTGACTAGTGATCCAAACATGTAATCAGTTTATAATGCATTGTTTTTTAGATTAAAATGAGTCCCAGTCGATTAACTTGTAAAGTCAGTTAAGACCAGAGGTTCCCAAACTGTGGGGCGCGCCCCCTAGAGGGGGTGCCGTGTCATTGCAGGGGGGGCACGGGAAGCCGTCTGGATTAAAAAAAAAACATGGACGCTGTATGCGCTGGGTTTTTACCTTAGAATGACCAACTCTCTGTTATTCCTCTGTCAATTTGATACAGTGGGGGCTTCCGCACTTCCCATATCTGTGTCCTCTGTCACTTTTATCAGCAGTTAAAACTGTTTAATCCGTTGTTAACATGTGGTAACATGTTTTTCCGAGCCGCCTTTAAACACAACATGAGCGCTACGACGCTCACCTGTGTGGCTGTGAAGGAGACCTGCTGCTGTGTGGAGCTACACAGGTGTGTTAGAATCATAGCAGCAAAATGCAAAGAACTTTTCACAGTTTTTTCCCAAACTAACCGACTGAGTTGAGTAAAACTGCTGGATGAAGGTAATGCTAGCTAAAAGATGATTAGCTAGCTAATATCAATACAGCACCTTAAGCTTAACAAGTAGCCTGTAGGCTACCGATGTTGTTGTCTATGTTCAGCTACGTAGATTCATTTTGCCCCCAAAGAAGTTGATCCCCCCACCCCCGTTCTTAAAGACAGAGAGTCTCTAAGAATCCTCTCTTCCCCTCATACACCTTGTTCAACCACACAGCCATTTGTAATCCATAGGGGGGGCAGAAAATGTTTGGGAACCACTGGGCTAGACCTTATTTTAGTGTTGCAGTTTGGGCGCCATCCAGCAGAGGGCGCCGCTGATGCAGAGAAACAAAATGGCGGAGCGGGAAAGAGAGACGGTATAAACAGAGTCCCGCAGTGGGATGAGAAGTCTACTTTATTGTGTTCCGTTTTGAAATACAGATGAAGTTTCACCTTAATATTGCTGTGTGGTGGAGCAGCGTCGACTTCTCAACCAATTAGTACCGATGTGCTCCGAAGGTGAGTGTTTGATAGAAAAGCAGGGCGGACAACTGAGAAGATTAACACGATGGGGAAAAACATGGCGCCAGGATGGACGGTTGATTTTAACGGCTGACTTGAGTTGGTGCATTTTATAGAGCGAAGTTTTAACGTTTCCTCAAGAGAAAGAGGCGATATTTCTGTTAATTACGTGTTTGACTTTATTTTATTTTTCAATTCAGCAACATAAGAAGTTCCTGGTTTGTTATGCTTTATATCTAAGTTGATTAATATGAGAAAACCACAATTTTCCGCCATTTTCAGTTGTGCTCAACACAGCTGATAGAAAATAATGTTAGAATTTAATCATTTTAATTCAGCATATTATAGAAAATTTAGCTCTTTGTGTTATGGAAAGATGATCAACTATTTTGATACTAGAAAAAAACTTTTGTTTAAAAAAAATGGCCGTTAATCAATTAAACGTTTACAGTTAATCAACTTTAGATAAACTATATCCTTGGTAACTTGCATCCCTTTTATAAATGTTCTTGGAGGAAATTGCTGCGTATCAATCAATCATTGGTGGATAGATAAGATCAATTAACTAAATAATTGATAAATTGCGTCTCTACCATAGAAACAACGTTGGTTCCATGCTTTGTGATTGTCGCCGCCCTGTTTCCTCCTTCCAGGCGATAGAAACCAACCTGATGAGGAAGTCCAGCGGCGGGCTGACCTACATAGCCGAGTGGAAGGGAGGCCTGCTGGAGCACAAGATGGGCCACCTGACGTGTTTCGCCGGCGGCATGATGGCTCTGGGCGCCGACGGGGCCCCCGGGGACAAGACGGGCCACCAGATGGAGCAGGCGGCGGAGATCGCTCGCACCTGCCACGAGTCGTACGCCAGGACAGGTGGCTCCAACCGTGACCTCAGAACGAACTCTAAATAGATTCTGGTCTTAGTAAAGATTTGATTTGTGGTTTAAAGCATGTTGTGCCTTTATTCTTTGTTGATCATTAAATTCTCGTGGAGGAAATTATTTTAAAATTCCTCCATCTAGGAATTTTTTTACTTTCATGAAACAAATTCATTGAAACAATTAATCAGATTAATTGTGACTAATCGATTGTTAAAATAATCAACTGATTTAGAAATCAATTAATCGTTAACTGGAGAATTGTTTTCCTGCATCTTTTAATGTACTTTTTATAAAAAATTATAAAGTGGTTAAATGAAAAAACTGACGAATGTTTTTATTCAATTAATCGTCAAATAATTGTTAGTCGCATTTCTAATGCCTATGCTATTCATTATCATGAATAGCATTCATGATAATGAATCTATAATGAATCCATGATAATGAATCCATGATAATGAATTTTAATGATAACATCATTAAAATTGTCTTTATTAGCATTGTTTTTTATTCTTTTATCATTGTTTTTGTTTTATCTTTATTTTATTAAACATTGGAAAAGATTATAATGATAATAATTATATTTCTAGATGTTTCAATAAGTTTCTGGAGGAGCAAAATGAAAACCGTTTTACGATGGTGTTGTTCTCTAAATTATAAATGACAGGTCTTTACTGCAGCCATCATATAAATCTAAAGTCTACCAACACTGGCTGTCAGGTGACATAAATCCTTGACATAAAGTAAATAAAAGCTGCGATCTGAGTCCTAAAGTGTGTCGTTTCCTTTCTCCGAAGCGCTGAAGCTCGGTCCGGAGGCGTTCCGCTTCGACGGCGGCGTCGAGGCCATCGCGACCCGACAGAACGAGAAGTATTTCATCCTGCGCCCGGAGGTCGTCGAGACCTACATGTACATGTGGAGATTCACCCACGACCCCAAGTACAGAGAGTGGGGCTGGGAGGCTGTGCAGGTGAAATGACTTCATCATAAAGTTCAGCTCCGTTTGTCTTTATTTAAAGGGACAGTTTGAACTTTACACCTTGTTGCAGTGTTTTTCCCTCATCAAGCGCAAACCTTTGCTTCGATTCTCTCAGGCATATTTGAGGAATCCTTTAATCGCCATGGCAACCACGTTTCCTCCCCTACTGAGCTCCTTCAGACTAGCCAGCAGCAATTAGCAAACACCTGGTGAAACTGCTGAGCTCATTAAAGGAGCTGCTCCTCAGTGACACTCTGGTAAAACGTTGTTAAAGGGTTAATGGAGGAGCCATGTCGCAATTAATCACATAGTAAATTAAAACAAGCTGAATCATTTTCATTTGCATGATTTTCTTTTTCTTTTCTCTCTTTCTGCCAAAAACGGGTTAAGAGTTTAAACTGGACCCTTTTTATAGAGGACAGTTTTGTTTACAGAAACTTCATAATTACTTTTATTTAAAATGTTTTCCAGATCTGGTGCTAAATGTTCATCTGAATTCAATGTTTATTAATCTTTGAGAATCTGTTCTTGCATTATTATGCCTCTTTGTTATTGTATTACTTGGAAATGGTCCAAAACAATAATATCGTTTATGGCAGTTTGTTACCAAGACAGACTTAGAGGAGCTGTGTGGAGGCGACTTCCTGTAGGTGGAGTTTCAGGAAGAGCAGGAGCTTCTTAAAGGGACAGAGGCACATTTTAAAGTCATATTTGATTTATGTAGCATTTTTACAACTGGAACTGAAACATGTAGCTCATGTAGCTCCTTGTCTATATGAGGAGATGAGCTGAAGACTCTGTTTGCGTCTCACCAGGCCTTGGAGAAGCACTGCCGACTAGAAGGAGGCTACAGCGGCGTCCGGGACGTCTACGCCTCGTCTCCGGCCCACGACGACGTGCAGCAGAGCTTCTACCTGGCCGAGACGCTAAAGTAAGTCCAGACCGAGCAGCGCTTCCCCCCTTCGGCCCCGCAGGCCTGAGCCGACACAAACTGAGGCTGCTCAGCTTCAGACACAGACTCAACGTTACTTCATTCACACACACAGATGCGTGTCCAACTCGAGGCCTCGGGCCCAAATCTTGTGGCCCTCAGATGCTAAATTACATCCATCAGTTCCTCTAGTTTTTCCACAATTGTGGAAATTAACACAGAGTAAACAGATACCAGTATCTTTTGTTGTTTTTTGCCGGTTGTGATTTTATTGCAAATTTTCTGCAAAAATGGTTGAGAACATTCAGTCGTGTTAATTAGTAAAGCACATTTAAGTTCAAACAGGTTTACATCATGAAATCCTCACAACACATCATGCAGTCAACAATACATTTGGTTAAAGTGATGCTAACTCCCACCTACAGGGGGCAGTAGTTCTTACTTTTACTCCTCTGTTTTCTCAGCTTTACTTCATGTTAAGTTATGGTTAATTATCAATGTAAAACGTCGTTTTTAATGTATATTTCTAAATCTGCTCCACAAAATCAAAGCACAAGAAATGACAAAAACAAATGCAAAATTATTTAATTTAAAGAAATATTCATTGAATGCATAGACATATATATTTTGACAGTTTAATTGGTTTTATCACTACATTTATCCACAAACATTTGAAAACATTCATAATCTTAGTGAAGATAAAATTTAAAGTGAGTTTGACTCCCCTGCTTCCTGCTGTAACGTAATTTAATGGATCTAATGTTTCATTAAAAACCTAAATTTGGAAAAATACAATTGAAATCAAACAAATTCATAGATAAAAACATAATTTTTTTTCTTACTCTGAAGTTAAATCAGACTAAACTTTTCTTGTTTTCAGTTGGTTAAAATCAACAAAACATTTTCTATTTGATAAATGCCTGAAAATATATTTAAAATGTTTTTGTTTTTTGTGAAATTACTGTTCTCACGTGTATTAAATTAAATATTTTATTTAGTTTTCCCTGCTGCATAATATATAATACTGTCACCAAACAGTATTAATAGGTGTAATAAATATCATGTAACAATGAATTTAAACTCTTTGGTTCTGATCGAAGCTCCAGAGAGACAAACCTAAAATCTGCAGAAAGTCCCAGGAATAACAACGCAAGACATTTCAAAGTGCTTTACACAATTAAAATAAAAACAGTATGTGACATTAAATAAACAGTATGGAAGAGAAGGATATTTAAAAAAGAAACAGTGAGAAAGAATTTAAAAAAAAAAATTAAAAAATAAAGAAAAACATTAAAGATTTTAAAAGAGTTTTAGTTAAAACGCTGTTTAACACGGATTCTCAAACCCCAGAGTTTTAGTTAAAACCATAAGCAACTCTAAACAGGATGGATTTAATTTGAGACTTAAAGGCTCTCAGTGTTTCAGCTGTTTTACGGTTTTCTGGAAGTTTGTTCCAAATTTGTGGTGCATAGAAGCTGAAAGCTGCTTCTCCTCGTTTGGTTCTGGAGATGTTTTACATAGTTTCACACAGAAAATCCACCATTTACTTTATGTTGGGGAGGAAAAATTCTAGTTTTCCCGAGGTTTCATGATGCAATCAATCAATCAATCAATCAAATTTTATGTGTGTAGCACATTTCAGCAGCAAGGCATTTCAAAGTGCTTTACACAATTTAAAATAAAAAACAGAAAGAGACAGAGATTTTGAAAAAGATTTTTTTAAAAAGAAAAAACATTATTTAAAGTAAAAATAAAAACATTTAAAAACATGGATCCACATGAGGACTTGCCCTTATTGGGTCTCCTCAACCAGAGTTTTAGCAGAGTGACGTCATACAAGGATTCAAACCTCAGAGTTTTTGTATCTAACAATGATTCTCAAACCTCAGACATTAAAACCCTCAATTTATCCATAAGCAACTCTAAACAGGATGGATTTAAGTTGAGACTCAAAGGCTCTCAGTGTTTCAGCTGTTTTACAGTTTTCTGGAGGTTTGTTCCAAATTTGTGGTGCGTAGAAGCTGAAAGCTGCTGCGACACAGAGGCCCTTCATCAACATGGTGTTTAGCAGATGCTAATGCTAAATGCTAAGTTTTAATGTTTTTTCTGTAACAGGTCTACTGGACATTTGACAGAGTTGATCAACGGGATCAAATCTGCTGTTACCCGGGTTACGTCTAATGCGTAACCCGGTAACAGTTTTCAGAGCTAGCTAAAGCGCTAGCTGACTTAGCGAACGTCGGCCCAGCAGTGAAAGTATCTGAGGAAGTTTTAATTGTGTTTTCCTGCAGGTATCTGTTCCTGCTGTTCTCTGACGACGACCACCTGCCGTTCGAGCACTGGGTGTTCAACACCGAGGCTCATCCTCTGCCCGTCATCAGGAAGGACAAAACAGACACGCCCAACGAAGTGGAGTAGCCTCCCGGTGACCTCTGACCCTGTATATCTGAGCCTCCTGCTGGCCACAGGTTCCTTCCTTGTCGGATTTTGATTTTTGTTCTTTTTATAAACTGGATCTGTTCTGGTTTTATATGATTTGTTTTTGTTTTACTTTGAGTCTTTTTGCAAACACTGATCTCCGGTTGGGCCGGATCCGGAGCAGTTTTTTTTTTTTTTTTTTAAACCGGAATCATGAGAACTTCCTGTTTGGATGGGAAACGGCAGAGATAATCAGCTGCTCTTCGTCCGATCAAGTTATTTATCAGGATGTGTGTTTTTGTTTTTTTCTCTGAGGGTGAAACCAGGCGGCTCTGTGAATTAGACGTTTGGGCACAAAAAACCCTCAGCTGTGACTGACAGGGGCGACGAAGTGACACGGCGACTCCCGCTTCACTTCCTGTTTCCTTTTCGCTGCTTGAGGATCCGTTTGGTTGGAGAAACACTGGGATTTCTTTTTTTAATGTTTTCATCTGTCTAAATCATGCCTCACTCATATCTGCCAGTAAATTCAACTGGTTTTCTTTGACCAGCTGTTTTTCCTCTATCTCATGTTTCTATCATTTTGACCAGGACAGGGATTTAGAAACTGGTATTTCTTCCTAACTTGATTGTTTTTGCCTTTTTTTTCCTGTAAAAATTGGTTTGATTTTAAGTTTAATGACCTCAGACTTGAATATTTTCTTTTAACCGGTGAACTAAAATTACTTTTTGATGGATTTTGGTGCAGTTTAAATGGTCAGGGGATGTATTTTATTTTCGGGGATGCATGAAATATCGGAATTGGCCCGATATTAATAACCGATATGACGGCGATGCTGCAGAGGATTCTGGGATATCAGTTCTTTCATTGTCAGAAATGTGGGAAAATATCCAATATATTGATATTGGATATCAATATCGGCCCAGATTTTGAAATCAGTGCCTCCACTGAGACCCTGAACATTTACGCTGCTGTTCCAGAGTTTACATCCACTCATCTGAAGTGATTGTTTTAGTTCCTTAAGACTCATTTAAAGTGTCGAGAATCTTCACAGTAAATGATAAAGAAAGACCAGCCCCCTGGGAATTGCCCAGTAAACCCGATTAGCCTGTCTAGATCTAAATCAACAGCCGCTCGGCCCTCGCTGGTCTTTGGACATATCTGACCCTGTGATTAGAGGAGATCCACGGTTCTTACTGGAAGTTGGACGGTTTTTAATCATTTTGTTGTGCAGAGCGGTGATTTAAATGAAGCTGAAGTTGGTGTTGATGAGTGGATGTAACCTTCCTCTCCTGTTCTCCGTCAGCCAGGCTGCAGGATCTTCTGTCCTCTGTGAGGAAATGCAGGCACTCAACTTTGCTCTCTAAGCTCCACCTTCAGTCACATTGAAGCCATACTGACGTAGCGCAGCTTTTACCATTTACGTTGTCGTTTACATCGCGATTAATTTATCGTTTTGTTTTTTTCTTCCCTGGAACCACAGAGACGAAGCCAGATTTCATCCAGTTTAGTCTTTAATCTAGTGCCTTCGCTGGTAAAAACAGAGGAGTTGCAGCTCACATGAACAAAGAAGGGATTTTTTTTTAGCAAAGACTCTCAGCTTTAAGTATGTTCCCATCCTTCAGATGAAGATTTAACCAAAAGTGGACACGAATAAAAGGATTATTGCTCCTTTCTGAGGAAAATCCATCTGAAGTAGGAGATCAGATGCGTTATTCCCTCTTCAGAGTGAAGAGTCTGATTTCCTGGGCTGCAGTGACACCTAGTGGTGGCAGATTGCCGCTGCGCTGCTGCCTGAATCTTGGTCCAAATGACTGCAGACTGTGAAATTAGCTGCATTATAAAGTAATTACCAATCACAATGTGCGAGGCTCGCAGATCTTTCTCCCGTCCTGCCAGATGATGATGATGGAGGCGGCGGATCAAATTCATCAGCCGAGTTTTGGAGCAGACAGACGGCAGATGGCGAGTGGTTAAAAAAAGTCGCATCAGCGCCAGAGATTATTATATCTGAGGTTTAAAAAACATCTGTCTGACCTTTTAATTTTGGCCAAAACACAGAAAAAAAAGTTTAAAAAATGCAGGCAGGTTTTTCTGGACGCTTAGGGAAAAGGATTTATTGATTTTATTTTCTGAAAAAGTACCAAAAGCAGTAAATTTAACTGAAATCAACTAATCAATCTCATTGTCTTAAAAGCATATATGAGATTTCTTCACTTTAAGTCACTGAAACCAATCAGAATCGATGTGACCTTTTAATTCTGACCAAAAAATTTTGACTAAAAAGTGGAAAAAAGCAGAGAAATGTTGGAATGCTGGAAAACCTTTTTTATGATTTTTGAGGTTTACATAAGAAGAATGTTGATTTTATTCTATGAAAAAGTTAAATAAAAACAGTAAAATTCAAATGAAAACAACAAATCAATTTATTTTTTTCCTCTGATTTACAGCATGAATGGGATTTAATAATTTTAAATTACTGAAACCAATTAGATTCAATCTGATCTTTAAATTTTTACCAAAACACACAGGAGAAAAAATTGACCAAATGCAGACAGTTTTTGCTGGAAAACCTGAAAACGTATTTTTGAGGCTTACAGAGGAAGATTGTTGATTTTGATCTTCTGAAAACTTTGAGAAAACAGTAAAATTCTCCTGAAAACAAAACATTTTTTCCAGTTGTTTTTAGATTATTTCACTTTATTTTTCTGAAATTGATTAAATTAAATTTCTGTTTCGGTTGAATAGAAAAATAAAACAATAGTTTAAATTAATTTTTCATTTTGGTGTCAAAAATTTTTTTATTTATTTTTCCAAAGTTTGGGGATTAAATCTCAATAAAAAGCTTTAATTTCCTCCAACAGGGAAATAGTTAAATCAATTTATCTCAAATTAAATATTTTCATTCTGTTAACAGTTTGTTTTTTTTTAAATATTTTTTCTCTAGGTAGTTTTTCTGTCTTTTGTCTGAAACGGTAACAGTCGATTGTGATGATTTATTTCTGGTAGCTCAGAGGAGATGCAGGTGCTGGGAGCCGACTCCAGGGGCGCTGTGGGTTAATCAGTAAACAAACTGCAGAAAACAGCTGCTTTATAATCTGCCAAAACAAAAAAAAGACTTAAGTCGGTTATTTTTTAAATATTTTTCAAGTGACAGAAAGGCGACAAAACAAAAGATCAGATGGAGCCGAATGAATGTACCATCAAATGTGAAATTCTTTTGCTTTATTTTACACGTTATTTGTCTTAAAAAGCACAAAGAGCTGCGGAACGAATTTACCGAGAGGCGGAAACGAAACGCGAACACAGGAAACTAAAAATCAGAGGAAGAAAGGAATCTAAAACTTGGAACAGTTTCGCTTGAGAAAGAAACGTTTTGCTCACTTGTTAGTTTTAGTTTCTGCTGAATTATTGGATGTAAATCAACTTAGTGGAGTTTTATTTGTCTATTAATCAGTTACTTTCATTAAGCAGCATTTTACACCTTTAACATGAAGAATTTACATTAAATACACAATTTTCTCATAGAAATCAAGCCAAATTGTTTAGTTTAGATTTTTTTTCTAACTTTCTCAGTTAATTTGTGTGAAATTAAGGATTTAAAAAAATGAGATGCTGCTTTGTAGGTTGAATTTATCTTTTTTATCTTTATTTGCAGGAAATGAGATTAGTTGTTCAGACATTTTAGTTATAGGGCTTTAGACTCTATAAAGGGCTGAAATGCAGTTTTTAAACATTTTAATTTTTGTCTCGCGTAGCTTTAATCTGGTCGAATCTTCACCTTCAGATTTAAATTATTTCCATAAAACTGTTTTTATTTTTTGTCTGATCATTTTGTTTCTGTCACTGACTCAGTTGCCCAAACAGCTGCTGATGGTTTAGAGCTTCACTTGTGTGAAAACAGCCTCAGAAATGTAGAAAAACTCGCTGAACATCATTCCATTGGACACAAGATTATTTTACATTTGTATGCAGTGTTTTAATTATGTGGGGAAATTTGATTTGTTGTGTTAAATATAATTATTGTTGATATGAAATGTAAATATTGCATTGCGGCAGACGAGCCGTTTGGCATTTATATAAAGATTCTTCTGAAGATATGGAATAAAATGATATTGAGCAGCAGACTTTTTAATAAACTATATTTGTTACACTTCTATTGTGAATAAAACATCTTCTAATAATTGTTTCCCTCGTTTTTATCAAGCAACCAAAAAAGAAAACCTCCAGAAACCCAAAAATATTAAAATCCAACAGGTGTTTTGGCACATTTGTGTACGTTTTTAACAAATTTCTATATTTTTATCAGCCAATAGAATTTGGAATCCTTAGATGATGTCATCCTCTTGCAGGCTTCTGATTGGTTAATATCTCTACACCTGTAGATCTATTTTAATAGACTATCATTATGTGATGTGGGTAAAAATCTGTTTTCTAGACGAGAACATTTTTAAAAACAAGCTTAGTGCTGACATGAGCTGAAAGGTTATTCAGCGAGGAAGAAGCCATAAAAAAACAAATGCATAGCATAAGCTTCCAGGTTTGGCATGTTTGGCAGCAGGAGGGACTGGTGCACTTAATGAATTAGTCAGGCCTGCAAACCTGATCTAGTTTCACCAGATCGGTCAGGTGAAATGAGATGAAATTACAGCAAATTACTGGCAAACTTGTGGAAGAAAACCCAAAAATGTTTAGCAGAACTTGGTGCAATTCTACCAAATCCTGAGGAAATGAAAGGAAGCTAAAATTTAAATGTTGCTACATATTATCACTCGTTGAAATTTGCGGAGGAAAAAAATGGCCGTCTTTATTTTTATGTAAATATTTTTGTTTTTAGCTGCGTCTGCTGAAATCTTCCAGTCGTTATTCTGTGGAAAACAGAATTTTGTCTCTGCTATGAGAACCTTTAACTCTAATATTGTGACTCCAGCTGACCTTCCAATGTCCTTTAGCTTCTGTTCATGGATTTGTCCAAAATAAAACCTCCGGACTCTAACACGGTTGTTCCTAAAACCTGCCACCAGATGGCGGCAAAGGACGACAAATGCGCTCCAGATGATTCCCGCTGCTGCAGTTGTTACGTTTTAATCTTAACGCCTCTTCTTCAGATTATTCTCTGCTTGTGTCATCCCACAAGAATCTCCAGGCACCATTACCACAACAATCACAAGAGTAAAGGAGTCAAACATGGATTAACTGGGACAGATTAAAACCATATGATTTGTTTTCCCAGTTTTTAACTTGTGGGTGTCGGATGTCTCCCCCCCTGCTGGGACGTCGCTCCTCTGCCACCATCATGGCTGGTTTGGTGACCAGCAGCAGATTGTTGTTCTGAAACCAGGAAGTCCCAGAGGAGTTTGCAGCTCCACTTCCTGTTTCCAGGCCCGCTGGGACCCAGAAGTCTGACCCACATTCTGGGCAGATGTTCCTGCCGCCTGGTTGGATCCTTCAGAGAGTTATTTCTGCACAGCGACAGATGTGATGCGACGCAAACGTGAAACGGTTCCTAAATGTTCTGCTGATGGAGATTGATGAATTTCAGCACCGTGGACAGAGACGGAACTCCTGCTGGTTTTCTAAACAGTTTTCTTCCGTTTTTAACTCATTTTTAAGTTGTTTTTAGTCCGGCGTTTTGGGGCACTGAGTTCAAACAGCTTCGTCTACGACTGAAACCTTCTTTCTATACCAAGCTTTGAACAATATGGAGTCATTTTGGAGGCAAAGGGATGAATCAGCTTCAACTAAAACGGGTTTTCTAAGTCTGGGCGAAATTTGAGCAAACTTAAAAAACAAAAATGTGAACTAATGAATGTTTCCATCCACTGGTTTGGAGCGAATCGTGATTTAGTTGGATGTTGACGCTACGCACGGCGGTAACAGCCAAACGTTGTGAAAACTGAAGAGCTTTTCATGCCTCTGGTCAGGCACAGATCCGCCAGTGGTCGGGATCTTTCTCTACGTTTGAACTTATTCAGCAAATCTGTTTCCAATTTAGGGTATAAACTGTTTTTGGTGACACTTTATTTGAAGGGCTGTGCATAAGACTGACATGACACTGTCATAAACATGACATAACATCTGTCAGGAACATAAATTAGTCTTTATGAATGTTTATGACAGTTGTCACGGTAAATAATGACACTTTAATGCAAATTTGCATTAAAAGTCCATTAAAAGTACCAACTTTGCATGATTTTATAAATTATGATAATTTAATGCAAAGATGGCAATTTTAATGTTTAATATTTTTTCCATCTACTTTTCCAAATGCGTTCAAGAACATTGATGGAAACGCAGCTTCTGTGTCTTTACTCAAACTAAATCTATTTTGTCTCTGAATTTTTGCAGCTACTTTTTCAGGTCAAGAGCAAAAATAAATTAGATCCTTGGGGACCAAGCACAGCCTGTCGCATTTTTCTCCCTTTTCTCAGTTTTGATTAATGAAATTACCAAACATAATTCAGTTTGACACACAAAACAACACAACAATGTGATTCCCAAAGAGCTGCTAGCAGTAAATGACCTGCTGATGATGGATTTCTACTCTGATTTTTCAAGTGATAAATGGGTTTGTATATTTCCCAAAAGACATATTTTGTAACATTTTATTATTTTTCTACTTTTATCCCTTTCTACCAGACTGTGGCTCCAAAGTGTTTCTATTCCAGTGTGAAGAATTGCTGGGTTTGGACGTAAAAATGTGTCGACACCTCCCTCAATCTGAACGTTTTCCTGCAGTATTCCTTGTTGTCATGGAGACCAGTAAATCAAAGCTGCATCCCTCGCTGCGAGTTTTCTAAAGTCTGCTTTCATTTTTCTGTCTGAGTCGACCTTCAGCAGCTGTGATGTGGTCAAAAATATTTTCTTTTGTTTGACAATTCAACCCAGAAACAGTAAAACAAGATGCTGCTGCTGTATTAACCACTTTATTAATATAACAGGATGATTTTGGTTTCTGGATACAGTAAATGATGAATAATCCTGTTTACCTTTGTGTCTCCAGCTGATGAGTTAATTCATTGTTTCATATTTGTTTAATTGGTGGCAGAAAGTGCAGAGAGCTACGTGTAATTAATCCACACAATGTTGATAGCTGCTAATTTGGATCAGCCAGAGATGATGCACAGCAGAGTAAACAAAGCAGAAACAGGCAGCAGTTAGTCTGTGGTGAAACTGTTAGAAGATGTGAAGTTGGAATTTTTCCATTTTCTGATAGAGATTTTTCTACTTCTGTGTAGTCGACACCATCAGTTTGTCACAGAGACACAATTCTCCATTTCTTTTTGGTAAAAAAAACTGATGAAAAATACCAAAGATAAAACTGTTTGACTAACAGAAAACGGTATTTTAACACCTGCGAGGTAATCTTCAGTAAACCATCAGCTCATCTGGGATTTTGATTTTCTTTTATTCCCACTGAATTATTGTTTCAACTTTATGCTAACATCTCCCTGCCTCAAGCTTTCAAAATACACATTTTGTTGTAACACTAAAAAATTCATTCATTCAGACCTACAATATTTATTTTTGTGAACATTAGATTTCCATAAACATACTCCAAAGTTAGCTGTAGCATTTAGCTAATATTCTGAACACAGACCAGGCTACAGGATGGTTAGCTTTAGGATTTAGCCAACATGAAATGAAACTGGATAAAGGAGTCATAAAGTTAGCAGTAGCATTTAGCTAATGTACCCTGAACACTAGTTTAAAGATGTTGTAACATTAGCTATAGCATCTAGTCAACACTCCACATATGCTAGAAGAAACTGGAAAGTTAGATGTAGCATTTAGCTAACAATCCCTGAACACTAGATAAAGGTTACTGAAACGTTAGCTGTAGCATTTAGCGAAGGACACACATGCTAGATGACATTAGAAAGTTAGCTTTAGCACTTAGCTAAAATTCCCTGAAACTGGATATTAGGATTCAGAAAGTTAGCTGTAGGATTTAGCTAATGTACCCTGACAGTCCATTAGTTAAAGGAAACCAGAATATTACGAGTAATTTTTAGCAAACAAAGCAATGTGATAAAATAAAAACAATTGTAGAACATTTTGGAAACTTTGCAGGAATTACGCTCTCTAAAAACTTACACTGTACCCAACTGGTTAAACCTCCAAAAATGACTGCTGAAGGTCACCTTCTAAAGTACAAGGAACATTTAGTGAAGATTTACTAAATGGGGCATCTGATGGCTTATGCAGGAGTTTCTAATGTGTGGCAGAAGCAAAAAATACCTACAAATGCAGTGTTAAGGACTTTGAGCACATAAAAAACCCAGGAATTGCACTGAAAGATTAGCATAGCAGTAAGAAAGTTACTGTGGTCCAAAAACACCCAATGAGTTTTGTTTTTATTTAATCGACTTGCAGTTGTTTTACCGAGACAAAAGACGAGCTGGGCTTGAACACAGCACAGCTTTAAATAGTAAATATTTCTTATTTCTCTCCCTGAAACGAGGGGAAAACTCAACCACAGCATCCGTGTTCCTGAAAATCCCTCCATTCATGTCGGGAGTAAATCTGCGAAGAAGAAACTGCTCTGGTCTCATTCCGACTTTTTAACATTTTCATGGATGTTTTTGTCCACTGCTGAAACTCAACCACACTTTTTGCATCAATCAGTGAACTTCTGGCATCAGTCAGTGTGGAACCTCTGGCAGAATGTTTAATTCACATCGATTGGCTTCCTGACTCTCATTGGTTTCTAGGAAAGTTGTGATCTCTATGCTTCAAAACTAATTTTAATATATTTCTTTGGAATCAGGTCTTCTTAAAACGCCAAATAATCTATCTAATTTCTGACTTTGTCTTCTGCATTCCAGTTTTTAGTGCAAAATGAGACAAAAGAGCTTACATCAAGATATAGGAGCCAATATTAATCCATAATTTTGATTTTTAAAAAGTTCTTGTCTCATTGGCAGATTATTTAACTTATAACAAGACATTTTTACCATTTTATAAGCAAAATAATCTTCCAATTGAACAAGAATATTTAATCTATTTTAAGAAATGATTGGCTCTTGTTTACCTGTAGGTTAGTTTGGTACTAAGATGTTTGCAGTAGAAACTGGACCAAAAGTTCTTGGATTGGTTTTTTTCCGGCTGAATGACGTTTTTCCTGGAAATTAGCTGCTGCAGCCTAACAGAAACCTTTTAAAGCCACGCAGACTTCAGATTATCGGAGTGTTTTCTGAGTCTCTGGAGATTATGATCTAAGCGGAGATTATTCATTACGTAACTATTATCATCGTCTCTGGTAGACAGTGAAGCTTAGAGATTAAAAAACTGATATGATGGACGTTTAGCATCTGCTAACAAATGTAGCTAAGTATCATTTTTGAATGATATCATCTTATTTCTGTCGGATTTTGATTGAAATCATTTCATAAATAGTATCTGTATAAAATATTCTGTTTTCTTTAAAGGAATTTTCACAGAAGTTTTTTTGTATATATTTTTGAATAGTTTGGGGTTTTTTCAGTCTATATGCTCCAGAAATTTCATGAGTTTAGTGTTTGGAAATTCACCCAAACATCTTATTTCTATTAAATTTTAAGTCTCTCCACCAAATGCTGACCTGAAAAGGCCAGGATGAAAATATAAAGTGCATGTGGCAGTTATTTTTTATCTGAATGAAAATATGTTGGAAATCCAAAACCCCGACATTTGAAAGTTTTTTTTTTAAAAAATCTTACAGCCTGTATATTTCCATGATGCTCCAATTTTTCTGTTTTTAAAGGAGCAGGATGGGTTAAATGCTGCCATCTGGTGGTCTAACTGGAAATAAGTGTAAATGTAGGAAAATTAAAGAACCATTAAAAAATAAGCTACTATAGAGATTTATTTACACAAACACTTGTTAAACATAATGAATATGTACATTATATGTTTATAACTATTCTGATTTTAACAGAATGAGAAGTTCAAGTACAGTTTAAAAAATAACCATGAAATTTGCATAAAAACTGTATAAAATCACAACAGAAAAATATTGTAAAGTGAAAAACAAATATTTAGTTGAATTAACAGTAAACTTTTGTAAAATGTCACACAAAATGTTTATGTTCAATTTACAGCAACAATATGTGAGTATAATAAAACGTATTAGTTAAAACTACAAATTGTGATAAAAGACTGTTGTAACAATCTGTTAATGTGACATTCAAAAACTGGAAAACAAAATTTTGTCAGTCTTTGAAAATACAAAACACACTTGATTATTTTATATATGTGAAAAATTCGTATTTAATTTTTTTATAGATTTAACAGATTATCAGTATAATTTACTGATTTTAATCACTAAATTAATTTACATAATTTTTTTTGCGAGAGTTAATTACCTGACATCTGTCATTTTTACATGAATACTCGAGTAACAACAGCTGCCAGTTTTCCTGTAAAAACTTTGGAGAGGCATGAGATTATTAGAAAGTCCGTTTTTATCTTTAAATTAAATAAAAACACTATAAACAACTGAGATAGTATAAAAATAGTCCTTAATTTGAAATGCTGTGATATTTCTTGGCCCATTTCTTAAAACACTCAAAGACTTCACCAGAGAGTATCTCCGTAGAAAAAGAAAAAAACGGAGACGAATGTAGCCCTGAGCTGTGCAGGGATGTCGGCACAAGAGGAACACGTTTAACTCGTGAGACAACGTTTTGGCCTGGAGGAAGGACAAGTCCAGATTAGACTGCAGCGTTTATGCTGTGAATTTAGATCAAATTGTTTCCACATCCTAAATGTCTCTTTCCTGACTTCACATGGATGCTGTCAGAGTATCTGAAGCCGCCTGGATAAATACTTCACATTTTAACCCTCAGACTACATAAAACGAGCCATAAAGGGTAGAAAGCCTCCACCAAGAGATTTTATAGTCTTGACAGCCCGTATATTGTTCATTTTATGGTTTCGTGGGCCACTTAAGTCAAGTTATTGTTTCAGTCAGAATGATGAGGTTCACATATTTGGGCCAGTAAAAGCAGTTTGTCCTTTATCAGAGGTTATTTAGCTAAAAAAGGGTGATACATTTTCCTTCCCCGGCTCATTGTGTTTGACAGCGTCCCTGGAGACTCCCATTTCAGTGCTGGTAATAATATTCAATTTTAAACCTTGAAAAACACCTGCTCCTCTGCGGCTACATCATTTTTTTGTCATACTTAAATGTTTCAAGTCATCAAATTTTCATATCAGACAAAAATGGTGGGGAAAGTACTTTTCACATCAAGCTAGGTGAGCTTGGTTAGCATTTTTCCTTTCCTATTATATGACTTTAAAAGACATTTTTGTACTTTTTGTATTCTAAAATGCCTTACTCTAAATATTTAAAGTAAATTCTTCAGTCGTTCAGCATTATTTAACCCGCTAAAGACATTATTGTAGCTGCGTTTCCATTACAAATGTGCTCAAAAATGATCTGTTACAAAGTCACCTTCCACAGGCCAAGCCGTTACCTAGCAACCCCAGCCTAGCCCAGCCCCGTTACCTAGCAACCCAAACATCCAGCTCCAGCACGTGCAGTCACCGCTGTAAAAATGGCTGCTGTGTCTTGTTGTTGACTTAAAAGTCCAGAAAATACTCGCTGTGATCTGTTTGCAGCCATTTTCACATAGACATCAATACGTAGACCCCCTCATGGAGGCTGAGTCGTATGTAAGAGCGTCCGCCATCTTGTATGTGGCAGCAGGGCGATCGGAGCCCCTTAAGTCCTGAGCTGTGTGGATTTGTTTCAACCGTTTAACGAAACAAACTGGATTCATTCTCATTACCTAACCCTCTAACCCTAACCCAGGTAAGGAGGAAAGATCAGAATTACTTGACTTTGGAGGCAGAAATTCGCTTCTAGACCAGAAAATATTTCCTATGTAGCTAAATTGGCCCGAAATAACCGCAGATTGTTAGCATAGCAGCTAATGTTTTCATACTTAGATTATTTTCACTCTTTGCTGACAATAGCAGAGTTGATGCATACTGTAATATTTATTCTCTAGAAAACAGTAAGAAATATATGTAGTTTAATGTTTGACAGTGACTGATTTATAAATCAAGTCATTTCTCAATAACGTATAAAAAATACAGAAAAATTATTTGTTTCTCGTCTTGAAATGTAAATGTACATTAAATTATGGAATTATGTAAATATATTATTTAATAAAACACTGTAAAAGTGTCTGTTCATCAATTTCAATATAAAAATAATCAGAATAATTTCTATCAAACAAAAACGTTGTGCTCTTTATTCAAAAATGCCCCAAAACAATTAAATAATCAGATCAAAAGTTAGAAACACTCTCTTTAGTAATTTCTTTGATTGTCAAATATATTGATGTGTGTGAGAAAATGTGTCAATGGCAGATATTAACTTAAAATCCAGTTTTTCTTCAGCTGCCAGACTGTTTCTGGCAGCTGAAGGAGGAGCAGCTCATCCTGCTCTCTCCCGTCCTTACTGATAACTTTGCCTGTGAATTATTTTTAAAGCTACAACTTTTATTTTTAAAAGTCACAATTTTTACATTATCGACATCATAACTGGATTACTTCAAACCCAAGGACCGGGAGACTTTCTCACTTTTATTTTTACTTTACTTTTCCTCACCTCCATGTTGAACTAGGGCAAAATGACCCAGTTCGACCCAGGACACAAGCATTCTACAACGACTTCAGTTTTTAGAAACGAAGATTCAACGACTGGAGGTGAACTTTGAGATCAACGCTACCTGTGGAAATGAAACAACTCTTCCTCAAATCAGCGGAGAGGTGGTACACCCCACACCAAGCAGCTCAGCCTGGATCGCTCAAGGCACCAGGCCGAAACAAAGGTCTCACACTACGGATCCTATGAGGCGACTAACGGGGAGAACCCTCTCCAGTGTGGCCGGCTCTGACCCGCAACCCACCCTCGACTTCAACACCTGCCCGCCAAAGAATAGCAAACAAGCAGCCAGAGCCAAAATGGCTCCACCGACCCCGCCACCAAGGACAACGCGACCAGCCCAAGCCCCAAAACATTACGACTCCGTGGGAATCAGATTTTCTGCACTTCAGCACGAGCCTCTGAATGAAAACCCACCTTCAAACATCAACAATGAGGCTAAACCAACGCCTCTACCGCAGAGAGCTCAGAAGAACAAAGCGACCACCAGGAAAATTAAAGGTATGCCAAGAATGCTTATTGTTGGAGATGAGACAGTTAATGGAATCGGTCATGTTTGCAATCCGAAGAAAACGAGAGTGGTTTCTTTTCTTGGTGACACTGTATCCGATTTGACTCACAAAGTGCTCTCTCTAATCACTGATAGCCAAACTTGGAGAGTTTGGTTGTGCATGTTGGAGCCAACGATCTGGCAAAGGAAAAATCTGAGATTCTGAAAAAAGACTTTAATATTCTTCTGGACGCTTTGGAAAAATTAAACGTGAAACTATTTCTCAGTGGTCCAATACCACTGCCACTTTGGGGCGACGAAAAACATTCAAGGCTACTCACGATAAACAAATGGTTGATTAAAACCTGCTCTACCAGCTCAGTGACCTACATCGATAACGCCTGGATCTACTGGCAGCGTTTTCACCTCTTTGGAAGAGGCGGACGCAATCTCAACAAAGATGGAAGAGGCTGCTCACTGCAAACATTTTTAATTTTATCAACCAGAACAACGATGTGACCACTGCTTCAGAAGAACAGGCTCAAGGATGCCTGACTAGGATGGGACCCTCTGCTTATCAGGGCCATGGTGTTCCCAAACAAAACGAGATGAACAGATCGACTGGTTCTCCTGCTCCTTCCCCCGTCCCAACACCTCCCCCCTCCCTTCTCCTTCACTCCTCAGTCAATCACTAAAGAGAACCGGGCAGCACCGACCCGCTTGCAGGTGCTGGTAGATGATCCGGGTCAGAGAGGAAGACGGACGGACTCCTCTTCCTCCCAGCACGACAGCATGGATCAACAGGATCGCCACATAGCTGAGGATACAGTTTCTGAGGTCTGAGACCGGGGACCAGATATTATCTTTACACCAGTTTTCCCCCAGAATGCGTCTGGTCCCCTGGCACTGAATAGCAGGACAATACCTGTCCGGATCACTTCAAGACAAGATATAAAAAACAGAAACACAAAAAAACCGCTGTTTTCATTCTAATCTCAGAATGATCACCTGCCTGAAGGAACCTAAGAAGTAATCCCAGTCTCTAGGTCACTTAAACTGGCTCTTTTAAACACCAGGTCTCTTTGTGCTAAAGCCTTATTAATTAATGATTTCATCACTGAGCATAATACTGATTTTTTATGTCTGACAGAAACATGGCTGAATGACATTAATGAAGCAATCGTACTAATTGAATCAACACCTCCCACTTACAACTTTTTAAGTGAAAATAGAAAACTCAAAAAAGGAGGAGGCGTGGCTTCAATATTTAAGGATACCATGAACTGTAGCAAAATCTCTCTGGGTCAGTTTATGTCTTTTGAGTATCTTGCAATCGAGGTAAAAGGCCACAAACATACCTTGACCCTAACTTTATACAAAAGTCCAACATATGTGGAAAATTTCTTTACGGACTTCAATGAGCTTCTATATCTTATATGTCTTGATTACGATTGTTTGATAATTGTCGGTGATTTCAACATTCATGTTGACAACCCCCAAGACCAAGGGGCTAAAAAGTTTTGCAATATATTAGAGAGTTTTGGTTTAACACAACATGTCAAACAAGCAACACACACTCATGGACACACACTGGACCTGGTTATCAGTAAGGGTGTGAATATTTCCAATGTCTCTGTAACTGATGTCGCCCTGTCGGACCACTTTGCTGTTATCTTTGACGGTTCTTTATCTGCTAACATACTTGGACAAACAGCCGCTATCACAAAACGTACTTTCACAGAAAACACTGGAGAAATATTTAATCAAATCTACTCTTCTTCCTCGCCGTTAACCCATAATGACGTAGATAAGTTGGTAGATGATTTTCAGTGCAAACTGTCAGATATCATTGATTACTTTGCCCCCATTAAAGTAAAGGTTGTGACTGGTAGGAAGAATCTCCATGGAGAAATGCACAAACAGTTCAATCTGCAAGACAACGCTGCCGTAGGGCCGAACGGAGATGGAGTAAGGCTCAACTTCACGTCTACTATGACATCTACAAAGAAAGACTACGTAACTATCACAAAACACTAAAACATGCAAGAGAGGCTTTCTCTGCAGATGTCATAAACAAAAACATTAATAATGCTCGAGCTTTATTTGCTACTGTTGACAGGCTAACAAATCCTCCGATGACGTTACCACCTGAACTTCAATCTAATGCTGCCTGCAACAAATTTTCCAGTTTCTTTTCAGAAAAAATCCAAAACATCAGAGGATTAATCTGCGTTTATCTTTAGCCACCTTGATTACTGCAACAGCGTCTTCACAGGTTTGACTAATATATCAATCAAACAGCTGCAGCTGATCCAGAAGCTGCTGCTCGCATTCTCACTAAAACCAGGAAAATAGAGACATAACACCAGTTTTAAAGTCTCTACACTGGCTCCCTGTAGCTCAAAAATAGACTTTAAAATACTGTTGTTAGTTTATAAATCACTGAACGGTTTAGCACCACAACACCTTAAAGATCTGCTAGTGCCGTACCAACCGTCTAGACCCCTCAGATCTTCTGGTTCTGCTCTGCATCCCCAGAACCAGAACGAGACGAGGAGAAGCAGCATTCAGTTTCTGTAAAACAGCTGAAACACTGAGTGCCTTTAAATCTCAAATTAAAACCCACCTGTTTAGAGTTGCTCATGGATAGACTGAATGTTTTTACTTTTAATAATGATTTTAACTCTTTAAATCTTTTTCAAACTCTGTCTTGTTCTGTTTTTATTTTTCTTTCAAATGTGAAAAGCACTTTGAAATGCCTTGAATCCTTGTAAGATACAAAAACTCTGAGGTTTGAGAATCCTTGTATGATGTCGCTCTGCTAAAACTCTGAGGTTTGAATCCTTGCAAGATGTCGCTCTGCTAAAACTCAGGTTTGAGAATCCTTGTATAATGTCGAGGTTTGAGATGTTTTAAAATGTTTTCACTTATAAGTTTTACTTTTAATAATGTTTCTATCTTCTAATCTTTTTCAATATCTGTCTATTTGTTTTCATTTCCATTTTAAATGGTGTAAAGCACTTTGAAATGCCTTGCTGCTGAAATGTTCTATACAAATAAAATTTGATTGATATGATTTCCATGTTACTTTTCTTCTTTTTTACAGAAAGTGCTGCTGACTTCTTTATTTAGCTGTACCTTAACTGTGTCTGGATGAAGCCACCGACTTCTTTTTAACTCCAATAGAAAGCACACCTGGCCCAGTGTTTCACGTTTTCTCTCTGCTTCCTGTCTCACAGCTGATGGACGCTCATATTGGACCTGAGTGAAGTTGGTCCCCCACCTTCTTCAAATCAAAATTGGTGTCTAACGTTTGTGCAGCAAAAATTGTCATTTGTGCCTCATTTTTAAGATATAAAGAAATGTTTCTAGAGGTCATCCAAGGTCAACCAACCCCCCACCTTCTTCAAACCAGACAAAATGGGTGTCAATCAACTCGGCTACGTTTGTGCTGGTTTGTGCAGTAAAACATTTTGTTTGTGCTGCTTTGGCTTTGAAGATATTAATGAAAGTGTAAAGGTTGAAAGGTCAACCAGACCCCCAACTTTTACAAAATTCAACTTTCTTTATATCTTTAAAATGATAGTGGCACAAACTTAAGACAGCAATTTTGTTTGATTTCATTAAGGTGGGGAGGCTGGTTGACCTTTTGACCTTTACACTTTCCAGGGTTTCCCCCAGAAAACGTGCTAAGCCTGGCGGTCGGGGGTTGGGGGGTTGCGCGCGAGTCCTACAGTTCTGTTGATGGGGGTGCGGTGTGGGATTCAATCAGGGGTTTTCCCTGACTGGGAGCTTATTGCTGAATGTGACAGGCAGCCAATCAGAAAGCGCGGATTCTCCGCCTGCTTTCTGAGGGGAAATTACCGAGGGGAATCCCAAACAGCTGAAACGGCACAACACTAAGCCTGGCGGTGGGGCTAGCAAAGCATGGCGGCCCGCCATGCTTATAATACACTGGGGGAAACCCTGCTTTCATTAATATCTTCAAAGCCAAAGCAGCACAAACGTAGCTGATTTGATCGACACCCATTTTGTCTGATTTGAAGAAGGTGGGGGGTCGGTTGACCTTGGATGACCTCTAGAAACATTTCTTTATATCTTTAAAATGACAGCGGCACAAATGACAATTTTTGCTGCACAAACCAGCACAAATGTAGCACTAACGTTTGACAACAATTTTCTCTGATTTGAAGAAGGTGGGGGGGCAACTTCACTAAGGTTCATATTGGGCCTGGTGGTTCCTCTCTACTGTCACCACATACTTGCCCAGGTACAGGAAATGCTGTCAATAATGGGAAGCAAGTTGACTGGGTTTGCTTGGACATCTTTTTTTAACTTCCATTATAGCAAAATAACCCCATATTTAGAGCAGCAATTAAATCAAAACTGTACAAAAATATATAAATTTTTCATTTAAGATAGAAAAAATACATATTTGTCTATAAATATCTACTACCCAGACCTTCTCAAATGTGAGTTTTAGCTCCACCTGGTTCAAATTCTGTTAATAATAATAATAATAATAATTAAGCATCTTTTGCTATTCAATTAGTAATCAGTTAATTCAGCGTTCACATTAATAAAAGTGTGTTTTTTGCTGCAAATGCTTCTTTTGCTACAAATGGTAAAGGAATGCTGTTATTACATTTTAGAAAATAAAATGTTTATTTCCTTATTTTAAAAGGAATTGTTTATTTGCATATTTTAGTGTATTTCTAATATTCTATAAGGAAAGCTTAATTGATTATATTAAATATCTGCACAATGTGGCAAATTTGTTTGCCGATTAGTCTATTAATCATTAGAATAATCGACTCCTAAAACAATCGTTAGTTATAAACTTACACTGAAGTGGTTTTATTTCACATATTGTGTCCATCGTAGTGTTTGTTGTGTTATAACTCGGAGTGAATTTAATAAAAAGATTTAATTCCTACTCAAAGTTTTGAATGGAATTAGTTAAAATTAACTTACGAGGTTCTATAAGTTCAGAATAATAAAATTAGCTGATAATGCAAAGTATTGATATTTTTTTTGCAAATTGCTTCTGTATAGATATTCTGAATTTTTGTGTATTACATGAACTTTGCAGTTGGCCTAAGTGTGGATTTTCATCCCAACATTCTCCATCAACTGGCAGGCGAGCGGAGGGATGACAACGCAGCGACACAGTGCCTTTGAAAACGTTTCCATTCACACAGCGGGGACAAAAAACACCAGCTGAATCCCTGAACAGCCTGGACATGCATATGTATCCTTGTTTAGCATTTCCTGTCATGGGGGAACTGTCAGGGAAGTTTCTCTGAGGGGTGAAGGGTGGAAAAAACCTGCTAAATCTGCTTATTCTGTCAGCTATTTAAAAGCAATGCTGGAAATTCAAGGCATGAGCATCAACGGTTGAATTAGTATTCCTCATTCTTTTTGTTAAATGTCAGGAAAATCAGAGGTTATGTTATAAACATTTTTACTAGAATCAGACAAAATGGTGACAATGGAGATGATTATGACTGCAGCAATTAATCGTGATTAATCAATTATTAAAATAACCATCTAGTAATTTAGTAATTGCTTACTAAAACTCTAAAAAACAAATTCAGAGTAGTAATTAAGCCAAAACTGTGCAAAATATTTTGCATTCAAGATAAAACTTCCTTTGTCTGTAAATATTTTATCTAAAACATTTTAGCTTCAACCGATTCAAACTTGCTAAATGAAAACTGTTTTATTGGATTTTTGTTCAATAATGTGTTCATTCCTTTATTTAAAAAATGAACTGAATTGTTAATTTGCCTCTTTTGATGTATTTCTAGTATTGTATAGAAATTAAATGAAAATCAGCAGAATGTGCCATCAAATTAATCGCCTGAATAATCGATTAATCATAACAATTGATTAATCATCAGAATAATTGATGGAATTATCACTTTCTTAAATAATACTAAGTTGCAGCTCTGCATTAGTTTTTCTTTCCTGAATTTTTCCTGACATTAAAAGTTTCAAAGCTGCTCTCTTAAATGATTTAAGCTCCGGTCGATGTAACGTCGCAGGTTTGTTTCCAGCCGAGGATCCGTGTTGCATGTCACCCCTCTTTCTTTAATCCCTCGTTCGCCGTCTACATCTTCCCGATCGGCTGCCTAATAAATGCAGGAACGACACGAACAGGAGAGGAAATGTTTTCCACTCTTCCTTCTCATCAGTTTACAGCTGTGTCAGTTCTGCTGACTGTGACGAATCCAGAGACGCTCATGTTGGGCTAAAACTTTAGTTCCTGCTGAGCAAATTAAAATACACACTTTGATTTCGGCTTGCTGTTATATTTGGAAGTGGTGACATGGCTGTTGTTGATTTTTATTATCTTTGTTGATGATGTGGAGGCAGAACCGTCTCACTTGTGGCGCTGCGGAGAGTTTTAATGATTTGCTTCTCGTTGGCTCAGAATCTTCAATTTTAAAGTTTGCTTTTTGAAGTTTGCATTTTTATGCAAGGCGTTATATTTGATGGACCATTGCAGAAAGCACCCAAGGCAAGAATTGGATTGAACTGTATGTTTGCTTTTTAATATGCTGTGTATTTCTGCAGTGTATTGATCAAATCCAACCTCCTGACAAAAATCAGACACTTCCAGGTTTCAGAAAGGCCTCTGGCAGAACATCAGGCTTCATTAACTTCTTACTGGACGATACAATCAGAACCGGCGCTCATCTGTCCTCCTGTTAACCCTGCTGCATCTGGCTGTTTAATCAAACAGCCAGATGCTGTTTGATAATGATAAAATATATTTCTCTACTAATCAAATCTGGACATAGAGGGCACTTGAGCCTTTATGATCCTTTTTCTTTTTTGCAACCAAACCTAATCTATCTTCTATTATAACCTCAAGGCTTTTAAATTCAAGATGGATTCTTTTCTGTGGTCTTTTTCACTCGAGCCGACCATTAAATTGCATATTTGTCGGGTTCAATGCTAATTTAACTCCGGGCAGCTCCGGCTCACTGGGGGACAGTAATCAATCGGGGCCGTTAGTTCAGCCATACCTCATGTGCTGATGGGTGAATGTGACTGGTAAGTTTAAAAGCTTCAGTGAGACCAGAACATGGAGTCCGTTCACAGGAAAATGTCCTGGCAATTTTCTGCCAGTATATTCTGTTTTTTTTTTTTTTTCCAGAATTTTCAGCAGAATCTTTTCAGTAATTTAACAGATTTTTTCCCGTAATTTAACAGCTTTTATATGTTAAATTTTAAACAGCAATATGGGCTGCTGACGCTGTGCTACTGTTGGTGTCGAGCTCTCAGTTACACAGAAAAAGCTGGAAGACATTACGTTTTGTCTATTGTTTAAGTTTCCGCACCGTACAGAACAAATGTGTTCCACGTTCCACGTTGTGTTTGGTCCATGCTTAGCTGGGCCTGGGCCTGCGTCAGAGTCAGGACCCGTCTCAGAGTCAGGAGCTGCCTGAGTCAGATCTCAGTCAGTACCTTTCTCAGAGTCAGGACCCGTCTCTGCGTCAGAAGAAGAAGAACACGAAGAAGAAGAAGAGGAAGAAGAAGAAATTGAGTTGCTGTATCTATGAAGTGGGTTGTAATTAATGGTAATAAATATATTGCCCAGAAATCTTTAATAATTACCAAAGTAAATCGGTAATTTACCAGAATTTGGTCTCATAAAAAACATATTTAGTTGACTCAACCTTGTATTGTTTTGAGTACCAACCTTTTGAAACTGTAAATTTTAAGACATATTATGGCATATCAAGTCAAAGTCCCAGACCTTGCACAAGCTAATGAATTAGTGGATTCCGAAAAATTGGTGGATTTTACCCCATATTACACATTCAACAGCAAAAGCAAAACCTTTGTTTTGGTGAAATATTATCTTGGCGATATAATTGACGTATAAAAAAGAAAAATAATAAATGTTATATGATATGCATATGTCTGTCAAAATTAATTAGTGTGTGTTAATACAATGCATCCATATTTTCTTTGATCCTGTATTATTTTTCATACAATTAAATTAGGTCTTGATCACTTTATTTGTAGTCTTGTGATGACTGGGGCAAATGATAAACAATTTGTTTCTGAAAAGTGTGACATGTTAATTATATTAATATCACATGTAAATTCACACAACTTTGCGAAATGTAACATGTTTTTTTACTTTGTTTTATTAAAGAGATTGAAGTCATGAAGTATTTCTTTTTCTTGAAATAAGACATTTTTTCTTTAAAAATATGCTACAGTGCTTTGCAAGTACTGATATTCTAGTTTCAAGAATACATTTACTAGCAACAAGTAAAAATTTCTCAATATCAAGCTTTAAAATCTTATTAAGCTACTTAAGTAAAAAATACCTAAAATAAGAAAAATTTTCTAATAGAAAGAACATATAATAAGAAATAATATCTTACGAAAAGAAAATAAGAAAAAATTTACTTAATTTAAGATATTTAATCTTAATAAGATTTCAGTTTTTGCAGTGATAGGTGAAAGGTCAGGGGAAAAGAGGAACTGATAGGAGAGCAGAGGTAACCAAGGCCTTATTGCTTAACTTTAACCCTCTTAAGATCAACCTGTCGGCGCCGACAGGATTTGGCTTGTGCACTTCCCATTACCGTAATTTCTGGACCGTTCAACATATAAAAAAAAAGTTCCAAAAGTGCAGAAAAGCTGAGACATTGCGCTTTCAGGGCATATATGATATATTATGGTAGTCACCCGGGAAAGTTTGAAATGAGCTTAACCAATCAGAAGAAAATTTCATTCATCATAACTCGTGAATGGCTGGCCGAATTCAAAAAATGTCAAAAGTATCTGAAAGTGCATAAAAGGGCTTTCACATCTGCATGTTGTAATAAGCTTTCCATAAAAATTTTCCGTTACGTAATTTCAATGCGGAGCAAAGCATTGCGTCATCGGAGCAGCGGTGCGTGAGAGAAAGGAGACGACAGAAAAGGAGACGGCAGAAGACAATTTGAAAGATAAATATGTCTAAACGAGAATCAACAAGAGTAATCAAGAGTCGCAGAAGGGGACATAACGAGAGAGATATTACTGGGACAGAACCAGGGTATGTATAACAAGCTAACGTTTTTTATATGAATGCTGCACAACGCTAGCTAAACGCTGGCTTCATCTTCAATCCTGCATAATTTGTGCAATAATTATTTATTATGCTGAAAATAGTAAATTATTTGCTTTCAAATTTTATTTTTATCTTTTTTATAATCCTGCTATAAATTTACATTTGTAATGAGTGGGGTTTTTTGCGATTTTACTGTATATTTCTTTTACTTTAGGCCATTCTCTGAACCAGAGGATGAACTTATCCCTAGTCTCAGGCTTGGTCGCAGCCACATTCACAGTGACCAAGGAAGAGGAGATGTTGTCCGCAGCAGGTCACCATGTTGTTCCTCAGCAGCTGCTTGGAAAACCACGCTTGACCCTGACATCACTCCCCCCCCCACTGAAGTTCAAGCCCAAAAGAGCTCCTGGAGTTCAGCCACCTCTAAACTCCCAAGTCTCAACTCCAGGTGAAATGTTCTCCCACTTTTTTGTTGAAGAAGTTTTGAAACTTCTGTGCAACAATTCAAACAAGTATGCAGTGAGAAATCATTGCAGTGGAAAACATTTTGCCTGGAGTGAGATCACTATAGAGGAGATGAAGAAATACTTGGGTTTGTTACTGTACATGGCTTTGCTGGAGCTCCCAAAAGCTTCAGATTTTTAGAGGCAAAATACAATTTTCTACGTGCCCTTATGGTTATTTCTTCAAATCTTCACATCAGCGATCCAGCAGAGGATGCACTGAATGATCAGAGGAAGGGGACAGGAGAACATGACCGTCTCCACCGGGTACGACCTCTCCTTGAGATCATGAGGAACCGGTGCATGGCTTTTTACCATCCAAAGCAGCATCTGTCAGTTGACGAAGGAATGGTGGCCACACAAGCCAGGATTGGTCTGAAGCAGTACATGAAAGCCAAGCCTACTAAGTGGGGGTTGAAGTTCTTCGTGCTGGCTGACGTGAATGGCTACACTGTTGACTTCTCTCTTTACCACGGGAAGTCAACAGCAGCATCAGGGAACGGGCTCTCCGTTCCCTGATGTGGTGACGTCACTAGTAAATAAAGAGTACCTTGGGTCGAGTTATATTATTTACTGTGACAATTTCTACACAAGCCCTGTCCTCTTCCGCTACCTGGGTCAGCAGGGATTTGGGGCTTGTGGCACTTACCGGCAAGGGAGGGTCAGTGTTCCTACGGCCACAGAAAATGCCCTGCACAGAAGGTCACCGAGGGGTTCCATTCGATGGATCAGGGAGCACGACCTTCTCTTTGTAAAGTGGATGGCTACAAGAGAAGTTTCCATCTGTACAAATGTGCATCCACTTTACAAAGGGGAGACGGTGCTCCGCTGGCAGAAGACAGAGGATGGGAAACACCAGAAGATGCCTGTCCCCAGACCAACAGCTGTGGGGGAGTATAATAAATATATGGGAGGGGTCGACACTTCCGACCAAATGCTGGGAACAAACTCCACCAAACGCCGAACCAAGAGGTGGCCAGTAACCGTTTTCCAGTAGGCACCAAAAGCCGAAAACACGACAGCAATTTCAGGAGGAGGTTGCTGCATCACTTCTCGGCGTTCCACTTCACAGCATGTCTGAACATCACCCCTCTGAAGACCACTTCCCTGTTGCCACGAGCCAAAAGCAGGAAAAGGCCCAGAGAGCCAGCATGGGGCGACGACAGTGCACTGTGTGCAAAAGAAGCACCCCATGGGAATGTGAGGTGTGCAGAGTGGGACTCTGTATGCAGCTGGAGAGGAACTGCCTTCCACAAAAAATAAAAACGCCTGAAATAATAATAAAGAAAACAGGCAGAAAATCTTGTAAATTGGAGGCCAGGCTTCACAGTTTTCTATGCATGTATGTAATATACAGTAGTTGAAAAATGGAATTGTACATCTCAAATTCTTTGCCCCTATCATCTGAAAGTTTTTATTCAGTAAAAAACCTGAAAATTTCAATTCCATTTTTTTTCTCTTTAAACAGTTTTTTCACAATTTTTAATAGACAAAAATGTTAAATAACGATCAGATACTGAAAGCTGAGGGTGTTTTGGAAAAAAGAGCAAAATTCAGACTCGTTGCACATTTTTAAAAAATTTTACAGCCACAAAAATCAAAAAATGCCATGCGGACCAGTTAATATTATGGTCAAGAAACAGATGTAGGACTGTTGAGCAACTCTGGGTAATTGGAACAGAAATCATGTCATGTCTCAGAGGTGATGGATAGGAGATCATCTATCCAAGTTGTCGGCCAATGAGAGGCACAGCAACAAAGCTAGCCAATGCAAACACACCAAAAGGTGGACAAACCCTATAAAAGGTGAGTCCAGAAGAGGAATCCTTGGTTGGATCCTTCAGGCAGTTCGAGCCAAGATCGAGATGGACAAAGAACTCAGCAGCTGAAGAAGAGCCAAAGACTGTTCTGCACATGGGGACCAACCCGTTAGTCCCCAGGTGGCTTCAAATTGCACTTTTCTCATCAGCTCGGTTCAGACCCCAAAGACAAAGATCAGGGCAAAGATGAAGATAAAGGCAAAGAACAAAGGCAAAGAGGAAGAACTCCTGTGCTCCTTCCGTGGGACCAGAAAGATCGTGGGACGAGGAGAAGGGAGCTACAGAGCTGCAAGACAAGAAGCTGAAGACGGCTACACACAAGAGGAACTCATCCTGAGGCCCGAGACCTGCTGCTCTAAGTCAGTACACTTCCTGTACTGGGAGCCTCCTGCTGCTACAACACCTTCTTCATCATCAGGCCAGTTCTGGGGTTCAAGATGCCAAACTCCACCCGTCTCTCTCAAAGTTTCCCTTTTTTAGTTCACAGTGTCAGCATTAGAAAAAGATAGGCCAGATTGATTTTACTTATTTGATTATTTCTGCTACTGAATTAAGCTGTACTGACCGTACCCTAATGGGGAAGTTTGCGTGTTGCGGCGAAAAATAGAAGCAATCAACACAACGAAGCTAATACGACATAAAAACAATGACGGAGTTTGGCTACATTGAGGCTCAATGCAGTAAAAAGACACGGAGGATCAGACAGCAGGTAAAGCAGCACAGCTACAAACACTCACCGGATTAGCATGACGGTCAGAAAGATAAACTAATAACCTGTAAAATTATTTAAGGCTTGGAGCTGCGATGTAAGACGCTGGTTCTGCTGTTGAACCGCTGCTCCGCTACAGGTAGTAATATTTAATATTTAGTAATATTTGACACGGAGCCGCTTCTGCTCCACCTGGTAGTGACTCTCACACCGAACCTGTTTAAAGCTGCAGCATCTAACTTAAAGAAATACATTTTAAATACGTGTTAAAACTTTCGCTGTCCTAAAATGAGACAGATAATCCCTAAAAAAAATAATAGATCTCCTCCATGTTCTGCATAATTACTCCGCTCGATCAGAAACAGCCAATCATAACTAGCAGTAACCAGCTAGCCGCTATGCTAACAGGAAGTTTTCATTCAGTAACTCCGGATTGTTTATTGCAATGGATCCTGTTTTTGCCTTTGAATGTTAAGTTTTATACTTGAATTTTTTGGCAATGTTGAGAGGTTTTATTTTGTCTCTTTGCATTATTTAGCCTCTTCAGAGCCTCATATGTTTTCAGTCTGTTAAAGATAGTATTATTGATAGCAGTTCAATTTGCACAATGCCTGTTTTGTTTAGTTTTCTTCTTGGAAAAAGTTATTAAAAACAAGTTTTTGTCTAAATTAAGGTGAATTCATGGTTCCTTTTTTCACATAATGTAACAGTAGTGTTTATGATAAAGAATAAATAAATAATAATTATGTGATCGGTATCAGTGATCGGTATCGGCGATAAGACCTCAGGGGTGATCGGTATTGGTATCAACAGAAAAAACCTGATCGGCACATCCCTACCTACTACTGTCCTGGATTTCACTAAATCTAACACAGAAGCTGTTAGAGGTGCTGATGTTTTTAGCAACAAAAGGGGCCCTTAAATCAAATTCTGCTCCAGGCCTCATACAGCTTTGGACCGACCCTGTATTATGAGTTAAACCCGCTGCACTATGCAAAGATGAGCAACAAATGGGAGATTTAATTCAATGCTGCTAATGTGGTTTTAGTAGCTCTTTCATTTCGTGTCTGTTGAGTCTGGTTGATCGAGTTTCTGGACGAGTTTTTGAGATGTACGGTGGCCACGCGCATTAACTCTGACTAAGTGAGCAAAACATTTGATACGGTTTGGTGCTTAGTGTAACCAGAAAATTAATACTAGTAATAATAACATAATAATATAAAATCAGCGTGACTCAGAGGAGAGCGCAAAAGCTCCTCACCGGGCTGAACCTGCATGATGAGGCTAGCGTTGGTTCATTAGCCGCTAAGGCAAGGACCACCCGGAAACACAGACCTAAACTTTACAGCGAAGACGGGGCCAAACGCTGGGCAGCGTGTTGAGATGTAAACGCTGCATAATGTCTTGTTCACAAGTATACATCATTCTCACCTCTCCTAAAAGCACCTCTGAAAGCGACTACAAGTTATTCCTGCGGTTCACGTAGAGCTGCGCAACCATAGCTAACGCGGTGGGTTTAAACTCTTACCTTAATCAATAACTCCTCATAACTAATTATAATTCCTCACAAGGAGCTGATGTAAATGTCCATACAGTTCAGCATGTGTCCATTTCGAGTGAAAGGAGGAGCGGGATCCGCGCTTAGGTTAACTTTAGACATCCAGCTGCTGCAGCGCGCGAGGTGATTGGTCAGCACGCTGCCGGCTTTAAATGCATAAACTATAAAGACATCTTCTATAACCATATTTTTTATTAATAAATCTGCTCCGATAGTTAAAAGCTCAGAGTAACGGAATCGTTCGCAAAGTTTTAGGTTAGTGTTTGTTTGTTCCCCCAACCCCCCTCCCCCCAAAAAAAAAAAATTTAAAAAAAAATCAAGAAAGGCTTAGCCTGGCAGTGGCGCTAGTAAAGCATGGCGGGCCGCCAGGCCTTTAATACACTGGGGGAAACCCTGCAGGTATAAATATTTAGTTAAAAATCAAATTCTACATAAACCCAGCCTAATGCCATCGACAGTGGAAGACACTGTATTCATGAGTGTGTGCTCTCATTACCTCTAGATCAGTGGTTCATAACCTGGGTTCGATCAAACCCCAGGGGTTCAATGAGTCGGACTCAGGGGTTCGGCGGAGCCTCTGCCCTAGAGGTAAAGACACTTGGTGCAGAGGATCACGTTACATTGCTTAGCCAATCAGAGGATCACGTTACATTGCTTAGCCAATCAGAGCTGCGGAGGAGCCCTGATTGGAGGAGCTCCACTCTCAGCAGGGATTTGAACTTCTGTCTTTAATTACTTCAGTAAAGCTCACTGTTTTTACCAAATTCTGTAGCTTTCTGTGGACTTCTAAATCTCATCTTTTGGTCATCTTTTAGTCTCATCTTTTGGGCCTGCTACTGCCTCTAGTGGCGTGGGGGTGGTAGCACAACTAATATAATTACATTACAAAATCAGAATACCGCAAAGTATTGATGGAATAAGAAGGGTTCGGTAAATGTGCATATGCAACTGGGGGGTTTGGTACCTCAAAAAAGGTCAAGAACCACTCCTCTAGTCGCTGTGAACATAAAACAAAACAGTCCATTTTATGTTTATGTTCTGCAAAAAAAAGGTTAATCCAACTCTTAGGTCCAGTTACCAAGAGCTTGAAATGTTCTGTGACCAGTTCTTGTGCTTCGGAAAGGTTCTGGTTGCACCAGGTTTGATGAGATGATCAATCATGTTTAAACTTCAAAAGGCTCAAATTTTTCATGGTTTCCCAGTCATTCAGTTCATTAAAGGACTTGAACTGTCTTGGTGGAATGTGTTCAGGGTTTGAGCCCAGAAAATCTCTAAACAAAGAGAATAGATACTCAAGTTTAACACAGAAACACTTCATGTTATAAACATACTTTTTACAAAACGCTTCTAAATTACATTACAGCAGCATATCACCTTTCTCATCAGCATCTCACCAATTGCTAATAGCTCTTTCACAAACAACAATATTGAGTAATTTTGATGAATTCTGACAGATAAAAAAAATTTACATTAGGAGTTTGTCAATTGCAGATTTCTGGCCAATCTTTAAAAGTCTGACTTGCCAATTCTGATTTTGGCCGATACTGATTGTCTTGTCTGGATATAAACGTCAGTGGGTTGGCAACAGTGGGGTGACTATTGATAACTGAAAATATGGAGACATGACCTGGTGGTCTATCGGACAAATGTCTCTAATGGGAGAGGAAAGCGATTGATTTTTAGATCTTTACTGAAGTAGATAATATCAGTGGATGAAATCACTTTCACATGTATTGGCAGATTACCAATCTTCAAAATTAAGGATTTGGGGAAGATTTATTGGTGCAGCCCTAACATACACAATACACAAATATTTTCTTGATAAAATAAAAACATACACTGATTTTTGCATATTTGTTAAAATAAAGTCACCATGTCATGATTTTATGTTATGTATAATTTGTGAAAATAAAAGCTCCTCCACTCCTCCTAAGCTACTGTTTCCATCTGAAGAAATCCATCACTCCCAACCAAAACCAACCAATCAGAGACAGGAGGATAGTCTTAGCGCTGTCAATCAACTTATCATTACAGAAAAACGTAATGTTATGCATACAACTACTGTTCCCTGAAGGAGAGGAACGAGGTACAACACATAGAGTATGGGATATCACGCCCCCGCGTGGCCTAACTGAAGACACCTTTAATCACGCCTTTAGGCAAATGACGTGTGATGACGGGTGGCAGGCCCCACCTGCATATAAATACACCCCCATCACAGTCATTATTCAGTTCGATGGCCGCTCTTCACCGAGCCAAGCTGAAACAGCGGGGCAGAAAAAGGTGTTGTACCTCGTTCCTCTCCTTCAGGGAACAGTAGTTATATGCATAACATTACGTTCCCTTTCAGTCGATTCACTCGGTACAACACATAGAGTATGGGACATATATACACGCCCCGCGGAGCAGCCATCAAACTTGAGACAAATGCACTGAGTTAGTTTGAAGCCTCCAACCCAGCAGAAAGAACAGAGTGAGCCACAGAAGGGGCTGTCACATCCAGACGATAAAACCGGACAAAAGTGTGCGGTGAAGACCAGCTGGCTGCAGCGCAGATCTTACTCACAGGGACCCCTCTGAAAAGGGCCCAGGATGCCGCTACACCCCTGGTCGAATGTGCTCTCACACCATGAGGTAAAGGGAGGCCCTTGCTGTTGTAAGCAAGAGAAATAGCCTCCACGACCCAATGAGAGAGTCTCTGCCTGGACAGAGCCTTACCTCTAGCTGGATTGGCAAAACACACAAACAGCTGATCACACAGTCGCACACTCTGAGTGCGATTGATGTAAAGACGCAGTGCACGCACTGGACATAGCAAGTGCAGCCTTCCTTGCTCTTCAGAAGCAAAAGGAGGGGGATACAAACTAGAAAGCTCAATGGTCATTGTGCTGTAATCCGAAGGAATCACCTTAGGGAGATATGCAGCATTCGGTCTTAAGGTGACCTTTAAACCATCAGCTGAAAACTGAACACAAGAGGGGTGCACTGAAAGTGCATGCAGGTCCCCAACTCGTTTAGTAGTTGCCAAAGCAAGGAGCAGAGCTGTCTTGTATGATAGAAATTTCAAATCAACCAAGTCAAGGGGCTCAAATGGAGTGCTACAAAGAGCATCCAAGACCACAGTGAGATTCCAGGAAGGAACACTAGATTTTATCCCTGGTCTCAGTCTACGGACCCCTTTTAAGAAACGCACAGCCAGGGGATGAGCACCTGGTGTCCCTCCATCAAGGCCAACATGACAAGCAGAGATGGAAGCCAAGTAAACTTTAATTGTGGAGAAAGACAGACCTTTATCCACCAGCTCCTGTAGGAATGTCAAAAGATCCACAATGGAGCACTGGAAGGGGGAAATGCTTTTGCTGTGACACCATTGTTCAAAAACACGCCATTTATATGCATATAAACCCCTTGTGGAAGCTGCTCTGGAACTCTGAATGGTTGCAACCACATCTAAAGGAAGGCCTCTAGCTAACAAGCTGGACCTCTCAGCAGGTAGGCATGCAGCATCCACAATTCTGGGTGTGGATGAAATACTTCCCCCCCTGCCTGGGAGAGGAGATCCCGGCGGGCTGGGAGTTTCCAAGGCTCCGCTACCAGCAAGCTGATTATTTCTGCATACCATGACTTTGCTGGCCAGCGAGGGGCCACCAGAATCAAAAATAGGCCCCTTCTGCGTACTCTGTCCAGCACTGGCAGAATCATTTCCACTGGGGGAAATGCATACAGAAGCACATTGGGCCATGGGTGAGCCAGGGCATCCACTCCCAGTGGAGCGCTGTGATCCGTTATGGAAAAGAATAGGGGACAGTGGGTGTTGGCTTTCGTGGCAAAGAGATCCACTGAAGCTTTGCCGAACCGTTGCCAAATCTGCACCACCACAGATGGATGCAGTCTCCACTCCCTCACCAGTGGGCCTCCCCTGGACAGCAGATCCGCCCCCAAATTCAGGTGCCCAGGAACATGAGTTGCTCTGACAGACAGAAAATGAATGCTGCACCACTGCAATACTCTGTGAGACAATTTCAGCAAGGGAAGTGAATGAGTGCCCCCTTGCCTGTTTATGTAGGACACCACGGTGGTGTTGTCCGTTCTTATCAGAACATGCTGGTTCATCAGAAATCTGCAAAAATGCCTCAGAGCCAGCAGGACCGCCCGCAGCTCCAGGTAGTTTATGTGGAGCTTTGATTGGGTTAATGTCCAGACCCCCCTCACCGCTACGCCATCGCATATTGCCCCCCACCCCTTCAGAGAGGCATCTGTGGACAACACTTTGCGAAAAGACACCCTGCCGATTGGAGAACCACGGTACAGCAGTCCGGGCTCCCTCCACGGGCGAAGGGCTGACATGCAAGCAGCAGTTATCGTCAGCCTTCTGTTCAGGTGCCGTGACGTGCACAGCCGGTGAGAGCGTGTCCAGCGCTGCATCGGACGCATTTTTAACAGTCCGAGCGGCACCACCGCGATCATGGAGGCCATCATCCCCATCAGCTGTAAGACAGTCCGGAAGCGCAGTTTGCACCCCAACTGAAACTGAGCGAGGCACCGGTGAAACGCGGTCACACGGTGCTCTGAGAGGCGAGCTCGAGCTGACAGGGAGCATATTTCCAGCCCCAGGAATGAGAACTGTTGACTCGGGTTCAGTGAACTTTTCTGAAAATTTACCGAGAATCCCAGCGCTTGAATGTGGGACAGCACCTGCGGCAGCTGTTCTGCAGCTTGCTCTCTGGAACTGGCTATTAAAGCCCAGTCGTCCAGATAAGCTAGAATGCGAATTCCCTTCTCTCTGAGAGGGGTTAGCGCTGCCTCCACAATTTTTGTAAATGTGCGAGGGGCGAGCGACAGACCGAAGGGTAAGACCTGGTACTCGTACGCTATTCCCTCGAAAGCAAACCTCAGAAAACGCCTGTGTTCTGGGTGTATGGCTACGTGAAAGTAAGCGTCCGTCAGATCGATTGTTGCAAACCAATCGCCTGGGCTGACAGCGTTCAAAAGTTGTCTCAGCGTCAACATTTTGAATTTGTACTTGCGAAGGTGCTTGTTCAACACTATTAAATCGAGGATGGGACGTAGCCCACCTCCCTTCTTCGGAACAACAAAATAGCGGCTGTACCAACCGCTGTTCGCTTCCGAAGTGGGAACCACACGCACTGCTCCTTTCGCCAACAACGTGTTTATTTCGTCTCTCAGAACGTTCGCTGCTTCGGAACCTACAGTTGTGTTTATAACTGCTTGGAACCGGGGCGGTCTTATCCGGAACTGCAACCGGTAACCCGTAGCAACGGTCCTTTCCACCCATGGGGAAAGTGCGCATGCACGCCAAAGAGGTGCGCGTGCAGCCAGACAGCTGACCCGACGCACTGTTGGCGAGGAGGTGCTGCCCTCTGCTGGAGCGGAGAGGAGCAGCTCTGTTTGACTGTTGTGCACGTTGTGGCACACAGTGTTTTGATTTTGATATTTCGGCAAGGGAATTGCACTCTTTATTGAAACATGTGGAACAGTTACACAAACATTCTGAACATTTTCTTTCGTTTTCTGAGAAGCATTTAACCCACTTAAACCTGGGGCGGAAGGTGCAACCAGTGTGTGCGTTGGGGTGTTGTGCTTGGGAGACTGTGTTAGGAGAACGCAGCGCCTCTTGGGGCTGGAACCCTGAACAGAACAAACAAGATGCCTTTTGCGCATGAACGGATGAGCAGCAATTAGGTCTCCCTGCTTCTGATGCCTCTCTTCTGTCACGCCTTCCCACGTCGTCAGGACGACTGGGGCTTTTTCTTTCGAGACGTCAAATCTCGTTGAAAACCCGGAGGAGGGCCTTTGCTCCAAGCCGACTGGCGGGGAGTTTGCTTTTTCAGCGGCTGTGACGTTGTAGTGTTGAGAGCAGCGGGTGGTGCTGCTCTCTTTGGTGGCGCCGGTGATGTCACCGGCCTGCGTGCGCTCATGCTGGGCCTGGACCTAGCGTCACGTCTGGGAATGATGCAACGAAGAGCTTCAGTTTGCTTCTTCTTAAGCTCGAACTTCGCTTGGATTGCATCAAGGGATTGTCCAAAAAGCCCATCCGTAGACACCGGCTCGTCCAAGTATATGGCCCTGTCCCTGTCGGGGACGTCAGACAGCGTTAGCCATAGGTGTCTCTGGGCAACCACTGTGGAAGCCATCCCTCTCCCCAGTGAGAGCGCCGCACAGCGGGATGTGCGAAGAATATAATCCGCAGTGATTCTGATCTCATTTAAGAGGGGAGTCAGATGGCTATCAGGAGGCATCTGAGCTCCCAGCTCGGACAAGCACATAGCTTGATACGTTTGGAGCATGGTGGCCGAGCTCAGGGCGCGAGCAGTGGTTGCTTGAGCGCGATAGGTTTTTTCCAACTGGGATGCGGAAAACCTGCATTGTTTTGAGGGCAGGGTGGCAGAGCCGCCCACACCCTGGTTGTATGAAGGCGCCAGGTAAGCTGCCAAGGACGCCTCCATGGGTGGTAAATTAACCAGACCCGCTTTGTCGGCACCCTCCAGGTCCACATACTGCCCGTAGCCAGGCACTGTGACACGCGTGGACAACGGTTTGTTCCACGAAGATGTTAGCTCCGAGACAAAATCTGGGAACATGGGCAGGCGGTTTTTAACCGCAGCCGGCTCCGTCGGAAGGTAGAATCCAGTGAACCGGGACACCTTCTGAGCAGGAGGAGGGGTTGGCCACTCGACGTCTAACTTATTAGCTGCACGCCGGCAAAGGGAAAGGAACGACGTGTCGTCCTGACCCACAGGGGAGGCAGCGGCAGCAGACGGACACTGGCCCGCGGAAAAGTCGTCGTCATCGTCTTCCGAAAGACTGTGACCTTCCAGGCCGATGTCTAGCACATCATCATCACCCTGTGCCTCGAGATGATAGTGAGATGGCGCTGCGTCCTGCACCGTTTCGGCTAACCCGTCCACATATTCCATATGGTCCGCCCAGCTGGAAGCGGGGGCTGCCCAGCTGGAAGCGGAAGCCTTGGCCCCTCCGTCCTCGTCAGACTCGGACGAAACCGGATTCATAGACTCGGAGAGCATAGGGTCTTGTTGCGACACGGTAGCCTCCCCCAGTACTTTCTGCACAAACTTGACCCGCCGTTCAAGCGTGGAGCGCCGAAGCTGGCTACAAAAAGCACAAGCGTCGGGCTCCGACAACGCTCTTCTGGCATAGACAATTCCAAGGCAGACGGGGCATGCTTCGTGTCGGTCTTTTTCGTGAAGCGTGAAGCCGCACTCCTGAGGACAGGGGCGAACGGAAGACTTCTGCTTCGCCATTTTTTGCTTTGTGCTCATCTCGAACCACGAAACCAAAGAGAATAAAAATAGATAAATGAGAAAATACAACTAGCGCTCAGCGGGCAGACACGCTAACCAGCAGGCAGCAGTAGCTAACACCAACAGGAGCAGTTAAGCTAGTTTTGGAAAAGAAAAACAAGAGCGATGCTAACTAGCAGCAGCTAGAAAGCACGGGTTGGAAATTAGGTGTTCTCAGCGAGGTGAAGAGCGTAAGAACTGAATAATGACTGTGATGGGGGTGTATTTATATGCAGGTGGGGCCTGCCACCCGTCATCACACGTCATTTGCCTAAAGGCGTGATTAAAGGTGTCTTCAGTTAGGCCACGCGGGGGCGTGATATCCCATACTCTATGTGTTGTACCGAGTGAATCGACTGAAAGGGAACTATTTATCCACTGTCATCGCTGTCCATTAGGAATATATAAAAAAATCGATTCGGTGATATATATCAATATTTTCCGCGCTCGGAAAGTATCGATTTTTCATCCGCCAGTATCGATTTTTTAAACCATAGGGGTCCATAGCCTTATAGCTCTTATTAATTACGGCGTAGCAGCAAGACTCCGCCTCCCTCAGTCTCACTTTCAACTTGAGCTTAAAGTGCACATTATAAACTACACACCAGTTTTTAAATTGTGTTAATAGGCCAGTATAACCCGAGTTATGCTAAAATTAGTAAACCATATTTTTCCAAATGTCAGAGAAATGTCAAAAGTGCCGCCATTCCCCGGCTTTTCCGATTATGTGAGAGGGAATGAGCTTCCAAACGTACAAAACGAAACGAAACATTAGATTGCTGTGTTTTTGGAAATGTAAAATCTTCAATAAATAACAATGGGCTGTGTTTTGTTGCTGAGAAACGAAGGAAAGTTGCGCAAGTAACCGTGAAAGAAAGCGAAATGAGGACGGAATGAGGAGCGGAAAGGAGCGGCGGCACGAATGGAGCAGCTGCAAAAGAAGTGAGATCGCGAAATTAATGCTAATTTCAAACTGGTAGCTTCACTTCCTCATTAGTTTTTAGCTTAGCGGTTTCTGTTCTGTATACTAAGGATTACCTGAAGAATAAACATGGGTTGATAACATCCGAAGCGGCGCGCAGCAGCAGCGGCGCTGTGTTTGGAGCAGGAAGAGGAAAAACCCGCAGCCGGAATCCGCGGCGCAGTGAGGATTTCCATGACAACAATGTCTGATCGATCATTATTATCAGCATCAGACAAAGAGTCTCAGAGACTGAGAGAACGATGAGATCCTGGTGTCTGAGAGGAGATACTCAGAGATCCAAGCGGCGCTGCGTAGCGGGGTGATGCGGAGCCACTACTTTAGCAGTTAGTAGTAAACAGCTTACAGCCACGGCTAACTCCGGGAGCCAAGGTAGAAAAGCCTTTTTCCCCATAGTCCTAAAGACTGCATTTGTGGATGCATTTTTACTCCAAAATGCAGCCAAACTGTCCAAAAGAATAAAACATAAGTGCAATATTTGCATATTGAGAGTCTACAGAGGCTGATATCCCCACTCTGCTCCTGGATTACCTTTAAACTTTTGAGTTTTATGTCAAATCCATATGAATTAAATGACAGAAACTAATTCTCTCACTGCATCTTTGATTCATTTTGTCCAGCTGCAGACTGTTAGACTGTCCAATCAGAGTTAGGTATTGTGTAGTTGGTGCTTTTAATCAGTTTTCAGTTAACTAAATTCAAGCCCTATGGAACACAGAATGTCACTAAAACCACTGTCCTTCTAAAATGTTTCAGAAAATCGTAAAAATCGCAATCGTATCGCTTGACAAATATCGTGATACATATCAATATCGTGACCAGAATATCGTATATCGTATCGTGAAATTATTGTATCACTACACCCCTACTGTCCATGCTAACTAGCCTTAACATTCATCCTTAACATTCATGAGAGGTTCCGTTAGCCAAACACAAGAGATCAGGGAGAAGTGGGATGAGCAGCACCACAAGAGTTTGTGATTGACACCCTAAGACCTGCTGCCTCATGGCTCTGACTGTTTGAATCCAGTTAGCACTGGCTAACAGAAGAGCTACATTTTTTTTCAGATTATCTCTCATGCAATATCACGACACAGTGACAGCTTCAACAAATATGTAAAAAAATATCATAAGTTATATAGTGCTGTTATATTTATGTATCTGTGGTCTGTTTTAAAATATTAGCGTTTATGGGGCCCCTGAAGTCCTGATGGAGCCGCGGACTTAATTTGGATTAAACAGAAGTTCAAATTTGTTGTTTTAATACTAGTTGTGGGTTTAAATAGCATTTCACTGGAGATCTTTTTCCCGTAACATATAATTACACAGTAATACTTTTACATTTCATGTCAACTTAACATCTTTTAATACAAAAACACGGTGGGCCTCCGGTGGACCGCCCCGACCCCCGGGGTTAGCAAGTTTTCAGGGGGAAACCCTGAAACCTGACGTAGAAAGTACATTTACCAAAGTTAAATGACCACCTGCTTTTATGTTAACAACCGGGACATCAAATCATGTTTAGCAAAGCTTGATATTTTTAAAAGCAGGTCTGAGACATAAGTAGCATGACGCCATGACAGTTCGCTTCACCCGCCCAGTTCAGTTTGACTTGAAAAAATGGCCGGAACTTTGAATTCGGTAAAAATACAACAGTCACCGCGTTTTACTTTTATAATACACAAGCAAACACAGCGTTGTGCAAAATAATATATACCTTTTTTGAGGAAAAAAAAAACCTGCAAAACAGTTTGCAATTATATACTGTGCCAGGAGTCTCAAGGAGTCAAACGACGTCAACTACAAATATTTCAAAACATTATTCACAGAAAAGAATATGTTTTTATTTATTTTACTTTACCAGGGAGGTGGCAGAAAGGTAACTCCATCTCTTAATCCAACCGAGAAGATGTTCCAGGGTCCGGTTAGCTTGAAATGTCTTCTGACCAGTTTTCGCGCTTCGCGAAGGTTCTTGTTCCCATGATGCAATGCGAAAAATGGAAAATACGGTACAAATACCTGTAAAACTAAAAACGGAAAAATTCCTTCAAATTTATACGGTACATTTACCCGTTTTTTTACAGTGCAAAATATATGGATTAACACAGACTGATGTTTTCAAGCCTTTATTTCTGTTGATCATTTTCCACTTTCAACCAATTTAAACATAATAATTTAAGATTGAAACGTTACATCAGACCAATTAACAAACTATCTTAATACAGAATTGCAAAGTATCTCAATCCCATATTTGATATTTTATTTTCAGTGAGTTTTCCAGGAATTAAAAATATATATACAGGAGTAGAGGATTTGATTATTTCCCTTTAAAATGGCTGGAAAACACATGGGATTTGGAGTCATATTTCAGATATTATTTGAGTTTTCGAGATTGTAGTCAGGGGCTATTTTTTAAAACAACACATTGTTAACATTTGATTTGCTTTACAGAAAAAATTCAGATAAAAAGGTAAAATTCTGACTTTTGATTTCAAAAGATTAACGTCAGAATTCCGATTTCAATAAATCTGAATTCTGAGTTCAAAGTCAGAATTCTGCAAATAGTTTAAACATTTTCTGGAAAATTCTGAGAATTTCAGAATTTCATTAATCTCAGAAATTTTCTAAACAACAATAATAATAAAAAGCCCTTAAATCTTCTGAGTTTCAAAAGACAAAAATATTCAAGAAAAAAAAGTCCAACATTTTGAATATAATCTCAGAAATTTTCTGGAGGAAAAAATTCAGAAATAAAACTTGGAAATTTCTGACTTTAAAAAGATTTTTAAAAAATTCTAGAAAAAAATCCCAAATTTTGAAATCAATCTACAACATTGACATTTCTGACTGTTCAGCCTCAGAAAATTTCCAAAAGTTGAATATTTTTGACCTTTCCAAAATAATAATATGAATAAATATAATTTTGTGATGGTAATAATTTCTCTGTGTGTTTCTGGCAGCAGCATGTTGATTATAATAATTTTAAAATAGGTCACATCCTCATTTCCGCTGCTCTCAGTGAATAATGAACTCGTTACGTCGGCTGACTGAACCGGCTTCTAACACAACAGAGCAAAACAAAACTAATCAAGAATTTAGGCGCTGTAACCAACAGAATGATACAGATGAATGTAAGGAAGCCTTTAGAATAAAGAAGTTTGTGTAAATATAAATTGCATTTTTTGCAATATAGTGATGATTGTCTGTTGCTGTTTTCTGTTCTTGGCATAAACACCCACAGTGATGCATTTGTTTCTACTTTTAGAGTGAATAAATTCATCTCCTCTTTTCCCAGCTTAATAATTTGTATATTTTGTACATTTGCGTTTCCTCCTGCTGAGGGAATACAGACCAGCACAATCCAATTAGAAGAACCCGATGGCGCAACCGAAACCTGATGAAGTTTACAACATAATAACGGCCACAATCTAATCTCTGCTCTCAGAAATAAACAGAGAACATCGTTAACACTAGAGGCCAAGCAATCAAACTGGAAGATAATTGGATAACTCCAGAGGTTATTACACAAAAAAATGCTTTTGTTTTATTTTAACCGAAACAGCACAGGGACCGGTGCAAAAACACATCATAACTGCTAATAAACAGAGTTCCTACAGATCTGAAGCTGCAGTCGAACTTCTCACAACCGGCATCCAAAACCATCCAGTTACTGGAATCACTGGAATCACTGGGATCACTGGCATCACTGGGGGTCTGATCTATGCACAACATGAACCTGGTGGTTCATTAACCTGCAGGTTTTCTACTTCAGGAAAAAGAAAAGTTCCCAACTGCAAGAAAGAAGAAAGAACAATTGCAAGAAGAAGATTGGGATCACTGCAAAAAATAACTTAGATTTTTGATCAAAGAAGATTAAAATCAGAATCCTGAAAAAAATGTGTGAAAAAGTGATAATTCTGAGGTAAAAGTTAGAATTCTGAGGGGAAAAAATGAGGAATTTAGATTAAAGAGTAGAATTTTGACTTTCTGACTCAGAATTCTGACTTTTGATCTCAGAAGTTAAAACTCAAAATTGTGATTCAACAAAAATCAGAATGAAAGATGAAAAAAATAATTTTACTTTTCGAATTCCAATTTTCAAAAAGTTTCTGAGATTAGAATCAACTTTGGATTTAAAAATAAGTGAGATGTATAATAATAATAATAATAATAATAATAATAATAATAATAATAATAATAATAATGATGAAATATCAAAATTTTGATTTTCATCTCAAAATTTTGACTTTTGACTCTGAATTTGGACTATTTTTCCCCTCAGAATTCCAACCAAAAAGTCAAAATTGTCTTAGAAAAAACTCTGAAATTTTTGAGTTTTAAAAAACATATATTTATTTATTTATTTATACTTTTCAAACTTAGAAAAATTTTGTGCCTAAAATCAAAACATTTTGACCTTGGAAACATAGATATGTTCAAGTTTTCTAGAAAATTTTTGAGATGAATCTCAGAATTCTGACTTTGATCTCAAATTTAATTTATGTTTTTTTCCCGGTGAAATTACTTCTCCTGTGTCTCCGTCTCTCTCTCTCTACAATCACTCTAATACGCCTTCGTAATAATAAGCGAATCACTTTTATCCAGTGATTTGCTGCACACAAAACTGCTTTTATTTAATTTACTGAATTTGGCTGGACACACCAGGAGTTTTAAACGAAAGTGACCTCAAATCCTTTTCTTATAACTGAGAATAAATATGTTTAAATATTTCTTTTAACAGAGCAAAAGAAGAAAATCCTTTTTACCTTGACAACAGAGTGTTTCTCTGGGGTCGTTTCTTTGAATTCCTTCACAATAAAGCGCAGACAATTTCTGTTCCTTAGAAACACTTTTTTCATGTGGAAATAAAATAAAAAATCCATTTGGAACCATAAATAGGCCGCAGAAGACAAACTGTTTGCGTCACGGCTGTGATTATGACTGTGAGAGACCGCCTGCGGCTGCCGTTCCAGTCAGCTTGAATTTTTTAGTTTTATTTTTCTCCTCTCCTCTTCTTTCTGCTTTGATGGATGAAATGACGTCACTGAAACGCAGCTTGGCGCATTCCTGTTGCACAGCACATCTTAATATTCACACATAAAAAGAGACAAACACTGATTTAAAAAAATATATTATCTTACTGAAAATGCCTTCAGTTGTTCCACGGGTGAGGTGAGGTGAGATTCGGCTGATTTCACACATTTTTAGGTGCGAAGGCAGAACAAACCAGCAACACATTCATTGGGTTTTGGACATTATTGAGTGAACCGCTTCATCACAACACAAGCAGTGAGAAATAAACTAAATGTCATATTTTTACATTGTGTTTGCTGTTATTTTTGATTTTTCCTTTGATGTTAAAACAGTTGCTGAATGGTAAATGATTAATAGAAGCTTATTATGGGGTGGAAGTGGCTGTAATTGACTCCAGCTGATTAACTTGACCTCAGTGTTTAATACAGTGTTTATGATGCCATTTATTTTGATATTATTCTGATGGTTTTGGTTTCTCAGTCTGGAAATTAATCCAGGTATTTTCCAGGTGTGGAGAGGTTTGATTAAAGAAAATGTACAAAAGAGAACCAATCAATCAATCAAATTTTATTTGTATAGCACATTTCAGCAGCAAGGCATTTCAAAGTGCTTTACACAATTAAACAGAAAGAGACAGAGATTTTGAAAAAGATTAAAAAAGATAAAAACATTATTAAAAGTAAAAATAAAAACATTTAAAAACATCGATCAAGTATTTATATTTCCAGATTTTATTTCATTTCAATCTGTCTTAAAGTGTCTCCCTTCCTTGCTTCTCTTCTTATTGGTGCCATTCATTCGTTATTTGTCCCCTTAGTTCTTTCCTTCCTCCTGTCTCTCCTTCCTTTCTTGAGCCGTTTCTTTCTCTCATTGTATTTCTTTACTTTCTTTTACATTTCCTTTATGTCCTGCAGCCTTATTTCATTGCTTACTTCTTTGTTTTTTGTTGCTACCTCCTGTCATTCCTTCTTTTCTTCCTTAAAATCTTGTCATTTATTGCTGTTTGTGTTCTTCTTTCCTTGCCTTCTTTTATTTGGTGTGCTATTTCATCCTCTCTTTTTATTTCCTGTGTGTTTCTCAAGGTTTGGTTTATGAAACCCAGTAGAAACGTGTCAGAAATGTATAATGAGCTTCAGTATTCATATTAGAATGTAAAGAACTGTGAACTCTGGAGAGTTGAGTCTGTAATATTACATAAAACATTTTTAATATTCTCCCTAAAGAACAGCTTCCTCTGTAGGTGTGTGGTTTTATCTTTGAACTATCACTGTACTGTAAAAGATTTAAAATGCTTTTTGTTGTTGAGAAAGTCTTTCTTGCATCTCCTGCTAAGAGAATATGGATTCGATCCTCCAAAGAAAAAAAATGGAGCAGCTGAACATTCAGGTTTTGGAAAATATACATCCAAAAATGTATGTAGCAAATTAATGATGTATTTTTACCCTTTTCACCAAACTATACTGGAACTCTAGCACGGTTCAATGCAATGTGAATGAAGGTGGACTATAACGCAAGGCATTCTGGGTAAATACAACCAAAATAAGAGTAGAATGGAATGCTAGCGGGAGCTGGCGGTCTTTTAAATGAGATAGAAAAAGGAAATCTAACAATGACACTACTCCATTTTTGTTTCCATTTCATTTAGAAGGAAGTTGCACTCAGTGCCAAGTTTTAAAGATCTGAAAATTTGGATCTAGAACCACCACTGTTAGTCTTTATATGCAAGTGTTAACTTATGGCTCCAACGGTACGTGAACGCAGCGTTTCTTGAATACAGTGGAATTTAAAACCTACAACACAACATAAATGTACTAAAAGCACTGAAAATAAATAAAACCAATTACAAAGACAAACATCATCCACCCATCTAGTAGTAAGTTTGCACTTTCCCAAGTGCAAATTTGGGAAAGTAACCCTAACCCTAACCCTAACCATAACCCCTAACCCTAACCCTAACCCTTTTGAGACTATTTTCACTCTACATATATTGACCTCTAGTGATACCTGCAACCGCTTCATAGTGCCAGAATTACAAGGGCATATTAAAGCCATTGTACTGTAGATAGATTTTTTTACATTCTCTGAAATTTAAAGAGAATTTTTTCAGATTTTTTTGTAAAATTAAAAACAAGTACATTTGTGATCTCCAAAAGTTAACAATTTTTGAGAAAGTTTCAAAAGTCTTTTATTTCTTACCTTTCCATTTTTTCTAGATGATTTGAGAGAATGTGGTGGAAGTTATGTACGACAGAAATCTACTAAAAGTACAAATAAATCAATCATATGGTACAAACAAAAATTGCCCACCCAACTGGGGGTAAATCTGTGCTAATCAGGGGCGGAGCTATAGGGGGCTCTGAGGGGGCCGAACCGGTCGGATGGGGGCCCGGGTCTGGAGGATCCAGGGAGGGAGGAATGGTTTCAAGTCGCTTAAATGTCTGATTATAGACAGAGAAAGTGCGCCCTCTCCTGTTGAGAAAGGTGTATTTAATGTTAAAGTCAACAGTTTTCCGGGAGAGAAAAAAAGTAGAATATACCACAACAAAATCCAAAATCTGTGATTAACACATTTAAGGCCAACTTATTCTTTTAAGTGAATTTAAGAGAGAGAAAAAAAATTGGTCTTGGACCGCCATTGTTAGCTGGAACACAAATCTCTCCGACGGTACGTCAATGATGGGCGCAAAAAATAAAAGCTAGCTAGCTAGCAACCGCCTCGGGTTTGTAATGACTGAAACTTTCGTGTAACAGTGAAGTCCCGCGAGAAAAAAAAAAAGTAGAATATACCACAACAAAATCCAAAACCTGTGATTAACACATTTAAGGCCAACTTATTCTTTTAGGTGAATTTAAGAAGGAAAGAAAATGTTGGTCTCGAACCGCATCTGTTTGCTGGAACACAAATCTCTCAGACGGTACATGATGGGCTTAAAAATAAAAGCTAGCTAGCTAGCAACCGCCTCGGGTCTGTAATGACTGAAACTTTCGTGTAACAGTGAAGTCCCGCGAGAAAAAAAAAAGTAGAATATACCACAACAAAATCCAAAACCTGTGATTAACACATTTAAGGCCAACTTATTCATTTAAGTGAATTTAAGAAAAAAAACAAAAAAGGTTTCGAACCGCGTCTGTTTGCTGGAACACAAATCTCTCCGATGGATGATGGGTTTAAAAAATAAAAGCTAGCTAGCTAGCAACCGCCTCAGGTCTGTAATGACTGAAACTTTCGTGTAACAGTGAAGTCCCGCGAGAAAAAAAAAGTAGAATATACCACAACAAAATCCAAAACCTGTGATTAACACATTTAAGGCCAACTTATTCTTTTAGGTGAATTTAAGAGAGAGAAAAAAAATTGGTCTTGAACCGCCATTGTTATCTGGAACACAAATCTCTCCGACGGTACGTCAATGATGGGCTTAAAAAATAAAAGCTAGCTAGCTAGCAACCGCCTCGGGTTTGTAATGACTGAAACTTTCTTGTAACAGTGAAATCCCGCGAGAAAAAAAAATAGAATATACCACAACAAAATCCAAAACCTGTGATTAACACATTTAAGGCCAACTTATTCATTTAGGTGAATTTAAGAAATGGGTTTTGTCTGGAACCGCCTCTGTTGCTGGAGCACTCATCTGTCCGACGGTACGTGAACGCAGCGCTGCTCCCATCCTCCGTGAATGCAGCATCAACTGTTGAGGTGATCCATGGCAACAAGAGCAGCAGCAACCAACCGTCTTTCGCGCTCTCGCCAACTCTCCCCCATTGTCCCCTCCGGTCTCCGCTCCGTCCTGTAAATGTAGCCGGAATGCTTCGGGGAGGAATCGCTCCTAACGGCCGCCGCTGAGAAACGGTACCAAGGTGACCGACTGGGAGGGAGGGAGGCAACCCGCCCGGAGAACCGGAGCGCCACATCAGCGCCAGGTGCCCCGCACTACGACCCGCTGATAACCGACGGGAAACGATGCTAGCAGCTGGTGGTATCTTGCGGGGTTGAATCGGTAAAAATTTGTCCCTGTAGTGCGTTATTAACGGCAAGCGGGCGAAATGAAAGCGGTTTGTGTGTCGGAAAGGCTCGATATTTTTGATTAACTCTTGCGGAGCCTCGCTGAAACACGCCGTCCCAGCTCTGCGCCGCCGCCGCCGCCGCCGTCGTCGTCGTCTATAGCCGCCCCGTCCGGTTGTAACCATCGCTGCCCGTATCTCACTCGAGCATCGTCGTTGAAGATGGCGACCGGGTCGGGCTGGCAGCAGTACTACTGCCCTACCGCTCAGGGGAAATATCCTCCATCCGCCGCCGCCTCCGCCGCCGCCGCCGCCTTCCAGTCCGGCGTCGCCATGGAGTATACCCAGGACCTGCACCTGAGGATGAGCAAGAAGATCGCACAGCTAACCAAGGTAAGCTGGATTCTCCCGCCGGACTCCATTAGGATTTCCTCACTTTTAACAGGAAATATTTAAATTTTGAACAAAACAAATGGATGCAAGAAAATTATGACTTCCCACTGGATGGCAGGTATATTCTAGTACATTCGGGGGTCTATTATGATTATATATAGCTTTGCAAATCAATTTGTGTGAAATTAAATATGAAAGTTTCTAGTTTAAGACTCACAGACAGAATTAAAAGGGAAATACTTAAATGTTCCCCATTAAGCACCAACTACACAATACCTGGCTCTGGTTGGACACAGTCTTAAAGTGGACAGCTGGACAAAATGAATCAAAGAAGTGGTGAGAAAACATGTTTCTTTTAGTTGAAACAGTCCAAAGTGTAGCTGACATGCATTAGTAAAGTAAATAAAGTGAACCAAGTTCCTGCTCTGAATAGTTTGATACCTTTTTAACCTGAACATCTGAAGGAATCACTCTAAGCCTGATGACCTGGTGAAGCAAGCAGTGAGTGAACAAGGTGACAGCTGGACATTACGATACTTGCAGATGAATATCGATTTTTTTTTTTCTAGGAAAGAAAATATCAACATATATCGCGATATCGATATTATTTTACAGCCCTAATAGTTAATGGTACTGCTTTATCGTTGTTGCTTCATTTTGCTTTTGATGATATTCTGATGAATTCTCTGGAGTTTCCACCAAACACAGTGATGCTGTGATCATTTATACTTTTGACAGTGTGGTATTTTTTCCTTCCACTTAACTTTCCATTAATAAGATTGGATATTGTAGTTTACGTTCAGAATTAGTTTTTAGCATTGATATTTTGGGGCTTAGTGGAGGCTGAGCAGCCTTCTTCAGAATTGTTGATAGTAAAGAAATATTCTTGTCTTATTATTTAAGCTTTCTAAATAACACAATTTTATTGGAATACATACAGCTCTGTTTCTAATTAGTATATTTTCACGTTTTGCGCTAAGTTACTAAAATAAACCAAGCTTTTGTTGATATTCTAATTTAGATGGACTGAATAGGAAAAAAAATCACATTTTTATCCTTTTGCTGTCAAACATTTCTTTTTGTCACAGTTTTCCCACTTGGAATAGTTTAAACTACTGTAGAGTTGCTATTTATTGACGTACGTGTCTAAAATCCAAAATAAAGTGAATATCCCGAGCATTGTTACATGGAAAGCTGTGGGTATTGTTTGTATATTAGATTTCGGAGCTCGTTCCAAGGGATTTGTTCTTAGCCAGATGGCTGGGATGATCTACTTTGGGCTTTCACTGGCATTTCAAATGGATATGAAACAATCTTTTACCTTGAGGATCACAGCTTTCATCCAACTCTTACCAAAATGAAAACGTCTAACAAAGTATAGCGATCGCTCTGGAAGATTCAGTCCTGCTAAGGCCCGTTTGGGCCCCCGGTCTGTCATTATGGAGCCTTAAATGTTTGTCAGGTGGCTTTTCTAAAGTGTGTGTTAGGGAGGATCCAATGCTGATTGTCAACATAAATCTGTGCCTTTTGCAGGGTTTGCAAAAAGCTAGCATGTTGGAGTAGCTCCGTTAGGTTTGGTTTGTTCTTTTTGTCAACTTTTGTTTTTTAGTTGAACTGTTGCATGTTTTGACGATTACTCCAAACATGCAAAAATGCAATACAGTTTTTGTTCCCCAATTTTTTGCTTTGGCACCGTTGCTATGATGAGTAATCGTGATGACAAAGTATTATTTTTAAAACCGAAGCAGCTAATTGGCATCTTGAAAGAAGTTGAAAAGGAGGCTTTATGGATGCAAAGCAGAGAAAAAAGGAGGAAGTTCAAACCATCTCGTGCATCGATTATAATGGTTAAGTGTGGTCTCCCCTACTCTAACGTCCTCCTAACCGTACAGACAGAAATTTAAAGAGGTGCTTACAAACGACTGATGTCACAGTGAAATATAATCTCAGTTAGCATGTCATAACATTCATGAGCCTCTGCGAGACTGACTGCTACAGAGCATCATGTCCACAAAGACTCTTTGGAGAACTTGGATTATATGAGTTCCCTATCAGATAAATAAATGTTTTTGAATTGAATCGTATATATAAAAAAATTTGTTGAATTGTGTAATTTATGATTGATTTTGTTCTCACAAATTTAGCTTTTGTAGTTTTTACCAACTTTCCAAGCATTCAACTGTGTCAAATGGTAACATAATGATAAAACTTCTTAAAAATAAGTCAAGGTGCAAAGAAATCCTCATCTTTCAAGAATTAAAATAAAGCAAAGCTATACTTAAAGCTTCCAGCCAGAGCTTTCTGAGATCAGGGAAAGTCTCTTTAGATTTAGTTTTTCATCACTATAGCAACGTATCTGGGACAGCTTTTCCTATTTTGTTAATCATTTCTCGTTCCCCCTGCCCCCCACAATTTATTCCTTCATAACTTTTATTGATTTTATTCCACACATATGAAACATGAAAATGTTTAAAGTGTGTAAGAAAGCACTGCAGATATTTTAGGAAGATTTGGTAACAATAAATGCATCGATGTGAAGAATAGAATTTAAATTTGTCATATTTCCAGTTAAAAATAAGGGAGAAAAGTGTGGAATAAACTCATCGCTTGGCAGTCAGAGAGAAAAATCGGTTGAGTTAGCTTCAGTAAGCATACAGTCTCAATCTACTGGCAACTCACTTAACTACTTAAGGTGATGCAAGCAGAATATGAAATTTACTCATTTCTAGTTTGGTAAATATACACAAAAAACAAACCAGATGGAAAATATAAACAGTTTTGGACCAGTTAAAGTTTTAACAATGACTATTGTTATCCACAACAATTTCCATCATCATTTGGGGGTCAAACATGAAAGACTGAACCCATTTTAGTTTAAATTAAGGCTGCAGTATACAGAGGCTAAGAAAAGTGTTCACCGTCTTGGATGTTTTGCTGGCAGCAAGTCGGGCTCGTTTCCGCCAGGGCTGCCCTTTGTCACCGATTCTGTTCATTGCTTTCATGGACAGAATCTCTAGACCAGCCGAGGTGTTGAGGGGATCCGTTTTGGTGGCCTTAGGATCACATCTCTGCTTTTTGCAGATGATGTGGTCCAGATGGCTTCATCAGATCGTGATCTGCGGCTCTCGCTGGAGCTGCGGTTTGTGGCCGACTGTGAAGCGGCCGGGATGAGGCTCAGTGCCTCCAAATCCGAGGCCATGGTCTTGAGCCAGAAAAGAAAAGTGCCTTCTCCGGGTCAGGGGGGCTGATGAAAAGATAGAAACGGCAAATAAAGCAAATGTAAATGATTGAGCTCCTTTTAATTTATCATGTAATGAATTGATTTATTTACTGAGGTCTGAGTTTGTAGGTGGACCAGAGTTTGATTTCTCATTCACATCTCCTCAAACAAACCAGACTTTCTAGAAGAACAAACTAGAGTTTGATTAAAGCGGACCAAACGGGACTGGTGTGAACGCATCCATTGATCCCAGTTCATTATCAGAGTGAAAGGAGACAAAATTATCATCCTTTCAAAGCCCTGGCAGCAGAACAAAATTGGTAGTTTAAAAATGGCTGACAAGAGAAAACCGAATCACATAAATTTGCATGAAGTTGTTGTTTCTGGGAACTGGAACAACACTAGATGGTACTTCCTTGAGGCAGGCCGCACACATTCCCACCGGCGACACGTCTGCGCCGTGTTGAGCGAGGCAACAACAACAAAGCTGGGGAATCGTCCGGCCGGCAGCGTTCAGGCCATCTGCTGCTCACACTGCCACTGATATCCGCTGAGCGGGAGAGGCGTTCAGGAATAAAACCTCACCGATCCGCCTCCCCAACCCTCTGACATCCCAGGCTGAGAGATTTCCAGCTGCAGGACAAACCCACAGGGATCGAAATGTTTGGGAAATCACATGATGACAATAAAGATTATGATAAAATAACTATTTATTACTCATTTTTTGGGCAATAAATAATTTTACCAGGAATTAATTTTAATTCCTGGTAAATAATTTTACCAGGAATGCATTGTACCAGCAATGCATTCCTGGTACAATGCTGTACCAGCATTCCTGGCGCCACAGACACAAATAATATTCCTGAAAACGTTCTCATCTGAAATGGGTTTCTTTAGGATGCCATCAAAAAGTGATTTATATCACTGAAGTACACACTGTAACTGCATTTAATGATAGTTTTGAATTTACTAATGCAAAAAGAGGAGAAAATTGCAGATAACATTTCTGATCATACAAATTTAACATCCGTAACAATAAATCAAAAGTCTTACCATGAGAATTTTTTATGACAAATGAGTGGGCATCTCTAATGTATGTATTGCTTTTTCAGCAGTTAGCTATTTATTTAGTTAGTCGGTATGCTCAAGTCAACGATTAATCGGGTACACAGTAAAAATGCCGGTGTTGAATTAACACCCAAAAGTGTCTATATCAAGTCAGCTGGTGTTAAATTCAACAATACAGAGTGTCACATTAACACTACAACGGTGTTAGTGTTAAAATATATTAAAAGTGACACCAGTGTAGTGTTGATCACAAAACATAATATGGTGTTAAAAACGTAAATAATTGACCCACAAGGTGCCAATATCAATCAAGTCAAGTGGAAAATATTCAAAACAATACACAGAAATGGAAAGTTTAACTTGACCGATGTTGATTTAACAAAAAAAAAAAGGGCGTCAATCTTTTAACACTTTCAAAAGTGTTACTTTAACACCTGCTGACTTGAACACATATAGACACTTTTGGGTGTTAATTCAACACCGGCATTTTTACTGTGTACTTGATTGATTATTTCAGAAATTGATTCATCACGATTAATCTGACTATTTGTTTGTTCTCGTATTTTTCTATAAACCATTTCCTTCCTTTTATCATCTTTTTGTCATCATTTTAGACCTTACAGCCTTTCAGAAAGACTGTTTCCATCCCTGAGCTCCTGACGTATCGTCTCCATAGGCGTTTCATGCATAGGGACTGAGTGGGTCATTGATTGCAGCTCTCCAGCGGCTCTGAACCTCATGATTTGTGATGAAGGGCCTGTTGGCCACCGCCGTTATTTAAGACTCCTCACAGTAATCTTTAATCCCACAAAGCAGTTCTCATCGCCTTTTTGTTCAGCCTCTGTTCAGTTCTTTTTCTTCCTTTTGAAGGCTTTATTTTCTGAGTTTTTATTTCTGTTGGAAAAGGTTGGATTTATTGTTAAGGAGGCAGCGCAGAGGCTTTGCTGCCATGGCAACGCATTTTATATAAATTATAGTTCAGAGCTCTTGCGTGTATCTCTTGTCAGACCTGAGGTTTGGGAAGTCCAATGCAACCTGTCTGCTTACTTCATCGCTTACTTCATCAAGACAATGATGTAGAAAGTTGTGTGTGTGTGTGTGTGTGTGTGTGTGTGTGTGTGGTGTGGTGTGGGTGTGTGTGTGTGTGTGTGTGTGTGTGTGTGTGTGTGTGTGTGTGTGTGTGTGTGTGTGTTTCATCAGCAATGCCTGACTGACTTTGGTCTTCAAGTGAGTCAGAAATAGACCTCTGAGCTCTCATGCTTTTCCTGATGAAGGATTCAAAGAGACAGAGAGTCAAATACAGTTGTGTTGACTCTTGTGTGTGTGTGTGTGTGGCATTGCTTCCTTCATAAATAGACCAAGGCTGTGTTCACACTACACCCTGAAGTGACTCAATTCCGATTTTTTTGGAAATTTTGATTTTTTTTGCCGGGCCGTTCACACTGCCAGTAAATGCGACCTGTATGTGATCCGCAGTGTAAACGGGCAAATGACCTGAAAGTGTCCAGCATGCGCTGTAGAGGGCGCTATAGCGTCAGCGTTCTCAGTGATCTGCCAACCGCCATAAAAGAAGAAGAAGAAGAGCTCAGTGTTTGCGGAAGTAAACATGGAGGCTAACGGTGGAGCTTAGCTTACATATTTGAAGTTGTTGTCCAACCGGAGCAGCATATTAACAACTTAATCCTCATATAGTCCATCATGGTTGTTGTTTTTCTTCCCGCTTGCTCATATCAGGACTCAGAATAGTGAGATTTGTTGAGAATCAGTGACGTTCAGTTGGGATGAATGAGACCTGGATGTTATGGTCGCATTTGAATCGGATACGTATCGGATATGGGTCACATTCTAAAAAGAATCCGACCTGAGCTGTTCACACTGCCATGAAAAGATCGGATACAGGTCGCATTACGTCAAAAAAAATCTGAATTGGGTCACTTCAGGCTGCAGTGTGAACGCAGCCCAAAACTGATGCAAATATTTAAATACTTACTATTGTTGACGTCTCAAAAATAAATATTCGACATTTTACGTTCCATCAAGGCAACACTTTGTCACTATATTATTATTGATATTTAGATTTAAAATTTGATTCTCAACCACTGATTTTTAACTAAATGTTATATGCATTAAAAACCAGACATTATAAATGAGGAACAAGCACACTGCTGAAATGCTGAATATTTATTGTTTCAATTGTTATTTTTCAAGGCCGACAGGGAGACGGTTTTGCGTCAACTTTAATTTGGGAAACGTCTTTGTGTGTCTTTATTTTTTCATTTTGCCATGGCCTGTTTGGGTGCTTGAAATTCTTGAATTTCATTTGGGTGTTTTCAAGGTTGATTTATGTGTAGACACCTTGCAAGTTCTTGATATTTAAACTGACCAGTTTTGTAACAATGTGCAATCTAACATTTGATTAAAAGCCTAAATTGAGAAATAATCAAAACACTTTCTCACTGTGGGAAGTTAAATTAGACCAAATTTCTCTTGTTTTAGGTCACTTTCAATTACCAAAATAATTTCTATTCGCTAAAGGCATAGGCAACTTGGCGAGAAAATATTCAGAGATTTTTTTTTTGTAACTTTCTCAAGCCACTCAGGTTTATACGCCGTGTTTCAGAGAGGCATTTAAAAACACAATTTAGTTTGTTTTTACATTATCCCTGTTGTAGAATATCTTCACAAGACTTTAATAACATGAATAAATAATATCATTTAATCCAGTGGTTCTTAACCTTTTTTGAGGCACCAAAATCACCAGTTTCATATGCGCATTCACTGAACCCTTCTGTAGTGATAAATAAAATATGATTTTGTTCCCCCCAAATTCAAGACATGCGTCTTCTTAAAAGGTAGAGTCTCTGAGAACAGTTCTTCAAAATACAATCAGTGTTTTCAGCAAAGTTGATCTGACTGTCCAGGAACGACCCAAGATATTTAAAATGAGCCACAGTTTCAACAGGTTGGCCATCAAGAGAAACTGGAGCCACTTTAAGGTTTAGATCATTTAATTAGCTCTAGATTCTTAAGAGAATGAAAAATTTAAATAAATAAATACTTTGCGGTATTCTGATTTAGTAATGTAATTGTATTAGTTGTGTTACTACCTCACACCACTAGAGGCAGTAGCAACCCTGAAAAGATGCGACTAAGGAGCAGATTTAGAAGAACATCAGAAGCTACAGGATTTGGTAAAAACTGTGAGTTTTGCTAACGTAATTAAAGACACAAGTTCAAATCCATGCTGAGAGTGAAGCTCCTCCAATCAGAGCTCCTTCTCAGCTCTGATTGGCTAAGCAATGTAATGTGATCCTCTGATTGGCTAAGCAATGTAACGTGATCCTCTGATTGGCTAAGCAATGTAACGTGATCCTCTGCATCAAGTGATGGCAAAGCGCGGCGTCATCACAACTTTACACAAGTGAGTCTTTACCTCAGCAGCAGAGGCTCCACCGAACCCCTGAGACCGACTCACCGAACCCCTGGGGTTCGATTGAACCCTGGTTAAGAACCACTGAGTTAATCTAATAGTTTAAGGAAGCACAGTAGGACATCTGTAATGGAGTAGTTCCTTTGTACATTTGTATCCATTACGTTTTCTCTTAAATTATCAAAGCTAAATTCACACAAATCTAAAAACAAAAACAGTCATTTAATATCCAATTTGTAAAACTTATATTGATTGCATGAGATAGGAATCTGGTTCTTGGCTTTTCTGCTAAAGCACCAAATCTTTCGTCCTCAGTTGGCAGAAAACTGTGTGTGCTGATGCCATAATTCAGGGGTGGTAGTGCAGCGATCTGTGCAGCGAGGGGAGGGCAGGATTAGAAAGCAGATGGTCAGATCCTCACTGAGACCAGATACCCGACACACTGACTTTAATCTCTCTCTGCTCTTTCTTCAACATCATCATCAAGTTATACTTTTAAACGCTGCCAAAGCTGCTAAATGACCTGTTAAATGAAGAAAAACATCCACACACTTTGGATTTTTACTCCCATTTTCCTTAAACTGGTGAATTAAGAATGTGTTTCAGATCTAAATGAGAGGAAATTAAACGGATTTAGTCTCTGAAGTTTGTGTTTCGGTTTTGATGGATAGTGGTGGGTAACTTTTATCACAATATTCTGTGGTACTATTATGATAATGATAAAAGTGATGATATTTAATTTTTTATGTAATTATATTTCTGTTACTTCGTGGCAGAGTGATTATGTCCCCCAAAACACTAATACTACTTTTAAAAACATTCCTGTTTGTAATACGCTTCTTTAGTCAGATAAAAAAAAGTGCAATTTGGATTAACTCCATATTTTAACTGCATTTAATTATATTTTCAAATGTATTGATATTGATTGATGCTCTCAATATACAATACGGACAGTTTTCAACGGTGTTAAACTTTAATTGGAATTTATTGCAACAAATCATCAATTTAACTTGTTGTCACGTTAAATGGTACAATAAATGCCCACTCCTGTTTCATGAGCCTGTTGTTTCTTCAGATGTACAAGTAAAACATTTGTTTTTATTTTTATGCCACTACACACCAATAAACGAAACGTTTTGTAGCAAAGAAGTGTTTATAAGCCTCTGTTGTTGTTATGCTAAAGCATAAAGGTAACGATTGTGCCATTGAATCTGACATTTATTTCAGAAATATGAGGCGCATGATTCACTTTGGGCTCCTGGATGCTTCAAAATATCTTGTTCCAGTTTGTGGACATCCTCTGTGAAACTCTGCTTTGTGCTAAATTTGATTTCAAGCCTCTGAAAAAGGATCATCAATACATTATGTAGGGATTTCTGTCCAGTTTTACTGTAAGCATTGGAGATATCCGATAATGGAGACAGCAGGTCATTCAGGGTTAGAAGAACTCGTTAAAATCTAGAGCGGCTTGGCTTGTTAAGAGTTTTGTTTTCTGAACTGTGGATTTTGTTTGGTTTGGAATAAATATAACAGAAAATGTTCATAGTTTGCAGAGTTTATTTCCTTAGCAACGTTTTTACTGGACAGAACTGGAATGATTGAGCACGTTCTGGTGATGCACGTAAAATATTTACTGAATTAAATAATTAAATGTTTTTGTTTGTTTGTTCCCCCCTAATACTATCCAAGGGGAGCCAACAGGACCGCCCGCCTCTCTAAGAAGGTCACAGCATGTAGTAATTGTATGTGTTCAGTCAATGTCATTAATTTGATCAGCCTGTTTAATGCCACCAGGTCACATCGTCAGTTATTTCTGTCCAGGCTGTGACGTCGCTGCTCTACGTTCAGGTCGCTTATCAAGAGCTGACAGAAACAGACTAAAGATGGTTATAGAAATGAAGACGTATAAATATATGTAGATGTAATACAGCAATACCAGCTGTACTTTTAATCACAGCAAACTAAAACTGTTTCTCAAGTACTTCTTCAACAACTGTTGAATATATTTTGCTTGTATTAATGGCTGTTACACTGATTACAGCAGTCAATTGTTCTCCAGAGTGATTGCAGTGATTATGCTTCTACACAGCCAGAAAGAGTCTGGGATTTAAGTGTTTTCAGGTGTGGAGAAATGAATAAGTTGATTTCCTCTTCCATTTGTCTAAAAGTTGTTTCCATTCATTCGTCAGTGCATCCATCCATCTCTGCGCCGGCTCCCTGTAATCATGTATCACTGAATGGCCTTTCAGACAATCAGGTCTTCTACTTAAAGTTCTTCTCGCTGCTCTTCTTCCTGTCCAGCTACTATTGAAAAAAGGCCATTAGTGCCATCAACACCTTTAAAATAAAGAAAGCACAACATTTTAAATGAGAATATTGCCTCATAGCAATAATGCAACAAATGTTCAGTACAGAAATGTGGGCTAAATCTACACTATGTTTAATACCTGCTTAAATATTATAATTTTAATCTGACAAATAAGCCTCATGCATGGTGTCTGCACATTCTTAAAACGTCTTAATTGCATATGTTTTAAGTCCTTAAAATATTTTAAATTCAGTTTTTAAAATTAAATACAGGTCTTAAATTTTGTTGTATTTCGTGTATATCCTGTGTAGCTTTATAATTTTTTTCTCACTGGACGTTTTGGTCAGGCAAAAGTCATTTGCAGACATCTTCACTGCATTCTGGGAGTCGAGGCGGTTGCGGCTACCGGTGACTACTTGCTAACATGCCCTTGCTAGCTTAGCTAGATTTTTTTTTTTTTGATAGATGCAGATTTGATGCTACGTTCATTCAGCCCAAAAAAACTCAGCACTACAGTAGGTTAAGACTGTAAAGACCATCGCAAAGTATGCGAGTTTATTCTAAATTTTTGTCATTGTCTTTCATTAATGGTCTTAAAAAGTCTTAAATTTGATTTGGTGAAACCTGCAGAAAGTCTGTCATAAGATTACATCTTCTAGTTTATTGAATTTGACAGTTTTAGCAGAACATTACTTCAAAATTCATTGTATATGTGATTAATTGATCTAATTTATTTACATATTTGAACTCAGTCAGAAATCTGTAGCTGAGAAATTGGCTAGTTCTAGTCTGATAAACTGAAGAAATGTAGAAAATGTCTTTGGTTCCTTTTATTTGCTGCTATTATGAACCGTTTCGGTTGCGATATTTTCCAGAGTTTAGGGATGTAACAGATTGCTCCTCAAAATACTCGCCAACTCATTCAGCTTTTTAATTTCTAAAAATAGTTTTCTGGGGAAGAAGGCTCAAGAGAGTGTGTGGTGTGTGGTGTGTGTGTGTGTGTGTGTTTTTTTCTACTGCTGTGAGACGTGCAGCTTATTAACCTCTGCAGGAAGCTTCATCACTTATTGTCACAACTCTGTCAGGTTGCATTTAGATACACCCCAACACACACATGCAGGACGACGGTGGCGCCCGTCTGGAGCTTTGTCCACAGATACAAAAACACAATCCACACGCAGTGGAAGTGTGGATTTGATGAGACACTGTTAACATTGACCTTCAAGGTTTCCCCCGCCTTTGGACAGCCGTAAACCATATTGCTTCCTCCTTTTTCTGGCCTGTTTAGTTGGCTGATGCTGCAGTATTTCGTGTGGGTGTTTGAGGCAGGACACGGCGCTGCTCCGACGCACAGCTGGCTGTAATGCCTACCTGATTTGTCGGACAGATCCTCCTAAGAGGCGTCTTCCACCCGTCTCCGTGTCGGTAAACGCCGTCTCTGTGCTTTTTACTGTGCGTGTCTGACATGAGAGCTCACTCCAGCGTGTTGTGGGGGATTTTTACTCAGTGTAGCGGAAAAGCAGAAATGAAAGCCGCCTCGGTGGTGATTTTGTGAGGTGTATTGACGGTGTCTGTTCCGGAAATCCATTTACTTAATCAGGCTGAATAAAATGCACAATAATAGAAGAGGGTGACTAAAAACAGGGTTGGGCATTTATCGTATCGTTTATCAATTAATGATGTTTGAGAAAACCAATAACTGGAAATTATATTTTTGCTATTTTCTCCACTTTGTTCCACGAGAACATTAATAAATATCAGTAAATGTGAGAATATAATTACACACAGTTACTATGTGCAGCTTAGTGATAGTAGTATTTGTGTTTTTTGATGCATCTAAAAAAGAAGTAATAGTATAATAATTTTTATCATTATCACAATAGTAACACAAAACGGCGCTGTAAAACTCCATATTGCCCACCCCTAATTGAAAAACTGTGTTCTTTCCTTCCTAAGCTATTAAAGTCTGGTGTATTGGAGAACTGTGTGAGTTTTAATTCAAATTAAAAAATACTTTATTGATCCCAAAAGAAAATTAAAGTGGCTTGACTTTTCCTGTTTAATCCTCAGTTTTCACTCCAATAGTCTCTGCTGTAGTTTTTATTTAACTGCCTTTCTGATATCGGTTCCCTTGCTGCCTTTACTGCTTTTTTCTGTATTTTCAAAATCACCAATAACACTGGGTAGCAAAAAAATACCTTTTGGAAGTTGTCCTTGTTTTTTCAACTGAATTAAGACTATTTTTGCGCCACAGAATCCAAAAATAGCATCAGTTTTTCTCAATCAAGTCAGGTTTTTATTCTAATTTGATTTAGATAAATCCAATCTTCTGTGACGCTATCAGTTCATTCTGTTAATATTTCTCCTCCATAAAAGGTTTTTGGAGGGAAAAAATGTTTTTTAACAGTGTGTTAATTAAATGTTGGTTTAAACTTAGTTTTCCGTAAGTTGAATAATAAACACTGATAATGCTAAGCACATGTAATTTGTCAGTATTGAATATGGCCATCCTCATTAATCTCAAATCAGCAGTGAAGCTACATTCACGCAGCAGGCAAATACAGCCCAGATCTGAATTTCTTCTGTTTTACCAGATTTGTTTCACTGCAGTCTGAAAAGCCCATTTCTGATCTTTTCACCCCCCAAAATAATCGGATTTCAAACATTTGACATGTTGAATAGTTTTCAAAGCAGTCAGAACAGTTATGTCGCATTTTATCCAGATTTAACATTCGTGATAATTCTGCACCAGAAGAAGCCAGACGCGGTAAATCTGGACATAATCAATGGCTGAAGTCAAAGATTTTCTTTCACATTCTGAAATTATGGAATAAGTCTGTGAAGAGAATCACATCATAATCCCACCACTGTTGGTCCTGACTACACTTTCAAACAGACGCTACCTACAGATGTTAGTTCTCCATTAAGGTCCATAGTTATTATCAGTTGAGCTTTCATTTCCTTGGTATAAATGACCAGGCAAAAAAAAAACAAAACATTATTGAGCATGAAGACCTGCTGCGTGAACTAAGCCTAAGTTTGTTCAAACCCAGTGAGGTGTTTTAGCAGGAAATGAGCTAAAACTGGTTTTGGATGCGATGGTTATGTTGGTTTAATTTACATTTCTGGAATGGGCCCAATATTTATGATCAGAGTCAGAAACTCTGCGATTCAAAGTAACTTTACCCATCCTGTTGGGTATTAAGCATCTCTCCTCTGCTGGTTATTAGAGGACACAGAAGGGTCAGGTCTGCAGCATCAGGAAGCTGGTTTCACCTTTTTTCCTCCAGTAGGAAGAAAAACGTAGAGTTTTCATCCCCTTTGTTCTCTGAATGTCTTGCTCTCCGCTTCCTTTCTTATAAATTGCCTCTCTGTGTTCATGGTTGTCCAGCTGTGAAGGAGGAGTCTGTCTGAGCTCACTCAAGTTATTTTTCAGGCTTGTTCAAAGCCGAGAGATATGGCGCCGTTAGCAAGAACATAACATTCTCACCTTTACTTCTGGAATGGCGTAGAAAGCGTCACGGCGCCCTCACTGATCTAAGATCTGTTGAGACTCTCAGGTGATGTTTCTGCGGTTTGTCCCTAGGCCTGTTACTTTTGGACTAAACTGTAATTGTGTCATTTTGAGACCATTTCAACTTGTATAGTAATAATGGGAATGGCATAATAATGTGTACGCTCTCTGAGATTAAAAACTTTAATGTTTAGCCAAGATTTAACACTGGCAACAACGATTAAAATGGATTATGAAGTCGCTTTCAAAAAATATGAATTATTCAAATTAGACAGGGAAAACGGGCAAAAGGGACAGGTATAAGTTTTATTGTTATAATTTTTGATTTAGAAACAATGTTTGTGTTTGAATGGTTCTGGGATTCTGTTTAAATTATGTGTCAAGAGCAAAAAAACAGAGTAAACTAAATGCACTTATATTTAAAACAATTTTATAAGGTTTCATAAGGTGTCAAATTTCATGACTTTATAAACTAAAGTACATTTTTGCCTAAGATTCTTTTAACTAATATTAACATATCTTTGTTAGTTTAGCTGTCTGGCTTTTTCTTAAATAATAAATAAAATAAATAAAAAAGAAATTAAGCAGACTAAAATTTAGTTTTGAATATTTTGAACTGATTTTGAATTCTCAGGACTAGTAATTGCGATTCTCTATAGAATTGATTTTCTTATGCACATTTTTTTTCAACGTTTTCCGAAATGCCAGCTTTTAAATCCAATCATTTTAATTAATCATGTGATTAATTGATTTATTACTTTCTACGGCTTTCTTTGTGTTCTCGCTGGTTTTGTAAGTCCGGATTCAGATTAGTTACCTGATTTGTCACGTTTCGTTCTTTCCTTCTTCACGTGACGCATAAATCACAATAACAAGGCTACAGATAGATTTAATCAGTTTCAGATGGGAACATCAGGGTGCCTGGAAACCATGCAATCTGTCATTCATGACAAATGTTGACACCCATTTCTTTTCCCTCCAAACTTCTCTTTTCAGCCTCCACCTGCTCCTGAAGGTCTCTTTATTGATTTTTACCACACATAACAAGAAATAAAAATGATCAACAAGCTAAAGATACTTATAAATTGGAAAAAAATGAAGCAAATTTCAGCGTTAACAGAAACTCCAGACCTTCTTCCTGCTCCACAAACCAGGCAGTGAACTATTTAGCAGCCTCTGTTGGCTCTGAGCGACAGCCTGAATTTTCCTTAAGGCTTGAAGCTACTTCGACTTTCTACTTTTCTTGGCAGGCAAGTATTTGGCCACCAGGGAGCCATCTTTACTTACGGGGTTCTGTTTTTCTGACGGTGCAGGCTCACCAAGCTTGTGTTAACACTCTGCTTAACAAGTGCATCATAGAAATGAGATGGCTCCAGGAGAGATGTATGAATTCATATTCATCTTTACACAACATCTTTAATCAAATCTATGGTCTACTTTTCCAAACCTGAATGTTCCTTGCTCTGTTACAGCTCTGAAATGAGCTCCAGCCAGATCAAATCTGTCCTCGCTCTTGCTTCATGTCGATACCATGATTTATTTCCTGAAGTCAGTGAGATTCAGATAAGATTGTGTCTCCGCGTTTCAAAACAAACCAACCAGACAACATTAAACCTAGAGGTGCTGCAACAACCGAGGTAGGGAATAATATTCCAGTTTCACCAAGCACGGCCTTGTCATCTTTAGATTCATGATGTCATTGGCTTATAATCAAACCTTTCATCTTTAATTGTGAAGTGATTGTTGGTACATGCCAATCAATTTACTGTTTCAATAATTTTAAACAGTAATTATACACTTGGGTTACGGAAGCTGATTAGATTTTTTTTGTATAAGAAATCTTTTTTTTTTTTTTTTTTGCAAAAAATATGAGTTTCAATAATAAAACAGTTTGTCATATTTTCTTTGAAGGTCTGTTCAAAGTCGGTCCTGGAGGTCCGGCGTCATGCACGTTTTAGTTCTCTCCCTGGTGGTAGCAACAACCTTCTCAGCATGTCAGTGTTCCTCTTAGGGCTTCTAACGAGACATCATTTGTTCCAGGTGCGTTAAACCAGGGAGAGAACTAAAATATGCAGGATGCCGGCCCTCGAGGACCGACTTTGGACACCCCTGGTCTAAAATAATGCCATTGATGTTATTGAGTGTGCATGTGCACACTGCAACAACACAATCTTACCACCTATGATCTAGTTTTTAATGCAAATATCTTGGTACATTTGACATGAGAGAAAACTAACTTACAATTGACTTTTTGATCTAGCAGATTCTTTTAAGAAAATAATTCCTCATCATTTTACTAATCAAAAAATCATGGATATGAAGTTGAACTGTTAATAAGAATGAAAAAAAAATATTTGGTGCCTTTCTATTTTTGTCAGACAAATGACATGCGTTTCAAATAAAATGCTGTTACTGTGTTTATTTAGGCCTCTCACCATAAAAATGTTTGAATAATTGAATAAATTGAACCAGTAATTATTGCAATAAATAATAAAACAGTTTTTAGACCATTTTCAACTTACCGTATTTTCCGCACTATAAGGCACCTAAAAACCTTAAATTTCCTCAAAAGCCGACAGTGCGCCTTATAACCCGGTGCGCCTAATATATGGACCAATATTGAGCCACAACAGGTCTAGCAACTACGGTAAGCAGCTGCTGACTTCATTTTCTCTGTAGAAGAAGCGCGCAGTGCATGCTGGGATGTTGTCAAAAACCTGGTTTGTTAATAAAGTTTGACTGACCTATCTACCCATAGACATGTCTATGTATCTACCTACCGACCTGATAATCAGGTCGTCTGCAGGTCATCTAGCATCACGTTCCCCACCAACATGCTGTGCGCGAACGGAGACGGGTGACCATCGTCCAGACGCCCCATAACAGTCGCTCTCCAGGTTCTCCTGGCGACCGGAATCGGACGTTTTGTTGACATTCTTTATGTCAACAAAGTAGCTTTAGACATTTATTCCGGAGCTTCAGCTAGAGTTACCAAGGGACCAGCACCTATACATTTAAAGCCGTGGGGGTCGGTGGAAGAGAGACGGAGGCTGCGGCGGCAGCGTGTCGGTTGGTCTGTGCTAACCAGAAAGCAGTTGGGCACAATATGGCAACACCAAAACCGTGAGTGAAACAATCACTGGTGCGGATGCTATATATAGAACTCAGGACCAATTTTTATTATTAGGCATCCATATTTGTAGTGAACGGAACAAATCATGTCCCGTTCAATACTGGACGGGTGGCAACATAACTGTGGCGTCTAATCTATGCGCCTTATAATGCGGTGAGCCTTATATATGAAAACAGTTTAAAAATAGGCCATTCATTGAATGTGCGCCTTATAATCCGGTGCGCCTTATAGTGCGGAAAATACGGTATGTTCTATGGCAAAAACAGCAACGTTGCTCTCTCAAAGACCAATAAACTTTATTTTAAAGAACACCTAATACAGGTAGATATTTTAGATTTCCAAAGTAAAACACAACCAAAAGCAATAAATAAGATTGAAATACAAACCACACACAACCCAAACAAAATAATCATCAGCATGGAAATGATCATCTCACATTGATGATCATTTCCATGCTCATGCACAATTAAGCAGTTAATTGCTTAATTGTGACAGACTAACATTTACCCTCTACCTGATGACTCCTTGGTTGTTTTTTGTACATTTTTTTGAAAATTAGGCCCCCTTTCACTCTTATTGAAGCTGGCAGACATGTTTACTTGGCTCCCCCTCACATCTTCTCCTCCCTGTTTATCAGTCCGTCCTTTCCTCCAGCTAAAGGGCATCCAAACAGCAGCAGGCCTCGCCGTGACATCACCCACCCGGCCTCCAGTCCGTCTTCCCATTAAGATCAGATCAAACTGATCCCTGCTGCCTCAGGAGAAACTCTCTAACAATGGAAAGTGGCAGTGCAAACAAATTTAATGAAGAGTAATTTGAGAATGTTGATTGAAATGCATTACCCACACTTGTAGAATCTCAAATTTTCATTAAGTAAATCAGAAAAATGTGGGATTATTGAGTTGATTGGATTTCTTACTTGTGTTATACACATTTACAGCTTTGTGTTGTAGATGTTGAGCTGTGATCGATCAATAAGGCCCATTTTTCACCAGATTCTTGCTGTTTTTCTTGAGTCTCACAGTGAGTTAAATGGTTCCTTAATGAACTGTTTTTGCATTGCGGACTGCAGGCATAACGGTAAAGCGTCTCAGAAAATGCAGCATGTGGTTATTCATGTAAAAACAACACCTTAGAAGCTGTAATTAAGCAGCTCTAGGCAAGAGTTGTGCTTATTCATGGTAATCTTATGATCACAATCAAAAATAAAAGCTGCAAACAAGAAGCGGCGCGGGATTTATAACCAGGGAGCCATTTGTTCAAGTTTAATCCTTTGGCTGATGTCTGCCTCTTTTGCCTGGAGCGTCGGACATAATAAAAGCTGAATCAAAGAATGAATTTCTTCTTCTTCGCTGGTCTCTGAGTTTAAAAACCTTTCAACATTATGCTTCACTTCCTAAGTGAAGCAGCTGCTGACGGCGCCTAAAGAGCGTCATTTAATCTGCACAATGACATTGGCAGCATAAAACCTTTAATTTAGTCATTCAGTGCTTCACTGAGGTGACTGAAGATGGTGGAAGGAAATACATCTGATCCGTTTGAAACAATAAAAACACCCAATTCCTATTTCAAAACTCATGCATCAGTTTTATTTTATTACACAATTACCCAAGACCTTCTTGCTGCAAGGCAGCAGCGCTACCAACCGTGCAGCCAGGACAGAAAGTTTAGACAGAAGAAAAGACACAACATCATAAATACGGAAATGTAAACATCAAGGCAAGACCTAACCAAGCATTTATATTCTGCTTTGGACGCTTGGCACCACCTGGAGGGCCTGCTGGTTCCGGACTTGATGCATGCACAGAAGAAATGCTAACGGTTAGAAATGTAATATATTTTTATGTTGTTTGTTTATGGTTGTTGGCAAGGTGGTGGTTTAGGTTGGAGGTCAGGAAAGAGGTTGGGTGATTCAGATTCTCTGGATCTGAAGTTCTGACATTGCCTTATGGTTCTGCAGCAGCGGGGTGAGCTGTGGTGGCGCAGGGGTTCAGCACAACCCACATATGGAGGCCTTAGTTCTCGATGAAGTTGTTGCAGATTCGATTCCCGACCTTTGCGACTCTTGCTATACATGTCTTCCCCCTTCTTTCATTACCCACTTTCCTGTCTATTAACTATCAAATAAAGGTCACTAGAGCCCCCCCCCAAAAAAGGTTCTGCAGGAGCCTGATGTAAAAATTGCTCATATTTTTATTTTTCCATTTGGACTTCAACTGTCTCTAAATATGGTTGAAGCACTTAAAACAAAAAGCACCCAGCTTTTTTAATAAGTTAATGTTTTTTTTGGTATCCGGAGAATGAGCATTTCAAAAACGTCACATTCGATAGGCACTGCGCCGTTACCTAGAAACCCCAGCCGAGCCCAGCCCTGTTACCTAGCAACCCAAGTTGACTATGTTTGGTCAGCTGGTTTTACTGCTGAATGTGCTTTACAATGGCTGCTGGAAAAGACGAGCGTTTTGTTGTTGACTTGCCATCCCGAAACCACTTGCTCCATTCTTGTTGGTTGTGCAGAAGGCTCCACTTCTGCTTTTCAAAGATGCATTTTAGGCTGTTTTATTGAGTTGGGGGGGGGGGCATGGCTAGCAGCAGCTTATTTGGATTTAAAGTGACAAGAGGCCCTAAAACAGCAGAAAGGAGCTAAGCATATGTAGAACTGACCAGACTAAAATCTCTTTATCTGAGAATTATTTTGTGTGAAAAATGTAATGGACATGTTTTGTATAGACCATAAACCTATCCTAACCTGTTCAAGGAAGCATAATAGGTCACCTTTAAGGTCCCTAAGAGTTGAACTGTTACAGAAAGGGACATCTTAAAGACCTGAGACGCTATGATCAGTTTTTCTAACTCCTGCTTTAATAAAATTCTGAATTTCTCTCGAATATTCAGATTTCCCTTTCATTCTGGAGGCTTGTATACACAGTATTATTTTAGAATGTGTAACTCAACGTTTGTGTTTCATTTCTCACAGTCAAAAATAGACTGCCAACACTTTCACACAGTTGAGAGTTATCAGTGATCAATAAAGACAAATCCAAAAGCAAACTCAGGTCTTCCCTAGCTTCAGGGCACAATGGATTCTTTTTGCCAAGTTATTAAACAGAAATGTTCCCCAGTTAGAAGGAAAAATTAAGTTCCATCTCTGTGAAATGGGTATTGGTTTTAAAAAAGTGACTCGACACAAATTCACTTATGCTATGGATAAATTAAGTAAATAAAGCCACTTTGCATGTACATGCGGTTCTCAAAAGCTACTGTGCTGAAACTTCTAAAGCCCCTTTTAGTTTTAAAAAATTGTTCTTTTTTTGTTTGTTTTTTTTTTAGTCTGGTGCAAGATTTTAGTCTTAAGTGTTGTGATTTCATTAGCTGTGAGCTAAAAATCATAATTTAGGCTTGAAAGCATCAAGCCATCATAAATGTTTCACTCATGGAAATAAATTAACTTCAATAATCAGATTTATTTATTTGGTAAGATTGGTGCACAAAGTACGTGACATTTTCACGTACTTATAAATTAAGGCTTTTTAGCAGTTTTGTATTCGAGGACATTTTAAATTCAATTGACTAACTGATTTTTTTTCTCTCCAGAAGAATCAGTTAATGCCTTTAATTTAGCAGAGTCATTCTGACATGAGTCCTCCTGACAGATGTTATACTGGGAACTCTTTGCTAATAAAAATAGTAAAAAGACGAGGTAAATAAAAATCCAAAGTTTTTTTTTTTTATCTCGAACCAAAACATATTACTTATTGTTCTGAATATTCAGCAAATGTCCCATTTGAGTCTGTATGCTCCAGTTAACGATTAATCAACAGCTTAATTAGTTGACGATTATTTCAATAATCAATACATCACAATTAATCTGATTAATCGTTTCAGCCCTACTTCACTTCAGCTGCTGTGTTTGTGGCTGAGGAGACGATACACAGAAAACTGGTCTGGATTAGGGCTGAAGTGATACAATAATCTCACGATACGATGCACAATATTCTTGCCCACAATACGATATATATTGCGATATTTAGCAAATGATACAATTCAATACGCTTTTGCGATTTTCTGAATGATTTTAGAGGGACAGAGTGATTTTGGTGACATTTTGTGACTGTTATAAAGTTGGATTGAATTAATTTAACTGAAAACTGATGAAAAGCACCAACTACACAATACCTGGCTCTGGTTGGACACAGACTTAAAGTGGACAGCTGGACAAAATGAATCAAAGAAGTGGTGAGAAAACATGTTTCTTTTAGTTGAAACAGTCCAAACTGTAGCTGACATGCATTAGTAAAGTAAATAAAATGCACCAAGTAGCTGCTCTGAATAGTTTGATACCTTTTTAACCTGAACATCTGAAGGAATCACTCTAAGCCTGATGACCTGGTGAAGCAAGCAGTGAGTGAACAAGGTGACAGTTGGACGTTACGATACTTGCAGATGAATATCGATTTTTTTTTTTTTTTTTTCTAGAAGAAAATATCTATTAATATAATAATATATATATATACATATATATCGCGATATCGATATTATTATACAGCACTAATTATTCCTATTGTGTTTAAGTCTTCCTGCATATATTGCTATTTGCTTTTTTTTAATCCAAAAAATGGAGGGCATTCCTTTGTTTCATGTACTTATTGGCTCACTGGCTGCTTTTGCTTATGTATGATTGATGTTTTATGACGTGGGTTTGTGTCTCAAACCTGGTAAAAATAATGTAGTAAGAGAAAAAAATCCTCTTGACCGCCAATCTGAACATTGTGGGAAGTGCCTTGTGTGTTGAGGCTGCTGGCTTTTCTCTGAATGCAACATCCAGGCAGTCATTTGTGGGTTCACAGCTCATTACCACTTCAGCAGAATGTTCGACTGGCTGGTGCGAATGGGATTCTGCTGCTTGTTGATTTCTTTTTTTCCTGTCTGACAGCTTCGTAGGAAAGCTGTGACATATTGACCTCGTCTTTTTTTCTTTTTTTTTTTTTTTTTTGCCACCCCATTAAACAGATGTGCATAAAAAACACCTGAACATTGCATCTTTTACAGTACCTGCAGTCCTTTTGCGTTTAAAATTTCACAAATGATGAGATCACAGATTGCGCGCACACACCCACGCATGCACAAATATGGCAGAAGATGGAGAGAAGCTGCAGTCTACAAGTGTTACAGACTCGGCGCTAATGGAATTCTGCATGCTGCGACTGTGTGAGCAAAACAGAGACTGTAAGAGAAAGATGAGAATGGTGAGACAGAATGAGCCAAGCCGCTCCCACAGGAGCCTGGCGCTGTGCTATTCTTAACACCCGCTCCATAATAACCGACCCATTCATACATCACTTCTGATGCGGCACGCGTTCAGCACCGATTCCTGAAGCAGACATCAAAGAAATGCAGTCGAGGTAAACATTAAACGTCAGATTTGAGCAGAGTGACCTCTCCAGCTTTGTAGCCGTGATCCTTGGTGTAGATCAAGGGAATCTGGTCGCATCTCAAACGGGTTTCATGCTTCAGCTGTTGAGCTGATGTCGCTGTAACTCGGGCAACACAGCGTGGGAGAAACTTGCTCATTTTGGCTTTTTCTCTGTTTGCAGTACTGCTTTCTGATTCCTTTTTTTTTGGCTAATGGAATAAAAGCTATTTCTCAAACTTTAGGGTAACCATGGAAGCACCTGGCAGAAAATAACTAGCTGGCCTTCTAGATGAAAATTCTTCTACCTTTTGTGTCTAAGGCTGTTTTCACTCCTAATAGTCCAATAGAATTGGTTTGATTTGGGACCAAAATCGCAGCATTTGTTACACTTTCAGCGGCTGCAGTTTGCTTTCACACTGCACTCCATCAAACCAACCAAACCCTTTGAAAAACCTGTTCCACTCCTCGCCTGTGGTGGCGCTGCACCAAGAACCACTGAAGGAAACGACACAAAAACCTCTGAATAAAACAGAGCTCAACTTCCTTTGTAAAATGTAAGCAAAATTGGAGCGGCGTCACTTTTCTGTTGTAGGATTTCTCTTTAGTCATCTCTCCCGCCAGCGTTACGTCTGCTTTGGTTTGTTTTACCCAGAATGCCCTGCACTGTAGTTCAATCTTCGACCAGAGTTCTCTTCATCCAAACTGAGACCATCCACCCAACCAACCAGACTAACCAACCCATTAAACTAATAAGCCAAGCCAACTTGACAAACCAACCAACCAACCAACCAAATCAAATCAACGATCCATAATGATCAGATACATTAGATCATGAACAATCAAATTCTATTTGTATAGCACATTTCAGCATCAAGGCATTTCAAAGTGCTTCACATAATTGAAATAAAAACAGCATGTGACATTGAATAAACAGTCAAAAAAAAAACATGACGTTCAGGTTAATTGGCCTCTCCAAATTGTCCCTAGGTGTGAGTGTGTGTATGTTGTGTACTGCAGACTTCTGCCCAGGTCCCCCTTGAAAATGAGATCTAGATCTCAATGGGGCTTACCTGGTTAAATAAAGGAAATGAAATGAAAAAATGAAATGAGAGAGAAAGAGATTTTAAGAAAGCATTAAAAAGGAAATGATGAGAGAGAAATAAGAAATTAAAAAGTAAAGATGAAAACATTGAAGAGATTTTTTTTTAAGAAAAGAAAAACATTAAAAAGGTAAAAATATTAAAAACATCAAAGACATCAAAACCCACACTCTAACCATAATTTATGCATAGGGTTTTAATTTTTAGACTTAAAGGCACTCAGTGTTTCAGCTGTTTTACAGTTTTCTCGAAGTTTGTTCCAGATTTGTAGTGTGTAGAAGCTGAATGCTGCTTCTCCTCGTCTCGTTCTGGTTCTGGGGATGCAGAGCAGAACCAGAACCTGAAGATCTGGGGGGTCTAGACGGTTGGTACAGCAATAACAGATCTTTAAGTTATTGTGGTGCTAAACCGTTCAGTGATTTATAAACTAACAACAGTATTTTAAAGTCTATTCTCTGAGTTACAGGGAGCCAGTGTAGAGACTTTAAAACCGGTGTTATGTCTCTATCTTCCTGGTTTTAGTCAGAACAGCAGCAGCAGCTTCTGGATTAGATGTAGCTGTTTGATTGATTTGTTAGTCAGACCTGTGAAGACGCTGTTGCAGTAATCAATACGGCTAAAGATAAACACATGGATAAGTTTCTCTAGATCTCGCTGAGACATCAGTCCTCTAATCCTGGAGATGTTCTTCAGGTGATAGAAGGCCGACTTTGTGACCGTCTTAATGTGGCTCTGAAGGTTCAGGTCAGATCTGACCAACAGAGGAAACTGGTGTTGATCCTCCATGTTTAAACAGCTGTGTGTATGCGTGTGTATGAACAATAGACTTGGATTTGCTGGAGCCTCGCAGTCATTCTGCTGACTCTGCACTCCTTGCAGACACTGACAAATGTAAAGAGGCCACAGAAGTAGAAGGATTAGCGTGGGACTGAGGTGAGATGATCAGAGGCTCGAGTCTGCCTGTCTCACCGTGGGAATCTTTGCAGCACACCGATTTTAAAATAAGAACACTGCTTAAAGGTTACGAGCCGGTTGTATAAGTTTAAAACAAAGAATAAATGCTCTGTCCTCGCAAAGACAGGAATAACTCCAGTTGTGTTTCTCTTCAGAGGACATTCATCCTGTATTTCACAGGAGGCTGACTGGGAGGCAGGTGATGGAGTGCACCTCATCATTCAGCAGCTGTGGCACACGCCGCGCACACACCTCGAAACCGACATCCAATGCTGGGGTCAGATTAGATCAAGCTGTCAGTGCCACAACCGACCACTGTGCATCTGTCGCCGGGCGCGTTTGAACCCGCCGCGCTGTGTGCTTAGCCTCTGGGCCGGGTCCATGTCAGTCAGGGTTAGCCCATACAGTGAGGGAGACAGCTGGAGAGGCATGGTCGGCTGAACAAGGCGGCCACCACCTGGACACACACACACACCCAAAACAACAAACACAGAGAACCAAGAAACAAGATGGAGATGAGACAACGTACCATATCAGGGCCGGAACAATTTATCAGATTAGGGATTCTAATTGACCTGAAACTAGGGCTGTAGTGATACAATAATCTTCACGATTACGATACACGATGTTCTGCCGCCGATACGATATGTATTGCGATATTCGGCAAACGATACAATTCAATACACTTTTGCGATTTTCTGAAAGATTTTAGAGGGACAGAGTAATTTTGGTGACATTTTGTGACTGTTATAGAGTTGGATTGAATTAATTTAACTGAAAACTGATTAAAAGCACCAACTACACAATACCTGGTTCTGGTTGGACACAGACTTAAAGTGGACAGCTGGACAAAATGAATCAAAGAAGTGGTGAGAAAACATGTTTCTTTTAATTGAAACAGTCCAAACTGTAGCTTCATGCATTAGTAAAGTAAATAAAGTGAACCAAGTATCTGCTCTGAATAGTTTGATACCTTTTTAACCTGAACATCTGAAGGAATCACTCTAAGCCTGATGACCTAATCACTCTCCCGGCGAAGCAAGCAGTGAGTGAGCAAGGTGACAAATGTTACGATACTTGCAGATGAATATTGATTTTTTTTCTAGGAAAGAAAATATCGATATATATCGTGATATCGATATTATTATACAGCCCTACCTGAAACAGAAGTTTACTCTGATGGTGAGAAAAAGTGTTGGTCTCTTTTTTCCAAACTTAATCAGACAGATCTTTTTATGACTAAAGAACTGCAATAATACAGTTACATTAAACGTTTTTAATAAACGTCCTAAACTCCTGGGTGTGTACCAACAGTCGTACCGTTTTCTTCTTGTTGTTCTTGGCTAAAACCAATACCTCAGAAGGAAACAAGTGTAGGAACTGTACGTAGATGCGGAAAAGCATCAACAAAGCAAACTGAATGAGATCACATTATCACATCAGGCTGACTGTGGATTAGAGAGCGAGAGATTGTGGCTGCGCTGCCGGTGACTCATCTGACCTGATTCTCAGCAGCAGCCAGCGAGAGGAAAACTCCTCATCCATCACATACCTGACTCTACGTGTGAAACGGTTCAGTTTTCACGCAACCTTTCTATTGATGAAGTGTTGATATGAAATCTTGCTTCACAGTTATTTGTTCCACGCAGCTGCAATGCTACGGCGATTGGTGGAAAGCAACGTGACGTGTTGTAAATCACTGTTGGTACAGGACTTATGTAGGCCACAGCTGTTGTGGAAGATGAAGAGAAAAACAAAAAAATCATTTAGAGTTGCTTGCTTTTTATTTGGTTTAAGGGAAGAAATCTCTCGTTCAGTTCGTGGCTGGTTAATGCAGCGGATTGTGGTGGGGGGTTTTCAGCTGATGTCCAGTTTGAGGTATATTTAATTTATGATGATGGTTTGCTGGATGGGATCTTATGACTGCAGCACCTTCAGAAGGACATGCAGCCTCAACAGTTTCTAAAAATCACAGCTGAACTTTGTGGACACAGCTTACAAAGCTGCATCATTTCATTAATCTAATGAATGTGCGTTTTTTTTCACCTTTTCTGACTCCCATTTTTGTCTGATTTTCTTTCTAAGGACTACAATACAACACACACACACATGTTTGTAATTTTTTAAAAATGTAATAATAAACCTAACATTGACCCTAAATGAAACATCAGCAGTAAGATAATTGATGCTTAATTTTATTTATTTTATTTTTTGATTAAGAATCATAGCATATGACTCACCAACAAGATGGAAATAAACATCTGCTGTCCATATCGATCCATTTTATAATGATTCTGCTGCTTTATTTTGATCTGTACCAAAATATCCCACTAAGATACAGTGAGTAAGTTGGGAAAACTTTGCAGACCCTCGTGTTTTTAAATGCTGCAGCTTGTCGCAATCTCTGCAGAGAAAAGTGATGGAGGAGGGAGCGCTTGATTTGCGTTTTGCTGCGACTTATTTTGGCACAGCATGCATTTTTAACTTTGGATCAGATTCATTCATTTGTGGGAAGCCAAATTTGTAATCCAGATTAAAATTCAATCATTGTGCAGCTGGTGTGTGTTGTAAACAGTGCTGCTGTGTTTATTAGCCTGGATCTCATACACATGATTCGGTTCACATTCTGCCATTCAGTTAAGCAAACCTGCGGATTTTACTTCACTCAATAAATGATGATCCTGGGCGAAAAAGTGTCTCTCAAAGCAAGATGCAACCACATTCCTCTGTTATTTACTGCTGGCTTTGTTCAGAGCGAATTCACTTTTCCTCCAGTAAAATTCAAGCATTTTTAACCATTTTCAAGGTAAGTTTTCAAACTTTTTCATGACCACAGATAAAACAATGTAAATAAACTAAAAGAGACAGTTTCAATTCACTATTGTGATACTATTTACTACTATATAATCAATGTCATAATGGTATTCTACCTACTACAGTAAGGACAAAATAAACTGAAATATAACCTAATTTTATGTTCTCACAAACCATCAAATATGTTGGTCAATTTTCCGGGGATTAAGGGAAAAGCAGCTCATTAAAGCTGAATTGCTTTGAAGGTAGGGCTGTAGTGATGCAATAATCTCACGATACGATACACGATATTCTGTCCACAATACGATATATATTGCGATATTCAGCAAACGATGCAATTCAATACACTTTTGCGATATTCTGAAAGATTTTAGAGGCACAGAGTGATTTTGGTGACATTTTGTGACTGTTATAAAGTTGGATTGAATTAATTTAACTGAAAACTGATTAAAAGCACCAACTACACAATACCTGGCTCTGGTTGGACACAGACTTAAAGTGGACAGCTGGACAAAATGAATCAAAGAAGTGGTGAGAAAACATGTTTCTTTTAGTTGAAACAGTCCAAACTGTAGCTGACATGCATTAGTAAAGTAAATAAAGTGAACCAAGTTCCTGCTCTGAATAGTTTGATACCTTTTTAACCTGAACATCTGAAGGAATCACTCTAAGCCTGATGACCTGGTGAAGCAAGCAGTGAGTGAACAAGGTGACAGTTGGATGTTACGATACTTGCAGATGAATATTGATTTTTTTCTAGGAAAGAAAATATCAACATATATCGCGATATCAATATTATTATGCAGCCCTTTTTGAAGTTATTCCACCAAAAGACGAAACAAAACTTCCATTTTTGTCTCCTGTTCAGAACAAGTAACATTTTCATGTTTGTGTCTCAACCCCAACCTACTCATGAGTCACCGCAGCCACAAAGCAAAGCTCAAAGGTTGTTTTAATCTGCAGGGTTTTACCACTTTATCTCCATCCCAGTGTCGATGTGGGCGAGATGTCGACCTTCCATATGCACCGCAAGCATTACCTCAGAAATATTTCCTTAAATTCATTTTCTCTCCTCTGCTTATTGAATCATTTCCCGGTGCTTGGGAAGGCAGCAACAACAAAGCCTGATCAAATTTGAATTTATTAATGAGTTATTTACTTTTATCATAATTTCTTGGCGATGGCTTCCCCATCCACACAGAGGCTTGCTGAAGAATTACTTTAATTAACGTCAACCTTAATTGGTCATAATCACTCGGGGTAGTTCAATTATCTCCTGTCTGCAGCGCGTTCTGTTAGATCACACCTGACTGTCAGCCTTCACTCAATCACTGCTTTCAGGATGTGCGTCAGCCGCTTGGGGAAAATTACACGCTTTGAATCGCAAACATTGTCACCCACTTATCCTCCGCTGACATTTCCTTTCGTCTTTTGCTCACCTGTTCCTCTGCGCACCTTTTCTAGCCCTCCGTGATGGAGGTGACTCGGGCCCGTTTCCGTGGCAACCGCCTGCGGAAAAAGCCTTGCCAATCAGGCGGGTTTTGTTTGTGCGCTGTGGGGGGAATAGCAGTAAAAAATGTGTCTAAAAGTTTTTTTTTCCCTCTCTCTCTCTCTCCTCTCTCTCTCTCTCTCTCTCTCTCTCTCTCTCTCTTCTTATGTTTAACCTGCCCTCCTTCGTCACCTGTCTGAGCAGCTTGCAATTAGCGCCTTCCCACTCGTTTCTAAATATATTCCCAGAGTCAACATCCACCTGTGGAAGCCTCAGCTCCCGCAGTCTGAGGATGGAGTTACAGGTTTGAAATGCGTCTCCCCTCGCTACATAGCTGGAGGGAACAGACACTGGCCGACTTCTAATGGCAAGAAAAACCCGGAAAACGCCTCAAGTCAACTCTGCAGCTGTCTCCAGACGAGCAACTGCTGCTGTAGCTTTTTCTTTTTATCTTTCAGCTGCTCTTGCTTCTCCTGGGTCATCCTCTGAAACATGTAATGATTGTGACAGAAGCCAAAACTGTAGCATGGTTTGTCTGGAAAAAAGTAAATATTCCTTTTTAATCTCCCAATCTCTTTTAGGAGGTAGAGATGTTCCGGTTTTTGAAACAATGACGTTTTGAATTCCTGATATACTGCATGGAATTTCTTTAGAGGTATAAATGTGTGCTATACCGTTCAGATTTTCATGAAAATATTTTTAAATGCAATCACCATTCTTTGCTCTACAATATTCTCCTACCCTCCAGGGGGCAGTGTAGGGCGCGTACAAAACATGTTAAAAGTAAAAAACTGTTTCTAGTAGCAACACTTTTTCCTACTTTTTTCCCACTGGCTCATAATTTCCAAAAGTAATAACTATTTTCACAAATTGTACACAATTTGTTGATTGCAGTGATTTTTATTGGCCAAATCATAAATGTTCGTATTTTTGTTATTCTAACAAATATTGTCAACCCATGTCCTATGCTGTTTGTTTTTTGTTTCTTTGAAAACTTTAATTCAGTCATCATTCATTCACAAACTTCTACCAGGAGCAGCTCTTGCTTGACAGCTGATTTAACCGTCCAGGTAATCAGAAAAGTTCATAGTTGCGCAGTGCGTAAAATTTCGGTTGTGATTGCTGATTGTATTTTGCTATTGTATCAAGCATATACCAAGCTTTACTGTTGGTCCATCGCATAAAATCCTAATAAAATACATATAAGTTTTTGGCTGTAATGTGTTTGAAGACCAAAAGACGGACACAAACTGGCAAACAACTCTAAGTTTTAGCCAGTCTATTCAGTTATTTACAGTTCAGAAATTTATGTAAAGTCAACATGTATTTCTTCTACTAGTCTGCTGCCTCAGCTTTAACCGATTTCAATTGATAGTCTGTGATCGATATGGTAACAAATTGAGCTATTTCAGTTTTTTAAAGAATAACAGTGTTTTTTTTCCTCATCTATTTTCTTCTATGTCTAGTTTTTATTTAATGAGGAACAAATATTGCAAAGTTTTTCACTAATATTTGCACCACAAAAATCTGTGATTTTGATTGCAAAAAAAAGAATCACGAAATCCTGGAGTAACTGATTATCCACAAACTCTCTAGAAAGCCTTATGATGCTGACAAATTTAATGAAAATGTATATTTTTACCAATATGTCTTGTATTAAAGATACAATGACGAGGAATTTTAACCCGTAGGTAGACTAAATATTGGAATAATTGAGATTAATTAAGATGCTGATGCAGTTTGAGTTGCAGCCTGTCTTTCCATGGGTTTACTTTTTAAATATATTCACCCATTGACATCGATGTAGCTCCAGTGTTATGCATATTTGCTGGCTGAAGGGGATATAGCTCCTGCCGCAGTCCTGTATTTTAATGGCAAGCATTGACAGCAAATGTGGGAGCATATTTTTACTTCTGCCACTGTGGCTCACAATCAGAGTTTTGGAAATCTTGAACTGCTGATCTGTTGAATCAAAGCCCTCCCTCCCCCCCACACACACACATGTAGATCTCTTTTCCTTCCTGTCTTGGTGTAGAGAGTTTGCAGAGCTGTGAGAAAATGATCTGTCCACACACTCACAGAAGGTTTCAGAAGGATCTGGGATATCCGTCAGCTCCATCTGCCTGCACTCATCTGATTTTAAACACAAATTTCTCTGCCTTCAAATTATATTCATGCTTTTCCCATGCTCCAGTTCTTCAGATTTCAGGAAATGTGGGTGGATAGCAAAACAATGGAAAGTTGGACTTGTTTAACCTTAAACAAACAGGCAGCTACAGTTATCTCTGCATTAGGTTTCCAAGGTATAGCATGCTAAAACGTCCTAATCTTTATTTCTAAATGTCAATTAAGTATCTCAACCGCTAAAAATTGATAAATTAATGACTTGTACAAGTCACAGAATAATACCCTGTGTAGGTGTAATACTGAATTTTACGTTCTTTGTTTAAATAAAACAGTGCAGAAACCGTACAGAACGTATTAAATAGGGCTGCAGTGATACAATAATCTCACAATACGATACGATACACGATGCACAATTTTCTGCTCACTGTACGATGTATATTGCGATATTCAGCCAACGATACAATTCGATACACCTTTGCGATTTTCTGAAAGATTTTAGAGGGACAGAGTGATTTTGGTGACATTTTGTGACTGTTATAAAGTTGGACTGAATGAATTTAACTGAAAACTGATTAAAAGCACCAACTACACAATGCCTGGCTCTGGTTGGACACAGACTTAAAGTGGACAGCTGGACAAAATGAATCAAAGTGGAGAGAAAACATGTTTCTTTTAGTTGAAACAGTCCAAACTGTAGCTGACATGCATTAGTAAAGTAAATAAAGTGAACCAAGTAGCTGCTCTGAATAGTTTGATACCTTTTTAACCTGAACATCTGAAGGAATCACTCTAAGCCTGATGACCTGGTGAAGCAAGCAGTGAGTGAACAAGGTGACAGTTGGATGTTACGATACTTTCAGATGAATATTAATTTTTTTCTAGGAAAGAAAACAGCGACGTACGTATATCATGATATTGATATTATTATACAGCCCTAATATTAAAGTTAATTTGTGTGGCACATTTCATTGACATGGCAGTTCAAAGTAACTTGCATCATAAAAACATTAAACCAATTATGAAACAACGAATGAACATTACATTTTGTCAAATGTCATGTGAAAAATGTTGATCAATGCTCGACTCACTACTAATCACAAGCCACTCTGAACAAGTGGGTTTGCAGGCTTTGGAAGTTTGTTTCAGATTTGTGGTTCATAGAAGCTGAATTCTGCTTTTGGATCAACTGAAGCTGTGTGGTTTGTTCTTTTTTAGTTTTTTTAGGCAGACCTGCAACGACACCGTTGCAGTAATCAATGTAACTAAAAATAAGCACATATGAGTTTCTCTAAAAATTGCTGGAACAATAGTCCTTTAATCCTGTTCTTCAGCTGACAGAAGGCTGACTTTGTAACCGTCTTTATGCGTCTCTAAAAGTTCATGTCTGAAATTGTAGTTGCTGAAGCCATTTTCTGACTCTAGATTGTTTTTCTTTACGTTCAGAGATAATGACTTCAGTTTTGTTATTATCAGGAAATATTTGTAGAAATCTGATCCTCCCATTAACGTCCCATAATACGAGTTTTTCTCATCTCAATTTGAGTTTTTCAGTCTCGTATTGAGTGAATCCATCTTTTATCTTTACCTACTCAGAGTCCCACCATTATGTTTTACTGTAGGTGTTTTTTTCCTCCTCCTTTGGGCTGAAAGGGTTGTTTCGTTACAGATCTGACTCCCAAACCTCTTTGTCATATTGATGTAGTTGTGAGCAAACTGGAGCTGACTTCTCTTATGCTTTTGGGTTAGTAGTGATCAACGTCTTAAAGTCCTTTACTGTGGGAACTGAAACTCAGTGGCTGCTGCCACCACATCTTCCTGCAGGTCTGCAAAGGCAGTCGCAGGTTTTCTAACTTTTTATGTACTTTTCCTTATTTCTGCAAAGTAATAAACTGTTTTCAGACCTACGTGGACAACTTTTTTTGAATCACCCACATTTTAGTCTCAACTACACCTGCTTGAACTAATGCCAATGGGCCCATTCAGATCACTACATGACTGATTGGTGGATTTTTATCTGTTTAAAAATCACTAATCTGTAACAAAGTTTGTCTTTTTTCCAGATTCCCATAAAAATAAAAAGCTTCATCACAGTAAAGTTTTCCAGCATTTCTGTAGTTTTAAACTCGATTTACTTTGAGAAGACTAAATATGCAAAAAAAAAAAAAAACACGTTTTAAATGTTTCTATACCTACCCTCTAGTACTATGCATACATTAATCATGTTTAAAGGCATTTCTTGGAGGAATTTTAGAGGGTATTATTTAGATATTTGCGCATATCTGCCTTTATTTATAAAACGGTCTATAGTTGTAATTTAAAATATAAAATAATGCCTCAGAAATTAAGATTTACATAGTAAAACTGTAAACATTGAGCATTCAGTTTCCTTTTCCTTAAAAAGCAAAACACTCGACAGATTTATCATTAAAAGAAACATCAAGAGGATCTGAATTTAGATCTTTTTTAGACTTTGCATTTTGCCATCTGCTGCAGACGGACAGCAAAGGAAAACATCATTAGCTACGTCTCCCGCATGCAAACACACAAGACGGCAGAATATGTTTGTGTGTGTGATGCGCGCTGTCCTCCGTCCCAGCAGATCACTGTCAAATGTTGTCAGCCGTGTTTTGCCTCTGAACTGAGCACATGGGGCCACGATGCCGCAAGTAGCCAAGGAAACCAGTCCACTGGAGCACAGATGCATCTCACACCACAGAATAAACACTGCGCTAAACACCATTTACCATTTGTTACTATGTGCACTTTATTGAGGTACAGGTTCTTCAGTATAAGATCATACAGTAAAATAAGAAACAGATGTTAGTGCGACTACAGCTGTAATGATTCATTGAATGAATCAATTTTTAAAATTTCCTGAGGCAAATTATCTGCTTTGAGGCTTTGTAAAATTATGTTTTAGCCAGGTGATTATTTGTGTTGCCCACTGAGATATTGACAGACGGTAATAACAAATTTTATTTACAATGCCTTTTGTATCTTTAGATCATTAAGGGCAGAAAACAGGTGCAAAACAAGCAGTTGTAATGGCTGTTAAAAGCTAATATTTAGCATTCAAGTCTATAAATTTATGATTGGAACCATAGATTAATCCAGTCTAACTTTATTTGTTAACTACTTTCCATATTCCCCTGTCCTATTGTGGATTTTTTAAAGTCCCTACTCTGCACCGAATTGCAGAGAGATTTGTATTGCTGAATAATTTGTATGTCTGACCTTCACCTGCACTCGAGAGAGAACAAAATGAACAGATTGACAGAGACAGTTTCAGGTTCTCCCAATCCTCACCGAAGCGGCGCACGGCCAACTGCACAACGCAGGCAGGACTGTGGGGAAAACGTAAAAGGCCGACCAGCAGACCAAGGAGATTACAGTGCTGGGCTGTGTGTGTGTGTTGGTCGGCCTGTGTGAGGGCAATCAAACCCAGAGGAGGGTTTTCTACCCTGTCAGCGGCCATGCAGACCTCCAGAGAGCATTTTCTCCGCATGGAAATGCAGAGAAAATGCATTTCCTTTTCCCCATGTTCTTCTGAACTCCGATTAGCAGGAACGTTCCCACCACCTACACCAGTGTTTCCCAACCCTGGTCCTCAAGGAACACTGCCCAGCATTGTTTTAGGAATTTTCTTGCTTCAGTCCAGCTGATTTAAATCGATGACTGATTAACAGATGTTTGTTGGACTGCAATCAGTTGAATTAGGCACATTAAACCAAGGAAACCTCTATAACACGTAGGACAGTGTGCCTTGAGGACCAGGGTTGGGAAACATTGACCTGCACAGTGGGACCAATGACAGAACCAGTGTGTTGGATTCAGGAACATCTAAGCATAAATTGGATGACCACTTGCAGACAAGTTTCACCCCTTTGAAAACAAAGCTATGAATTTAAGATCTTTCTCTGAGTGCTAATAAACAGAACTTTAATCCACAATCAGCCACAAATTTCTGATCGTTTCATCATTAAAACTAAATCAGTTTTAAGTCACTTCAGGCTGCAGGGAGCATAACCTTCGAGACCACATTAAATGTAATATCCAAATATCATCCATCTCTGTGTCGTCATTACAATATTGATCAAACATCACAGCAGCTGTCAGCACTCGGAACAAAAAGCAACTTATCCTCATCATATGCTGCTGTACATGCTATTTGTTCTCCTTGCCAAGTTTCTAATTCAGTCCAAAGCCATTAAACCCAATGATGAGCTGTCATGTTTGATTACCAGACCTGCAGTATTTTTCCAGCGATAAATCATCTGAACAAACAACAGGCTGTAATCATCAGGACATAATTTGTAGAAAACCATCATATTGATCTTGTTTCGGCACATTGTTCGCATGCTGTTCTCCTGCTCCTGCTGTGCAGATCCTGTCGACTCGATCTGTGGCAGCAGCTCCAGAGGGGGAAGAGCTCGACGTCGGCACATTTGTAAAAATAAACTGAGGCAAATGTAAAGAGCAGTGTGCAAGGATTATGAGAAATGTGTGGATAGGATTTCTGCTGGTGAATGTCTCCCTTCGCAGAAAGACTGTTTGGTTCAGCATCAGTCAGTATAATAATAAGTATGTTCATCCATCCTTAAGGGTGACCTGCTATGCTTCCTTGGACAAGTTAGAACAGCTGTATGGCTTTATAAAACATTTTTATTACACTTTTTACAAAAATCAATCATGGTTCTAGTCCTGTTCAAAACTTTGGATGTTGTCGTCTAACCCAGTGATTCCCAATTTTCTTCTGCACCCCCCCAGTGGTTTCCAAACATTTTCTGGCCCCCTCTATGGATTACAAATGTCTGGTTGGACGATGTGAGGGAGAGGAATGGGGGAGAGTGGATTTTTACAGACTCCCTGTCCCTGGGGGGGATCAACGTTTTGGGGGGCAAAATTAATGTACATAGCTGAACATAGACAACAACATCGGTAGCCTACAGGCTACTAGTTAAGCTTATGGTGATCTATTGATATTAGCTAGCTAGTCGTCTTTTAGCTAACATTACCTGTATCCAGCAACTTTACTCAACTCAGTCGGTTAGTTTGGGGGAAAGACTGTGAAAAGTTCTTTGCGTTTTGCTGGTTTGCTGCTATGATTCTAACACACTTGTGTATCTCCGTACAGCAGCAGCAGCAGGTCTCCTTCACTGCCACACAGGTCTAAACCCGGCGCGAGTGTCATAGCGTCATGTTTAAAGGATGCTCGAAAAACAGGTTACCACATGTTAACGGATTAAACAGTTTTAACTGCTGATAAAAGTGACAGAGGGACGGATATGGGAAGTGCGGAAGCCCCTACTGTATCAGATTGACAGAGGAATAACAGAGAGTTGGTCATTCTAAGGTAAAAACCCAGCGCATACAGCGTCCATGTTTCTTTTTTTTTTCATCCAGACGGCTTCCCGGGCCCCCCCTGCAATGGCACGTTTGGGAACCTCTGGTATAACCCAGCACTACTTTAAATTTCTCCATATCTTAATCCTTCACTTTGCTGTGTATTAAAACAAAGACACTCCATTATTTATCATAGAAAAATAGAAAAACATGTATACTTCCTCTCTACAATATTAATCATATCATTCAAAATGCCATGACAACACCCTGAGGTTTCTCATTGGCGTTTATAATCTGCTTTGTGTGTTTTTCTGCATCTGTTTGGTTCTTTTCCTCCTCTAAAAGTTGAGTTTGAGAGTCAAAGAATAAGTGACAATGATGTCATGTCAGTTCATTTTTCCAGATTTTATTTAAAACGCTCTACACATGCAGGTTAACCGTGTCCCAGCTGCCAGAACCCTGCTTTAAATTTTTATTTCCAGTTGGCAGATGGCAATAATTAAACCCGATGTATAATTTAAGCTTTCTTCACTCGTCTCTCCTTATGTTCTGTTTGACTAACATAATGCAGTGTTGCTAAAATCCTGCAGTTTAAGCTTTTAAATACAAAAATGTACATTGTTTAGGGCTGAGGTTAAATGTGTTAATATGTGGTTTTACTCTGGTACTCTTTGCTTTTAAGAGTTAACTGACTTCTAAACACTTTTTAAGTTATTTTGTGGAACAAAAGCATCCTCATGTGCCTCAGATTTAATCAAAAGTGAGTCAGATATTTGGGATCCAGAGCTTTAAACAAACGCCTCATTCACATCACAGCATCTGTCGCACTCCCATCCCAACCCCAGAATTAATATTCCTCAGCAGACAAAGCTGTCACTGCCAGATAAGTGATCTGTAGCCATGAAGGATGATTCTGTAGGAACTTTAAAAAGACAGCAGAAATATCACACCCTGTCATATGCTGTCTACTTATCACGGCTTATGGCTTATTGTTATCAGTTCACCATTGTGGCAACACGATCTCTGGCTTTACCGTGAGGATAATAGTGTTGGTGCCAGTTTTAGCTTTGTGCCTGAATCCCAGAGACCTTTTATTCTCTGCAGGCTTGAAACACTAATCTGGCGTTTGCTTGGCTGTAAGACGGTCGTCAGATGAAGACCAGACGTAATTTGTCTGGGTGAATCTTTGAATGAGCCACAGACTGAAAACCCAACAGGTTGATGATGTCTCGTCTACGGCGACGCGAACGCTGCAGCTGCTTAACACGAAGCAGAACAGTTTCCATAAACCTGGATGAAGACACACAGCTGAGATCTTAGCAACCATCACAAAGCCAACAGCCGTCTGTGCAGGTGATGCAACGGGAAAGTATACTGCATTTAAATAAAAAAACTACTTCCTTTTAAAACTTCTAGTAAGGAGAACAAATCAAGAATGTGCAAAATGGTGACTTTACTTGCTTTAATTACTCAATTACTTACTTTACAAGCTTCACTTCCTTTATCTAATTACTTGTTTCATTTAGTCAGTTCACTTATTTGCTTTACAAAGGTAGTAAACTTTAAGTACTTTACTACCTTTGCTTGCTTTAGTTATTAGCTGTTATTACTTGTTTTACTTTACTCAATTCACTGATTTATATACTTACTGTACTTTCTTATTTTACTGACTTGCTGTACTTTGCATACTTAACTTATTTCACTTTGATTTACTTCCTTGGTTTCTTTACTTGCTTTTTTCCTTTACTTAATATTTTAATTACTTTACTTGTTTTACCAACTTCCTTTATTTGCTTTACTTACCAACACAGGGTTTGGTTCATCAGACACAGATAACCGATCTACCGAACTGGTTATAGTGTTATACCCACGAACATCTCAGTCCAATGTAAAACAATACAGAGGGACCCAGGACTTTTAATCTGACAGAAAAACTAATCTCCATCCTAATTTGGCTCTTTGATTTGATGGTAGATGGAGACAGCATGTAGACGCTATAATGCAACAATAAAAGCTTATTTTTCTTTTCTCATTTTGAAAAAACAAACCACTTTGTTTTGTTTTTTTCCATGCTGAAGCAGCTCTGAAGGAAAAGTCTTATTTTCTTTAGATCAGGGCCGCAGCAGCTGAAGGTCTGGACTTTCACACACAGTGCAGCTTAAAGCTTCATTTTGATGGATTAAACACACCTTGTACCTTCTTCCACCTCCGCCCAGGAGCGTTGCTCTCCTCGGTGTTTTCCTCAGTGATTAAACCACACAGGATAGTGGGTGAAGACTTTCTTTTTTGTGCTAAAACACCTGAGAGTGACGATAAAAGGAGTGAAAGAAACCCATCAGACTTAAAGGAAGAAAACATTGGAGGCGGTGTGTGTGTGGGCATTGAGTACAGGTTTTAATAGACCTGCTTTGTGCTGGTTTTATTTGGGAGCTTTTATGAGTGTTTGAGTGATTTGTGCCGCTGTCCTTGTTGTAGTTTGTAGAGAACGTTAAAATCATTCCTGTTTGCGTTCCTCCTTGATCTGTCGCCAATACCTGAAGGTTTCTCATACACTTTCTGCAGATTTTCTATGAAAATACCAAAATTATGTCCATTTAACTATTATTAGAGACGCACTAATCAGCTAACAGTTCCCCCTGTTTTACCTTCAGTAGTCAATGTCTCTAAAAAATATAAATTTTAAAATTTTTTATGTAATCAAACTACAAACTTTCAACTGTTTATAAAATCAATTTGTAATTCCTTTTCCCCCCATTGGAATTGAAACCTTTTTCAAAGGTGGACATGTTTTTCATTATGGCAACATGCATGCTAAATGCTTCAATAAGATGGTAGCTGAACATTTTTCTATGTTTCTTGAAGGTGTTGTGCTTCCTAAAAACTCTCCATCTACTTTTAATAAAAGGAGTGTCTAAGTGGAAAATACCTTATCAGAACTTAGCACATGCTGAGAAACACAAACATGCTGAGAGTTTTAGCCAATAGCACACTGAGAAAAGCTGAAATTGGTTTTTAGATGGGTAAAAATATGCACCAGCAAATGCTCCATAACATTACTTTGCAGACATAGGTAAATAAATCATAACTTTATAGCTACTATGTGCAACTGAAATCACAACTGAAATTACTTTTTGTTGGGCACTTGAATTTTAAATTTTAAATTTTTCAACCAACATATATGAAACCTGTAAAATGGTTTAGGCTCGAGAGGCGAAAAAGTGACTAAGATCCAAAAGATTTCATTTAAAAAGACCTTCAGACAACACGAATAACTATTTACAAATAATATGTAATAAATATTAACTGTTACTGCTGCGTATTCGCCATTGTCAACTAATTTATTGATTTATCTTTAACTGGTGTATACAGAATCAAAAAAGTTCAGATGAAAACTTATTATACAAATATGCATGTATTTTTACGTCTAAGTTATATTAAAAAATCCTTCTTTCTGTTAATAGTTTCTACCCAGAGATCCTGAAGTGCCATAGTTTTAGCTTCACCTGCTTCAAGTTCTGAAAAATAAATGAATAAATAAAAAATCTGCTGTTAAGCACCTTTTGCTACCCGGTCATAAATAATCAATAGATTAGCCCTACATCATTGATATTAAGTCGAGCAGAAAGGGCTGAGCTTCTCACAGGTTGATGTGAGAAGTATTTTTAGCTGCACGTGCATCTTTTGCTACGGTTAATTATTCACTAAAGGGATGTTGTTGGTGCTTTTTGGGTAATGAAGAGTTTAATTTCTCATTTAACAAAGGAATGGAGTCGTTTATTTGCATCTTTTAATGCCAGATTAAAAGATGGTATCTGCCATATTTTTATACATTAGCCTTTTTAATTTATAAAAAGGCTAAAATAAAAAAAATTGCAGAAAGTGCAAATTTTTTTTATCTGATGAATCTTTACACTGATCGTTAGTTGCAGCTACCGACAGAGCTGACTTGTTAAAAGCAAACTAGTTATTCAAGTTAAATTTGAATCCTAAAACGGCAGAAGGTCACAGTTCAACTGTCTGTCTCGCTGCCTTATGAAGGATTTAAAGCTTTTCTCCACGTTCTGTGTTTCTACCACAGGGTCATGTTGGCTGTGTTTCTCTCTCACACACATTTCTGTCTCTTCTGAAGCACACGCGTTCACAGACATAATTAGATCAGAGTGTTTTCCTCTGAGGCCATGGGTGACACCGGAGAAATGGGAGTGGATAGATGGGGGGGATAAATGATAAACTACTTCCACTTATTTAATCCTCCAATGCCACTCGTCTCATTTGGCTCCTTCCTGGGGAACAGAGGCGGTTTGAAATGAGCTGCACCTGCTGGAGGAACTGTTGGTAGATTCTCAGGAAGTTGGCGTCCTCATTTATTCCAGTTTCATTAAAATACCGTTAAAAAAAGCTGCTGCCTCGATGTTGTCTGGTCTTATTTCAGTCAGCTTGTGTTTGGGCTGATTTTTGTGCAATCGACATGTAGTTTTCATGTTGCGTCAACTTTGTAGCCGACAGCCATCTTGGTAGGTATTCATAGCTAACTGTCATGAGCTAAGCCACAAGCTTAGAACCAGCTCTTACCTCGTTCGAATCTAACAGATAAAGTAGTAGTAGTAGTAGTATTATAATAAACAGTACTTATACGGTTTATTATAATTTTTGAGTTCTCTACCCACCTCTGTGTAATACTAAGATAAATATTAGTGATATTTATCAGTGGCACAGTTGGTAGAGCTGTTGCCTTGCAGCAAGAAGGTTCTGGGTTCGATTCCCGGCCCAGTCTTTTTGCATGGAATTTGCATGTTCTTATTGAAGAATTAAAGGGTGGCTTTACTTTTAAATGTATAATTAATAGGAAATAACACACTGAGATGTAATTCTTGCTGCTAGGCCATAGACGAGCCAGAGATTTATTCCATGGAATTACAGTTTCTTCAGTTCAATACTCAAAAATCTTGCATAGTCTTACCAAAGACTGCGGGCGACTGGTTCTGTGGATAGAGTAGTCATCTTGTGATCAGAAGGTTGCAGGTTCAATTCCAGCTTTGATTCCAGCTTCATCCTGCCACATGTCAATGTGCCCCCGGGCAAGGCACCCAATCCCAAATTGCCTACTGAGCTGCGTATCGGTGTATAAATGTGTGAGCATTTGTGAGTGCAAATGGGTGAATGTGGCTCTAGTGTAAAGCGCTTTGAGTGGTCAAAAATGATTAGATAAAGGGCTATATAAGCTCAGTCCATTTACCCAAAGTCTCAAATTCAACTGTTTTTATACCCTCAAGTCTCATTCGATGTGTGTTGGAAAGTTTCAACCAAAGGCGAAAAGGCGCTGTTTTTGCCAGCAGATCCTTGGCGTGCTTTTCACTGTGTGTGTGTTGGACGACCTTTAATATACTTTTTGGAAATCCAAACAAAGACACAAGACTCCCAAGATTTCAACAGACCTCGTGAATTCAATATCTGCTCCATTTCAGAACTGCCAAACAGACTAATTTGTCTGAAATTGTTGATGCTATCGTGTCCAGACAGCATTCCTTCCAAGTCCATTTGCGAACTTTGTACGCAAATGGAAGGAAAGGAGTCAGGTCAGTTTGAACTAGTGAAATGCCAAAAATCCTTTCGCAAAAACAACTCCTTAGATGGTATTTCGGCTCCAACATTCTCCCTGTGCATGCGTGGATTTTCTCCAGGTACTCCGGTTTCCTCCCACAGTCCAAAAACATGACTGTTAGGTTAATGGACCTCTAAATTGTCCCTAGGTGTGCGTGTGTGTGCATGGTTGTTTGTCTTGTGTGTCACCAGTCTGCCCTACGATAGACTGGTGACCTGTCCATGGTGACACCGCCTCTCGCCCGGAACGTTAGCTGGAGATGGGCACCAGCACCTCCCGACCCCACAAAGGGACAAGAGTGTAAGGAAAATGGATGGATGGATTTACTTACTTGTGAACTAGCAGAATTAACTTGGCTAATGTAGCTTTTATCTGCAAGCTACACACGGGTCTCGTGTGGTGTCACACTTCCCTGAACTTTGTAACTGACAGCCATCTTGGGAGGCAGTTGCTATGGAGTTGCTATGACAACACAAGGTTAGAACTAGCTCTCACATGATTCCTATCAACTTAGAAACAGTAAGTACATTTCAACTTCTACTTGATTACACTTTTTGAGTTCCATACCCACCTCTGTGTAATACTAAGATAAATATCAGCGATATTTACTCACTTCTTATCTAGCAGAATTAGCTAGCTAATGTAGCATTTCTCTGCTAGCTAAGATTGACATGTAGCCTAGGTGTTTGTTACTACATGTATTTACTCTGCTAGACACCAGAACCGTGTTACTCACCTGAAGAGTCGGTTCGTCCTTTATAAATCTGCTGAAATAAACTGATTGTTTATTTGGATTAGCCATTGCCGTAACAACGGCTTCTGTTCCCGGGGTTTACAACATAAAACACATTACAAAAACAGTTACAAGCACAACATAATATTAGAAACATAGCACATTTTCACAATTATAAGAGTATGTAACAAAATAATTGAGCACGGCTTTTTCATTTGTTACATTTTTAACAGATGAAGGAAATGAATTTCATTTTTTGTGCTGCATTCCTGTTGCGTGGTGGAAGAGTAAAGCAACCTTTTAAAGGTGCCTTGTATTAAAATTGTGTAAAATTTGGCTAAATAAAAGTTGATCTTATAAAAGAATTGTACTTAGACAGCACTCTTCATGTTCACCAGGTAGTGAACTATGTCAGTACATCGAAGGCAAGACATTGTCTGACATGTTTCCATTCTCTGCCTCATACGGGTCGATCCCGGCACCAGCCATTTTGTTGATGCATTTCTTTCTTGAACGTTGATCAAGGGTGTCCTCCATGGTTTATCTATGCTTTGAACTGTGCTTGCCTCACAAGATGGTGCGGATCACCTCCAATCCTGTCTTGTGGGAACTTTGAATCAGAATTGATAGCTTGTTGAGCAAAGCAAACTCCGGATAATAGCTGCCAGTATCCGAGTCCGGAGAGAATCTAAGTTCATTCATAAGAAACGGCCTGATGTGGACGTGAGCCAGCGGATCAGATGGATTCCAGGATTACCGGATGGAGAATAATATCAGGACTAATAAAGTTGGTGCATCTTTGGCTGCACGCCATTGGCTCAGGAGCGAATCTGCTCCATGCTGCTTGTGCAGGCAGAACAGAGTCACAGCTAATTCTTTCATTCCTAGTGGCAGCTCTGCTGATGCTGAGCATTTATAACGCTTTATTTTCTTAGTTGAGAGGATATAACACCAAGGTTAATAATGCAGTGAATTTTGGCAGATAGAGACGACAGAAGTATGAGTTTGGTTCTTGGCATCCTCCTTCCGTTAAGTTTTCTGAAGGTCACAAAGCTTTAAACACTTATGCCAAGATTCAGCTTTTTATCTTAGTGAAAAACAAAATATACAGTACCTGTATATTTTACCTGTATATTACTGCTTTTACAAATCAACCATGACAGGCCTGGAAGATGTGGCTGAAAAATGTTTCACGATGTAAACGTTTCATATCAGTTTATCAATAATTATTGATTTGCTTTTACTTTTAAATATCTGAAATGCCACCAAACCGGTGGTGTGACCTTTCCTGTTTACCCACAGTTTCACTCCACGCTTGTGATTTATAAGCAGCTATGAGGAACTGTGGCAAAACCTGAAACTGCTGCTGCGCCAGTTACTCACACTGTTGCTAGGTAAAAACAAGTTACTCAACAGTTTGTTGCTAGGTAAAAACAAGTTACTCAACAGTTTGTTGCTAGTGTATAAATTTTAACAAGTTACTCAACAGTTTGTTGCTAGGTAAAAACAAGTTACTCAACAGTTTGTTGCTAGGTAATCAGAGAGTGAGTGAGTTGGTTGTTTCCAACAACCTTCACTTAGCTGGCCACGAGTCTTTCCTCTGCCTACGTCTCCCAGAATGCTGTGCGGTTCTGGATCAGATCTCAGTAAATATGTTGAATACTCAATCGGCCCAAATCACGATCAACAAAATGTAGCTTTCTTATTTATTTTATCTATTTTTATGTTGTTGTTTTTTTTTAGCAAAAAATGTAACTAATCCCTCTGTGAAAGTATCAGCTGGCATATTTAGAAAAACTCTACCAAAGTGGGCGAAGCCATGGGACAAGGCCATGTGTCCCATATATTTTTCAACTTTTCAGACCCTGTAGCACCTTTTTTTTCCCAAATAAACGAACAAGTGACAAATCTATGACTTAGATTTACTGAGATAGTTGTATGTAAAATATTGTCGAACTAAACAAATTTACACAAGTGTTAAAATTCTCACAGAAGCATTAAAATAGAAATCTAATTAACCAATTTACAGAGTTAATCAGCAAAAACTGTGCAGTAAGAGCGGGCGATTTGGACTTTAAGTATTATCATGATGTTTTGTGGTACTATTGTGATAACGATTAAAAAACCAATACGAAGTATTTGTGGTACTGGGATAAACGATAATGTTTTTTTAAGACCATTTTCAAATAATATGATGTTAATGACATAATAATGCAAGAACACATTCTCAAAGATCAATATATATTAAATTCTACTGAACATTTAGCACAGGAACTGGAAGACACTTTAAATATCCAGAAGTAAAAAAACAAAACAGAAGCAACAAATAAAATCTCTCAAGTCTCTCAATAAAATTGTCCTTAAAAATGGACTAGTTGAGACCAAAACACCAAACTGAAAACTTTTATTCCCCAGGTTTTGGTAGAGCGAAAACAGGGAAACGATAAGTCATGCAAATGGAAAAAAAGAACCTGCACTAATACTTTTTAACCACACTGTACGTCAAGATATTTTTTCTTTTAGAAAACTTAGTTCTGATGGGTTTTTTTTTTTATTTATTTATTTTTTTTTTTACATTAATCTGAGATATGAACATTGTTTTTTTTTCCCCCCCCGGCATAAAAAACTCATCCAGTTGGAATGTAATTTTCCAGATCCTGAGGTTTTTTTTTCTGCTGTTACAGGAGCCTCAGTCAGGAAATAAAACCTACCGTAGACGATAGTTTTTCTGCTGCCTCGAAGAGAAAAAGAAAAATGGTCCTTCGTCAGTCCAGCTCAATTAAAACTGAAGCAAAGAGCTGCTGCAAGCGTCTGACAGTGAGGCAGCCTGTGGAGAGATGAAAGGAGAGAAGGACGGGCTCTAATCAAATTAATTTCTCTATAGCATCCATACAGAGACTCAGGGCCACCAAAGAGCAGCACGCAGAATTCAGATTGGACCGCTGAGCTCTGAAAAAGGCCCAGAAGCGACCGTAGTGTGTGGCCCAAAGCTTCTGCTGTGATCTGTTTCTGTGCCTGTGCTGCCAGAAGTGACAAATGGTGCATTACTCCGTTTGAAATCTCTATAGGCCCCCTACATGTTATTGTTTACAACCAGAAATTTTGTGCATGCGCACAACGCTGGGAGGCAAAAAGACTTTTCCATGCCATCCATAGCAGTCAACCCAACCCAGTTGACAAAATGAAACCTGGAGATGTTAGGTATTGTTCATTTAGTTCTGTGCGCCACAGGAAAGGGAAAAACAACGCAGGAAAACCGTTAAAGAACATCTCCAAACCCCTTTTTTTGCTTTCCTCACTCTCTGTGTGGGCTACGCTAAACACAGACTCGTTACCGTAGCAACCAACAACAACAACACTCTTTCATGTACGCAGACATAAAGAACCGAACATTCAGTCCGTTAGTTTTGTTTTTAGGCTTGATGCTTATTTTGCGATTATTAATAAGTGATCGCTGAGTTAGATTAGCTATCGCTGCTATTAGCTAAGCTAACACAGCTAATTTTGTGTTAGTCTGCTCTGCTGATGATCTGTCAGAGTTGGTGTTTAGGTTGCCTTTCTTTTATTTTTTAACTGAACCGAAACACAATATATTCTACATCACATGTTATCGTTGTCAGTCGAGCTAACGTAGCTAACCTACTTCCCTCTCCCTCACTATAATTTTTCTTAATGAAATCTTTTTCCTGACCTTGTTATCTAGCTGTCGTAGTGTTGACAATTGGTAGCAAAGCACTGTATCCCTTTTTCTTTTATAAATCATGAATACATTTAAGATTTTGCACGTTACATAGACAACTTAACAGATTAAACCAATTCTAGTCGTCATCAGCGAGCAGCTTTTTGCCCTCCGGAGGGGAGATAGAGGCAGGATCTTGCACCCGTAACGTTACGCTGCATCAAGTCAAGCATGATTCTCCCAAGTTGTCTTTTGCTCAGTTTGTTGTGCAACTTTCTGCCTCTCAATTTCTGTTTTCCTCTGAACTCCAGCTAATCTAGCTCACTCTGTGCAGGGAAGTTAGAACCAGATGCTTTACTCATTACTTGAAAACTTAGAAAGATTCGAATATGATTAAAAAATGAGTCACATCTGTCATAGTTAAACCAGGCTTAGTGCAAAATATACAGAAGGTGCATTAGTTTATCCCTCCATCTACCACAGATACAGAGTGAGATTGTGCTTTTTGGGGGTATTATGACTCATATAATACGAGTCATTTGATAGTTGCATATCAAAACTAGCATTTTGATATGCTGGATTTCCTCGTCTACTATTTCATGCACATGATAAAAGCAGAAACAAGCAGATGGTTTTCCTTCTCTTCTTCTGTGTCAACAAGTATGAAACATGTGAAACACCTCAAACACGCAGGCTAACACCATCCAGATGGCATTTTATAGTCAAGTTAGCAAGGCACAACAGTTCCGTGTAGCTAATATGATGCAGTGACATGCTACAAACAGCCAACGAATCAAAATAATTACACATTTCAGTTAAAGCCTTATGAGAAGCTTGTGAACCTTTCCACATTTTGTCCTATTGTAATAATAAACCTTTTGTTTATTTCAGCTTTTTTGTGACTCAAATTCAAAATTGTTTCCAAAGGGAATTAAATGTTTAACTGAACTGATATTCAAGGTTTTACAGGTGTTTTCCAGATGCAGTTGCCACTACACACCTCTTGTATTAACTTGGCGATGCAATAATTATTATATAAGAAAGTGTTTGTTTGTTTCTGCGGTTTCTCAGTTTTGTTTTTTCTTTGTTGGTTTTTCTCTCTTCCTGCAGGTGTAAATTGTTGTTTTCCCGATGGAAAGCACTTTGAACTGCTGTGTTGCTATACAAATATAATCGATTTATTGATTGATTGGATGTTGGCTTGTATTTTCTCTATGTTTCTTTTCTCCTATACTCTTGCCTCCTTCTTTCCCTACAAACATTTTCCTCCACTTTTCTCCTTTTCCCTTTTCCTTTCTTTCTTCCCCAATAATATCTGTGTGCTGCATCTCAAAGTCCAGACCTAAATGCAGAAGAGAAATTAGTCTGTGACACTCTGATTTCAAGTTATTTGCAAATATGAATAAGCAAGGAGATGAGCAAAACAGGTTGAGGAATATCTTCAAAAGCTTTGTGACTCCAGGGTGGACAGAACAAAAATGACTGCCACACTTTTCTGATTTAATTTGTAAAATTAGCAACTTTAAAGTCAGTACTTGTGACAAAATGAAGAGAAGTGCTCTTTATCAATTCACTGCATGTGTGAAGAAGCAAAATGCCCACAAACCTTTTGTAACAATTAGACGACAGTATAATAAACTCTGATCTGATCACGGAGAGCAGCCTTTTAAATAAAACCGAGGTCTCCGCTTGTCTGTTTCACTGTTCGCTCATTCAGTCACGCATCACTGCGAATTAAGCTATTGGAGTCAGAATTTGAGAAGTGGTGGCATTTATTTACTCCTTTATTTATAACATTTAATTTTGTTGAATGAATCTGTGCTGTCTGCAGAGAGCAGATGAGGCAGAAACTATTCAAATTCAATATTCAGGAGTCGCATTTTTAAATAGTTTTGATGTTTTGCTTTCGACTGGTGACGCCTTAAAGGCTGTAGAGTGTAAAGGTTTACAAGTCATTAGTTTACCTTGTTATTTTAGACCGTATTAAGACTGAACTGGAGATGTTTGGATAAGATTGCATTGAGATTTATGTTGCACCTTCTATTTCTCTGGTCTCATCTCTCCATAGACCTCAAATTTCCTGTTTTGTAAAAATCTGATAAAAAACACGACTTCTTCAACGCTCTCCTCTCTCAGGTCAGAAAGTGCAATCCACAATCTGTTCTGCTTTTGTCTCTTTGTCCTGCACTGCTTTCTTAAGGTTCATATAATTTATCCATGCCCGTCATCATTATATCCTCAACTAGCAATAAATGGCCAAACATTCAAGTTGAGACGTGAAACTGCTACTAAACATGGCTTCTCTCCAACCCTCTCCTTCTGAAACACAAACTACAAGATGGAAACAAACATCAGTTTTACTGATATGCTAGAAATGCATCTAAAATTGTCTGATACTGATGTAAGTAGCGATATTTTGTGCATTGCATTGGTACATCAGATGGTTCATATACCCACAGATCAAACTGTAAAACGGTTTCACTGGAAAAGAGTCATGTATTATCCAGATCTGCTCTGTTCAACTTTAAGTGACGAATCGTCTGCTGCGGCTTGGTCTGTGTCGTCTTTTCCTCCTCTGTGATCAGGACAGGTTTTACCAGGCTTGTCACGACTTTGCTTTCCCGGGATTCTTCATTTAGAAGCCATTACTGATGCACTTCAATTGGCCGATTCTTAAATGAGCCAATGCACTCATCAGAGATTCTGCATTAAATTACAGGACAGACTTTTTTTGCATTTTACAGCACCGCCACTCACAGAGCATCCCATAATTAGCTGGTGGATTAAGGTGCACCTTACAGTTTAGCAGATCACAGCTTTGCATTCTAATTAAAGTAATTAGCCGCCTATCTCTCTCCATGCGTTGGTAAATTCTTACTCAGAAAATGCATAAAGCTGAAGTCGTGGAAATGAAATGGAAGACTGCCTCAATGTGCATGTTTTAGTTGTTTTTTAATATCTAAAAAACCCATTAAAAGTTTAAAACTGTGCTGCAGCAACAAAACAGAAATGAAGTGAGTTCTAAAAAAATATTTCCGAAGTAAAGTGGCGTTTGAGCAGTTGGTGGTGGAATTGAGTCCGGCTGGTTTCTGTGTTGCTTTTACTCATTTGAACCAATAATCTAACATGATCTGGTTTTAGAATAAGGGAATATTAAGCTTTCGGGATGGACATCCCCAATTTTTTGAAATTCTTTGAGCTGTTCTTCCAGTCATCCAAATGGAGTTAGCTTTAGGAATTTCATTTTAAAACTGTCGTCCACATTTCAAAACATAAGACAATAACACATTCTAGTTATGTCCAACTTATTTCATTCAGTTCATGTTCGCTAAATTGACACCCGTTCGTATCCAGGGGGCTTTTCTTTGGAAATCATTTTCTGCTTTGGCTTCGTTTTAAAAACCAAAGCTACTGGAGAAGGTTAAGTTTGGAGCCGTTGAAAGTTGTGGTGATTTTATGGAGGTTTTATGGCTGAAATCTAATAACATTTAATTAAACAAAAATCTGCAAGATGCAGTTTACTGTTTTTAGTGAGTTATAAAAGATCAGAGCTTGACTAATTACCCTAATTATTTAAATTGGAAATCTTGCAAAACCAAACGTGATTTCAGAGAAGCAAACATGGCCGACTGAGGAGAAGTAATAGTGATGGCTTGTGGACTTTAACAAAGAAAAAACTAGAAAAAGTCCAGTCAACGTTTGAGATGTTGACTGGACTTTTTGGCTTTCCATAGCCGTTATTTTGTCTTCTGTATTTTAAGCTGCTTTCACACCAACCCTGTTTAGTTTGCTTTAATCAAACTCTAGTTTGTTTGTCTAGAAAGGCTGGCTCCTTTAGGGAGATGTGAATGTGTAAACAATCGCTGATGTGGACCAAAAAAAGAGAACTCTAGTCCGCCAAATACATTGGTCTCAGTTCAACTAAAGTAAACTCTAGTGTATATGTGAATGGCTGTGCAGGACATTCTGGGAAAATCCAAACAAAACAAATGCCTGAGTCTAGCGCTAGCGGAGAAAATGGCTCCTGGTCTTTTTCCAAAGCCTACAACCACTGAAATCTGACACCACTCCATTTATGTTTACGTTTATGAAGAAGGAAGTTGCGCTCAGTGTCTTCTTCACAGATTTTCATGTTGTTTCCTTCAGTAGTTCTTGGTGCAGCGCCACCACAGGTAGGGAGGGGAACGGGTTTTTCAATTGGTTTTGATCTTTTGAGACAGTGAAGTGTGAAAGTGAATTACAGCAGTTGAAAATGTAACAAATGTTGCAGTTTTGGTCCCCAATCAAACCACATCTACTGGACTACCAATGAAAAAGCAGATTCTCCTTTGTGTTTCTGTCACCTTGCTTTCTGATGACGGGTCACACCCAACAGGCTGCACTCGTTTATCCTCTGGCTACACCCTACAGGGATGTAGGTTATCCAACCAGTGTTGTATAAAGTACTGAAATCTCAGAGTCAAGTAAAAGTTTAGGTTTCTCTACAAAATATGACTTTAGTAAAAGTCCAAGTCACTGACTGAAATGTTACTTGAGTTAAAGTCTTATAGTATCTGAATTTTCTTGTACCTAAGTATGGAAATTACTGTAAAAATGTATGTACTCAAGTAATGTAATGAAAAGTATAAGTAAAAAGTAAAGGCAAATGCAATTTGAATAAAATTTTTTACATTTTGGTAAACTTGTCAAATACAGTTAAAGTAATAAACACAACCAAGTGCAGGCAAAATTAAACCTAATAGATAAACCTGCAGGCGTCATTTAGTTAAGAGAATTAGGTGCTTTACCTACAAGGTTAATAACTTAACCTGCTTTACAACTGAACCAGCTTCTGACATGAACCATGCATATGTGGTTGGTAACAATTAAGTTTGGAAATATAGTGAAGTAAAAGTGAAAGTTAGCAAAAATGTTCATACTCGAGGAAAGTATGAAGTACTGCAAAATATACTTAAGTAAAGTAGAGTAGTGAAGTCTTTTTACTTCGTTACTATACAACACTGTATCCAACATGTTTTTATCCGATTTTATCCTTCTGAGCTGACTAGGTCACTCTTGCACTCCACACATGGTAGGAATATCTTGTAAGATTGTCTTTAGGACCATCACAATGCTTGGCGCGTCCTTAAGATTGGGACAAAAGTGGCCATAAAATCTTGTCTAGGCAGAACAAAGATTACTACTAAAAACATTCTGGAAATGTGCATAAAAAAAGAGAAATGTCCATTTTGACAAGAATTTGAGTCTCAAACGAACCGTTGCCGAGTGTAAGCTAAAACTTGTTGAGATGAAAGGCCTCTCTCGTTAAATTTTATGTCTAGTTTTTTTGGGTTGGCAGTATGACAGATTAAAAAGGCCCTTCAGTTTCAGTTTGTCTGATGGTTGTTCACACTCTGCACACTGTGATGATTTGACAAAGAAACTGAACTCTTCTGCCAGCGACAAACAGGCTGGGTTTTCCCGATATCAAGAAGACGTTGAGTTGCTAAAGAAAAGTGACGAATAGTTGCTACAACTCGGGCGCAGAGAGAACGGGTGTGAAAAGAGGAAAACAAGGCGTCCAGCTGAACAATGGCTTGGTATGCAGCAGTAATGATGAAGATAATTGCTTGCTAAACTAGTTTTCCACTAAACCAACTGTGCAATTGCCTCGTCTCTGAAGACTCTGCCTGCAAAATGACGCATCAAAAGTTGTTCCAGCAATTAAGCGCCGCGTCGCCCCTCTGACCTCTTTCCGCATAGTTAACGACTTTATCCCCAAGTGTGCAGAAATCAATACCCAGCAATGCAAAGACACCCGTTCGTATCCAGGGGGCTTTTCTTTGGAAATCATTTTCTGCTTTGGCTTCGTTTTAAAAACCAAAGCTACTGGAGAAGGTTAAGTTTGGAGCCGTTGAAAGTTGTGGTGATTTTATGGAGGTTTTATGGCTGAAATCTAATAACATTTAATTAAACAAAAATCTGCAAGATGCAGTTTACTGTTTTTAGTGAGTTATAAAAGATCAGAGCTTGACTAATTACCCTAATTATTTATTTCTGGCTCCATACTGTGGTGACTATGTATCCAAATGTGAAGATAAACAGAATTTAATGCAGATCCTGGAGCTTTTACAATGATGATTATTTTACAGATTCAAAAGGAGCTGCAACTATGAATTATTTTACTAATTCGTTATTCTACAATTAATCAATTAATCGAAAAAAATCACATTTTGCAGATTTTTCATTTGATCTCTTAATCCTTTTTATGTAATAGTAGAAATGTATTAAAAGACGCAAATGAATAAAAGCCATTTTTAAATAAGAGCTCAAAATGCAATAGTAGCTTTTCTTTAGTGAATGTCTGATCATATATTGACTAATATATCGATTAACAATTGGATAACAAAAGGTGTTTTGAGATTTTTTTTTTGTTTCTTACAGTATTTGATCCAGTTGAGGAGTTTTGGAAATAGCACATTTACAGACCTTAAAGTCAAAGCAGAATTTTAACCAAAATTCTGCTTTGACTGTTTTGTTCTTCCAACAAATGGTTTTTTTAAAGCATGTATACTCCAGTTAGCGATTAATCGGTTACTAAATTAGTTTACGATTATTTTAATAGCTGATGAATCACGAGTAATCCAATTAATCATTTTAGCCCCAGATACAAGAAATGTAATAATTTTTTGTATGTTCCGTTTTTGCACAACCCCTCTGCACTGTGAAGACTAAACTCCTTTTCCACAAGGTGGGAAGTGGCTGCAGGCTAGCATTAAGGTGGAGAAATGATGGTCATTACACATCATCATTATCATCAAAGTCTCATTAGCTGACCTGGATGATGGACTTTGTAGGAGTGTGTGTCTGTGTGGAGCTGACTGTTGGAAAGGGAACAGGAGACAGCCAACCGTTTCTATTCATTTAATCCTCTGATAAGTTTAAAGAGGTGCTGCATCTTTTCATTTTTGATGATTTGGATCTCTTTGAACATTTGTAAAGGCGGCAGAACGAAAAGTGAACTCTCTTGAGGTCGATGTCCGCCACAGTTTGCTTCAATGTTTTATTAGAGCCGCACTATATATTGAATCGCAGGCGTCAAAACAACTTCAAAGTGTAAAACATCCAAAAAATACAGAAGAGGATTAGGGCCACCGAAAAAAAAAAAAAAAAGATTTCTGACTTTAAAGTCGAATTCAGACTTAATCTCAGATTCTTTGTTTTTTAATTTGACTTCAGAGTCAGAAATCTAATTAAAGTCAGAATTCAACTTTAATCTCAGAATTCTTTGTTTTTAATTCTGATTCAGAGTCAGAAGTCTGAGATTAAAGTCAGAATTTTGTTATTATTTTTTTGGTGGCCCTAATTCTCTTCCATAAAAAAAGGATAAGGTAGCAGTACTTCAAGTAAAAGTGAAAACTAGCCGTCCCAGAAATTACTCAAGAGTAATAAAGTATTTGATAAAACGTAACGGATCAAATGATGAATCATTTAATATTTAAAAATTACGTCTTCAGACGGACCAAAATATAAAGTTAAAACACAAGTTTACCCTGTAAAAGATCAGTAAACTTTAATATTTGTAAAGAAAAGTTAAACTGGAACGGGAAGATATTTCAAAAATCCAAAACAATAAATAAAACGGAAATAAAATCCGCTTACAGCCGCAATCATAAATAAAATGATGATGTGTTTGCAAACAAAATTTCCCTTAAAAAAATATTAATCAGCAGAATGCAAAGATCAAATTCACATTTATCATGCGATTAGCTGATTATTTTCTTATTATGATTTATTATTATTTGTGTTACAATAAATCTTCTGTGGTTCTTGGAATATTTATACAGATGCAGAATCTTAATGGAGCCTTTTCAACTAACTTAGATTGACTTTTGGATTCAACTGAGGTGAATTTAAAAGAGCATCTTTGTCTTTGATTACAGCAGAACACAATTAAAAAATCCTGCCTTTACTTCTATTGTTCAGATGAAAGCTGCTTTATTTTCATTTGGAACAATTTCTTTAGTATTTAGTTGTTGTTGTTTTTTCACTTAGATTTTTTCAGCATTCTTCCCTTAACTCATATTTCTGGGAATGTATCCATATTTATTCCATTTCAAATATTGTAAAACAAAAAAAACATAAAGTAAGGGCTTCAAATTAGTTTTTTTTTCCTGCTTTCCTGGAGACTTCTGGCTGCTGAAGTCTCCAGTGTTTAAACACACACACACACACATACACACACACACACACACACACACACACACACACACACACACACACACACACACACACACACACACAAACACGGTGTGCTGCATTTTTCTGTCACCTTATTGATCTGCTGCCTTCCGTCATTTAAGCAAACCGCTGCTTGAACACGAAGTGATCGACCGGCGGAGAAGAGAAAAGATCTCCGTCGTGAGCGACTTTGTCTCACTCGTTCTCTTACAAGGCTCCAGTGATTATTTAAAGCTCTTTAGTAAAATGCAAACCGTCACTGGATTCTTTCAGCTTCGCGGTTTCAGATCCAATTTGAGACTGAACTAGAGCTGCAACTAATTATTTTACTAATCGAGTATTCTGACGATTAATTGATTAAATGTATAAAATACTTGACACATTCTGTAATTTTTTTATTTAACGTTAGACTTTTTCATACAGTATTAAAAATACATTAGAAGATGCTAATAAACAAGTAATTAAATTAGTTCTTAACAAAGAAGATGAACATTTTACGGCTTAAAATTCAATTCAGTTGTCAAAAATTCAATTGTCATTTGTATCAAATAATTGTAACGTCAACCAGTTAAAAGCGCAGCACCTTTTAATCAACGGAACAACAGTATGATGTAATATGTTGAACTGATTAATAACTGGACACCATACTTATTTATTTTATTCAGGTGAAGTTTTGAGTTTGTATTTACAGACAGTGTTTTTTTTTTTTGTTCGGTAAAATAAGAAATTTTTCTTTTTTGTAAATGGACAGTTTTGTTTCTCTTTTTTTGTGTGTAATTCAATTACGATTAATCAGGTACTAAATTAGTGTATTATTATTTTCAATAATTGATTAATCAGAATTAATCCGATTAATTGTTTCAGTAGAAGACTGAACAAACCAAAGCTGTTGAATTGCAGAACATTTTAGCAAAAGTAAATAATAAACGAATGAAATAAGCTGCTCAGTGGGCAGGACAGCGTCTCCTGATTTGCAGCTCCTGTTGTAATGGGGACGTGATATTCAAACTGACCTGGACTTGTTTTTAATTCTGTCTGCAGAATTCATGCAGCTAACCAAAGAACGAGGCTTTCAGTGATGGAACCACAAACAGTCAGCAGTCCGCCTCACACGGACTGCTCTCGTCTCATTAGGATCATTGTTTATTACGGTTTCATTTCCAGCTCACTGCATCCCCTGCTTTACCACCTATACGGCCTCGAACTTCTTTTTTCTTACAAACTTCTGGCTTTTCAGAGAACATCCTAGTTTAAATTTTTAAAATTTAAATCAAAGAGCAGCGTAATGTAAAATAGACCTTTTTTTTAGCTTCTTAATGTTATGAAAGCAAACCTGGAGGAATTATTTAATCTCCATTCAGCTGTGCAAAACGCCTGGGTGGATCTAACCCCGCCTTCGAGACGCAGCTCCTCCTCAGAGCTCCAGTTTCTGAGCTTCTGCCTCCCAGAGCAGCATTTCTCCACTCAGCTCCTTCAGACTAGCCAGCAGCAATTAGCAAACACCTGGTGGATCTGCTGAGCCCATAATAGAATCGACCTCTCAGAGAAACGCTGGTAAAAAAAACGTTGATAATAAAAGGAGCCATGTTGTGATGACTTCCTGGAGGTGGAGTGTCAGAAAGAGCAGGAGTTTCTTAAAGAGGCAAAGGCCCAATTTCGAGACCATAGAGTCCAAAGTCAAATATCTTTGAAATCATATTTGTTGGATGTATCATTTTTATAACAACTGAAGGTAACATAGTTACTTAATTGTGCTATGAAATGGCACTGCATGCTTGGATAACACATAATACTGCCACTTTAATCATTAAAAAATATTTTTTTCTCCCAAATTTAACATTTTTGTGATGGAGAATTTAAAATCTTTTCATTGTAAACCTAGAAGTTTCACAGGATTTTGTTTTTTTGCCATAAATTTATTCCTCACAATTATTATTTTTCTAAAACTAAAAACAAAATAAGAACGTTAAGGTTCGTCCCAGGCAAATATAATCTCCATAGTCTACTTAATTTAATTTACTCTTAGCATCGGTTTTAAAAATGTCCGCTCATCAAACTGCGTTTGACTCGGCGTGTCCCTTCAGGGTTACCGTAAAATGCCTTGACGTGGAGTTAAATTCGACCTCAAGGCAGGACGTTTTTTTAAAGCCGCGTGTCGTCTTAATCAGAGCGAAGGCGACTGAGAAACCAGCCTGAGAGGCTCCCTGCTGGCGCTCTGTAAATCCAGTCGTGCTCACACACTCCCAAAAGCAGAGTGGGAACAAAACTGGCAAAATTTACCTCATTTTTTTAAAAATTAACTGCTGGTGTTTTTTGTGTGGCAGAGCCAGAAAAGGCAGACTTTATCTCTCCAACACACACTTTATTCCACAATGGTTTCTGCCGCCTGGTGGCCATTAGTCAGGCCAATCACACTGATGCGTTTGGACCCAGGTTCACTGGTTCACCAGGACCTTGGCAGCATGCGCTGATGCTGTGTGTGTGTGTGTGTGTGTGTGTGTGTTCCTCTGCAGCATTCTGATTAGTGCATTTCATCTGCAGAAGTGTCTCGTAACGGAGATTTTTAGCTCCTCTAAGAGCTTCTTCGTCTTAAGCTGATGAGAGTCTGAATAATTCAGCCGCTCCGAGGAAAAGGTGCCTTATTTCACTGCAAACCAAATATTCTCAGTCACTGTTTGTCCCTGATCTCGGGCAATTCGTTGCTCATTTACGAACACAAAGCTCCAAATAAAAGCACAGGCTGTGAATCTGAACCTTTATATATACTGTTGAATTGAACTGACAGGAAAGGCAATGAAATGTGTTTCTGCCTTTTTGAAAGCTTCCATTTTCAGCAGGAAAGGCTTCACTTTGCGTTGGATTTGAGTGCCGACCTGCTGTTTACTGACTGAAATGTTAGCTCCTTGTTTTAACTGCTCATAATTGGAATGTGCAGCATTATTTTTTAACTAGATTCAGTCAAGGAAAAGCTAAAACTGAGCACACTCCATGAGTACACTGCAAAAACATTACATTTTACCAAGTATATTTGGTCTGGTTTCTAGTGGAAATGTTTTGGTACACTTAAACTAAGACAAAACTATATATTTATTATCATAATGTTGTTTTGGGACCATTTTTAACCAACATACTGGTAATGACAGTAATTCAAGAACCCATTCTCAAAGATCAATAAACTTTAAATGAACATTTAACACTGGTACTGGAAAACATTTTAAAATAAATAACCAAAACGACAAACAAAATCAGTTATGATCTCTGTGAGTAAAAAAGGGCTTGTTACGACTTTCATCACCCAGTAGAAAAAAAGAAAAATTCTGAATCATGCAAATGAATTCAGAAATGAGTTTTCATTGACGGCATATTATTATGTTTTTAGATTTCTTGTAGAAAACGTCAGAAAAACAAAGCTTGTGTATAAACAAGAAGTCTCACTTTGACCTAAATTCTTCATTCAGTGACGCTTCTCTCACTGGGTATAATATCCGAATATTTTTCTCTAGTAAAAAGTTTAGTAAATCTGCTCGTAGAAGTAAATATGTTCAAAAAGTTATACTAGAAAATGGGTAATTTGTCGTTCCCCCCTGACACCACAAGGCGACCCGTCCCACCCTGGTGTTGCCTCGGTTCCCAGTGAAAAGCACAATAAACATAAAACAAAAGTTGCAGACCTGCCAGTTTTAGCGGCTCCTGTGGCTCAGAGTTCACGCGTTACGTGAGCAGGACACAGAATAGAGTTCTGAAAACATCCGAGCAATGAATAAATCAGGAAAGTGCCAAAGTTTGTTTTAATTTTAAAGCAGTTTAACAGTTTATAGAGTTCACACAAGCAGCAGCGATTTGCTCGTTTAAATGTGACTTTGTGGTGTAAATGGCATCAACATGAAGCGGGAATGAGGATGAAGTTTCTTTTAAAAATATTTCTACATGAATATATAAACACACAGAGCTGCTGCTTAGTGCCATAATGTTAAATTACAACGTGCGACAGATAAAAACAGGACCGAATGGTCATAGTTGAATTCACAGGTCATCTGCATTAGAGGAGGAAAACAAGTTGTTGTTTATGATGAGTCAGCAGTTTGTGGCTCAGCAAAAACAGAAAAAAACAAATACTTATTTAAGAAACAAGACAGCTTCTTTTCTTCGTATTACAAGCCCCAGATGTGGATGTGATCATCTCCTTCTCCTCTCTACACCGTTTTTCTTCTCCTGATTGTTTCTTTCATCTTTCTTTGTCATGTAGGCTTGGGAGACCAAGAATGATCGTTTTTGAAACAATACATTTCAGAGTGCTAGTTTTGTTGGAAATAGTTGGTGTTGGAAACAATCTGTTATATGTATTCCTCTCACCATGGACAACAAATCCTGCAGATTTGGGAACATTTGGTCTTTATTTGTCAGAGTTTCTGAAGGGAACCAAATATTTCAGCTGCCTGAAATAATCTGTTCCCCCTCCATAACATGGGAACTAATTCTGTTAAAGAGCAAATGTTTCCAAAACTACAGGACCTGTTGTTCATGGTGAGAGGAATTAATACAATTGAAGAGTTTTTGAAAATTCATAATTGGTTCCCATGTTACAGAGAGGGAACCAAATATTTCAGAGATTACAGAGCAGGTCACTTTGGTGAATAAAGAACAAATGTTCCCAAATCTACAGGATTTGTTGTCCGTGGTGAGAGGAATAAGTATAATCAAATACTTGCTGGTAAATTAATTAGTTCCCATGTTATGGAGGGAAAACAGATTATTATTATTATTATTATTTCAAACAGATGGAATATTTGGTGCCCCCCATAACTTTGGTAAATAAAGACCAAAGGTTTTCAGATTCTCAGAGATGGAGGTGTGACTGAGCGGTGATTGGTTAATCCCTGTCCCTTGGCTTCTCCCATGTTCTCGCGCATCTCAGAGTAATATAGAAATGATTTCAGGTATTTTACATAAATGCAAGAACTTATTATTTTCGACCCAGAAACGATATTAACTATCACAAATTGTGGATCAATGGAGTGTATTCTGATTCTGACCCATGGTCTGTAATCTCTGAGTATCTTCAGCAGCTTTGTGCGGCTCAGTGTCCTGAATTATTGACCTGCTTCTCCTCCAGCAGCAGCAGCAGCATCACATTTTTCTGTTTCTCAGAAACAGAAATGTGTCTCTGCTCTTTCATGTGAAACCTCATTCCCGTCCCGCTCTTTGTGCCCATGAGCCGGGGGATTACCGCGCTGTCAGATTACGGCTCTCCGGACGGCCGCCTGTATTTTGGGGATGGGATTTAAAGGTCAGAGGTCGGTCCCGTGCGCGCAGCGGTTTGCTTGTGTTATTTTTAACCCCGGTGATGCGCAGCAGCAGCAGCCCATTTCTAATTCATGACCACGGGGCGTCGCTGAGCTGATAGCGGGATCATGGAGGCTCATTTACATCCTGAATCTGCTTATTTGAGATGCAGAAGCTTTACGGGCCTCGCGCTACGGCTACTTAACCCACTCGTTTGATTTGGAAGATCTGATTTCATGTTTTTATTCTCTTTGGCGTCTGTAGGTGCCATCAGAATCATGACTTTCTGATGGAAACAAAAACAGAGATTGATCATCTGTAATAGTCAAACAGAAGAAGAAAAGAGCAGCGTTTTTTTTTGTTTGTTTTTAAATATTCAAGACGAATCGACTTATTGATCGTTTCTGCACATTTCCAATACTCCAGCTGCTCTTCATGAATAAATGCAAAGTTTTTCTGTTTGGTAAACTGAAATCGTTGTAACGGCTTCGCTTTTATCCAGTTACACTTCATCCTGAAAACGATGTTCTGCTGCTCAAATATATTCAGCAGCATATATGCAACGAGTCGCACAGTCCAGTATTAACACTGCATTAAATCCTGATGGTGATCATGTGTAGCATCTAATGCAGAGGTGGCCAAAAATCTCAGATAAAGCAAATAAAGTAGCCAGATATCTTCTTTTTAATCTTAGACTCAACACTATCTTATAACAAAAGCATCGAGTTAAGTTACAAAACAGGATTTTTCATAGCAAGCTTGTGAGGGTTAGCGGAGTTTAATAAACAAAATAAAAGCTGATTTGGATGCAGCATAGTTCCCTGGATAGACGTGATTCTACTTTCTATTACCAGAAAGCCATAGCAGAAATAATTTTACCCATTTAAAATAAAAAGTTTAACAAACAAGTTAGTGTTATTCTTGGACTGCAGCCTGATGGCCACAAACGGCCCCCGGGCCACGCTTTGGACACCCCTGACCTAATGCGTGTCTGTCCTCCGTGCTGCAGGTTATCTATGCACTGAACACGAAAAACGACGAACACGAGGCGGCCATCGCCACGCTGAAGGAGGCGCACGAAGAGGAGGTGCAGCAGATCCTGTCTGAGACCAGAGAGAAGATCCTGCAGGTGAATCTTCACTCACACGCTGCAAAAACTAATACCAACAAGTCATTTTCGTCTATTTTCTATTGCAAATGTCTCATCACACTTACAATAAAGTCATACTGACTTAGAAGTTATTTTCCAACAAAATATAAAAGCTTGTTTTAAGTGAATAATTCCTTATTTTTGATTAAAAAATACTAGTCCCACTGGCAGATTATTTTAATTCTAACATACTGTATTTTCCCATTTTCTAAGTGAAAAAATCTGCCAGATGAACTAGCAATTTATTTATCAATATTGAGGAATTATTCACTTAAAACAAGCTCTTGTATCTTGCTGAAAAATAAATTGTACATTAGTTTTGTCTCATTTCAAATGGACTAGAAACTAGACCAGAAATGTTTGGTAAGATTTTTACAGCGTTTCCATTGTAAATGTTTAGTGAACATTTGAACTACAGCTCGACTCCTTGATCAGAGGGTTTGTTGTAAGAACTCCTGCAACATGAAGATAAAAGGTTTAGACTACATGAATGTTGTGCTTATTTGGGGCGTTTCAGGTAGACATTATTGGTGCGTTCACACTGCAGCCTGAAGTGACCCAATTCCCATTTTTTGTCAATTCCGATTTTTTTTTTGTCGGGGTCGTTCACACTGCCAGTAAATGCTCCTGTATGTGTTCTGCAGTGTGAACGGGCAAACGACCTGAAAGTGTCCCGCATGCGCAGTAGAGGGCGCAATAGCGTCAGCGTTTCAGTGTTCTGCCAACCGCCATAAAAAGAAGAAGAAGAGCTCAGTGTTTGTAAACATGGAGGCTAACGGTGGAGCTTAGCTTATATATTTGAAGTTGTTGTCCAACCAGAGCAACATATTAACAACTTAATCCTCATGTAGTCCATCATGGTTGTTGTTTTTCTTCCCTTTTGCTCGTATCAGGACACAGAATAGTGAGATTTGTTGAGAATCAGTGATGCTCAGTTAAAATGAATGAGACCTGGACGTTATGGTCGCATTTGAATCGATACGTATCGGATATGGGTCACATTCTAAAAGAATCCGACCTGAGCTGTTCACACTGCCATGAAAAGATCGGATACAGGTCACATTACGCCAAAACAATCTGAATTGGGTCACTTCAGGCTGCAGTGTGAACAAAAGTTTGAATTTATGGTTCCAAAGCCATATAAGCCCCGTCAGGCATCAACAGCTGGTAATCATCTTCCTCTTCTCGGTCAGAAAAGGCTTCATTTGTTTCATTTTCCCCATGAAAAACGTGACTTTAGGAGTGAAACTTTGTACCTTTTTGCACCTGCCAGGTCTTCTTTCCCTCCTTTTTAACTCCAGATCAAACACAGGATTTCATCACCTCAAAGCGCCGTTACAGAGACTCACCACTGTAAAGTATTATCAGATTAGCCAGGATCTCGCCGCCGGCTCTCACAATGAAATCATCAATATTTTATCGGAAGAATATTCGTCTTTCAGGGGTTTCTGCCTGTGAATGGAATGAAAAAGATCCTATGTTTGGGATAAATGTGTTTTTCACTCATCATAGTAGAAATATGGCTCTGTTAAATAATATACAAAACAAAATAACTAATAAAATCTCTTAATTATCACTGATGTGTAAAAAAAATAAATAAATCTGAGAATAATCCAATGGGCTGAAACCCAAGAGTTGGAATTACACTTAATAAGGCTGCAACTAACAATTATTTCAATAATCAATTAATCTGATAAGAAATTGTCACATTCTGCAGATTTTTGATTCAATAATTTAAGCCCTTTTTATACAATATCAGAAATATATTAGAAGATGCAAATAAAACATATTCCATTTACTTTTTAAATTAAGATTATATATATTTTCATCTGTAAGCGAAATTCCCCTTCAAAAGTCTGAATAGTCAGAATGGAAATTACGGAGCTCATTTTCATCCATGAAGCGCTTATGTGGCTTCCTGAGCGTTTCGTGTTTGTTGCAGTTCAAGAATAAAATCAGCGACGAGATGGACCTGAAGAAGAGGATCCAGTCTCTGGAGGAGTCCATGGAGCTGCATGAGAGGATGAAGAGGCAGGCGCTGGCCGAGTTCGAGAGCTACCGTCAGCGGGTGGAGGACATGCAGCTCTGCACCGAGGCCCAGGTAGGAAGCCGCTGTGTCCGCCGGGGTCCTGCGGCCACAGCGGCGGTGATCAGCGTCACGTCAGCCTCCCGGTCGAGCTGAGAGGCTGCGGCGAGTTGTTGTTGTTGCTGTCGACAGCAGGGATCCATGCAGACTGTTGTCATCACAAATCATGGCGTCGTTTTGCTTTGACTGGTCAGTAACAGCTAAGCTAACATTAACCCTTTGAAGACGAGGTCTAAAAATGGCCATCCCGGCCAGCAGTCTCCCTTCTCAGTGCGTCAGCGCTCGCTATGAAGCCATGTAGCGACAGCTAGCAAAACCACTACCAACACTGCACACGCCACGAACTCTAACAAACACACTTATAGTCTAAAGAACCCATCAAAAAACTCTTAGCAAAATCCACAGCATCGCTGAGCCCTAGTCTCTTGCCATATCCAACCCCCCCTCCCCCCTCCCCGCCGTCTCCCTCCACATGTCCCCTTTCTACCTAGCAACAGACCCGTCAACACATTTTCATTGGTTGTTTCGAAATGTGGCACATTTAGACCCAACAAAATAAGGCGGAAATGATCGATCTTATTTCTGGCTTTATTTTGAAGTAAATAACCACAAAACCAATATAAAAACACCACTTTTATAAAGTTTGAAGTCCGTGCTGTCCAACAGAGCTGAAATGAAAACTCGGTATGCGTCCGTGTTATTACAAAGTCTTATTAATGCGTCACATGATTGTACACCCAACGGCAGGCAGCGACTCCAACGGGTTAATAGAGGTATTAATAATACTGAAAAACTGATGGAAGGAATTTGTTTGCCAAACGTTTCTTCACTAAAAGAGAAGTTGGATTTTGGTCAAATCTTTTTGAAACCATATAAGATTTTTCACATGTTCTCTCATTTTGTCACTTGACATCAACAAACTTTAATGCATTTCATGGGGATTTCATGTGTCAGATGAACACAGAGTAGTCCAGGACGGAGAAATGGAGCAGAATAAACTGGTTTAGATGAACGCATTAATCTGAACGAAGCTGAACGAGATTCACAACAACGTTTGGATGAAACCAAGTTTCTGCTAAAACAGCATTTTTTCTAAAACTGAAGCTATGCTACCACAGAACCTATAAATGCAGGTTATGGTGGCAATTTATACTAAAACTAAATTGCAGCCAAAACAAAAACAAAAAAGTAAGTTATCCTTATGCAAATGTTATTTTGTTTGTTTTTTGCTGCTAAAATGGGATTTATGCTAAAAAAAAGTTCAGAACCTGAATTTCAGCTAAAATGAAACTTATGCAAAACTTGCTAGCATAGCTTCCTCTTAGCAAAACAACTAACATCTGCTTTTAGCTTTTTTTGCTACTTAGCGGCGTTAGCTTTTTTTTGTTTGTTTGCTTTTTTGACCCATCTAGGAGCAAAATTAAATCTAAATAGTTATATATTTGGATATAATTTATAGTTATAAATACTAAATAGTTATAAATACAAATGGTAACTATTTGCTAAATAGTTACTACTTGTGGCATATCATGCCTGCACGTCTTTTCAAAGACAAATATCATCTTATTTAATTAGTGGAAGTTAATAATTATGCTACTTGTGTCTTTAGTCAAATACGATGCTGCAATTAAGAGAAAATGAATGTAAATATAATTATTAAAGCTTCTTTAGATCAGTGAGTTTAGACGTTTGTGTTATTTGGATGTTAAAAAGCTGGAGGAGTTTAATGTTTAGACGAGTTTAGATTGTTTTGTGCTCATTTAGAGCCGGAAGGTTTGGCAGTCAGATGAGAATCCCCCGATCCAGCGCATCACCGCCTGGCGTGGACCTTCTTAAAGACTCGCTGGCTCGCTCTGCAACCCAGAAACCCATAAATCAATCCCCCCTTCCTTTGACGCAGCCTTTCCATCTCTCTTGGCAGCACACGCAGCGCGTGGTGTCCATGTCGAGGGAGGTGGAGGAGATGAGACGGTCCTTTGAGGAGAAGCTGCGTACGTTCAGCCAGGCCCAGGCTCAGTTTGAGCAGGAGAAGAAAGCGGCTCTGGAGGAGCTCAAGGCTCAGCACAGGCAGGAGATCCAGGAGCTCCTCCGCAGCCACCAGAGCCAGAATGCAAACTACAGCAAAGACCAGGAGAAACTGGGGCAGCTCCACAAAGCCGAGGTAACGCGCCGCTCACTTCCGAGAAACGGCTCGACCTGCTGCTGGCCTCGGTGTTAAACTGGAAGTTTGTGATGCGGAGAAACCCATCCGCTGCAAAAACACAAAATCTTACCAAGTATTTTTGGTTCAGTATCTCGTGCAAATATCTTGGTTCATTGAAGTGAAACTAAATTAACTTACAAGCAACATTTCAGCAAGAAATGGGAGCTTTTTTAAATCCATCCATCCATTTTCGTTACACCCTTGTCCCTTAGTGGGGTCAGGAGGTGCTGGTGCCTCTCCAGCTAATGTTCCGGGTGAGAGGCGGGGTCAACCTGGACAGGTCACCAGTCTGTCGCAGGGCAACACAGAGACACACAGGACAAACAGCCAGTCACACACACACACACACCACACCTAGGGGCAATTTGGAGAGGCCAATTAACCTGCCAGTCATGTTTTTGGACTGTGGGAGGAAACCGGAGTACCAGGAGAAAACCCACCATGCACAGGGAGAACATGGAGACTCCATGCATAAGGACCAGGGCCGGGAATCGAACCCGGAACAGCTCTACCAACTGCGCCACTGTGCAGCCCAGATTATTATTATTATTATTATTATTATTATTATTATTTCAAACAGATGAAATATTTGGTCCCCACCATTGCTTTGGTAAATAAAGACCAAAGGTTTTCAGCTCTACCATCTGCGCCACTGTGCAGCTCCCCTTTTTTTAAATCCATAGTTCCTTAACATTGATTAAAAAATACTGGTTCCATTGGTATATTACTTCATCCATACATTGGGAAAATGTCTTGCTATATATAAAATAATCTGCCAGTGGATTAAGTATTTTCTTTATTAATCCACCAGACCAAAAATACCAGGTGAGATTTTGTGTTTTTGCAGTGTAATTACCTCAAAAATTGTACATAAACACAAAATCTTACCAAGTATTTTTGGTTCAATTTAAGTCAAATTTCTTTATTTTTGTCTTATTTCAAACACACAAACTTCCCAGTGACTCTTGAGCCAGACATTAAGGCTTGTTGTAGGTCAATCTGGATGAAAAAGTCCTTGTTCCATTGGAAATGATGATGTTTCCCACAGTAAAATCCACTGTTACAGCTTTAGGTTCACAGCCCAGATGGCAGAAACGGTCAATGAGTGTCGCTGTGCTGCAGGTGGAGTCTCTGGCGGAGCGGGTGGAGGAGCTCAAACAGGACAAGAAGAGGCTGGTGGACGAATACGAAGCCAAACTCAGCAAGGTACGGCCAGCATCGAGTCCAACACATCATGGATCAGAGTTTGTCCCCCGGCCAACTAATAACAGGGATCCTGGGGGTTAATCTCAACACAGAGCTGAATTTAGTGATTCCATAAGGCAGAAGTTCCCAAACTGTGGGGCGCGCCCCCCTAGGGGGGCGCGGGAAGCCTCTGGATGAAAAAAACAAAAAAACATGGACGCTGTATGCGCTGGGTTTTTACCTTAGAATGGCCAACTCTCTGTTAATCCTCTGTCAATCTGATACAGTAGGGGCTTCCACATTTCTCATATCTGTGTCCTCTGTCACTTTTATCAGCAGTTAAAACTGTTTCATCCGTTGTTAACATGTGGTAACCTGTTTTTCCGAGCCGCCCTTAAACGCAACATGACCGCTATGGCACTAGCGCTGGGTATACACCTGAAGGAGACCTGATGCTGCTGTGTGGAGCTACACAGGTGTGTTAGAATCATGGCAGCAAACCAGCAAAACGTAAATAACTTTTCATAGTTTTCCCCCCAAAACTAACCGATTGAGTTGAGTGAAGCTGCTGGATGCAGGTAAAGTAGCTAAAAGATGATTAGCTAATATCAATACAGCACCTTAAGCTTAACAAGTACCTGTAGGCTACCGATGTCGTTGTCTATGCTCAAAAGTTGACCCCCCCCCCCCTCCCCCCCCGCTGCACCAGGGGCAGGGGGGGCCAGAGAATGTTTGGAAACCACTGGGGGGGGGTGGCAGGAGAAAACGTTTAGGAACCACTATCATAAGGAATGTGACTGGAGCTGCTTCGAACTAGACAATAAATCCAGCAACCTTCACTCAATGTACTTTTATTTATAGAACATTTGTAAACTGAGTCCAGCTTACACTCCTGTTAGTTCATTATGCTCTAAATTTAGTAGCTTTGTGCTTTATTGAGCAACGTAAATACAAGTTTAAAGGGCCTAAACTTGGTCCATAAAATGAGATGACTAGCAGACTGGTAAGAATGAGCTGCTAGGGAATTTTTATTGCTTTATCTGGCAAGCAATCACAGAAAACGCTTACTTTTTTACTACAAAAGAACTCATGTGACTGGCAGTGATGATGCACACCAGATTAAGTGCTTAGTAAAAACCTGTTTAGATTTAAATGGTGCGTCCTAGTCAAAGAGACAGAGGCGCTTTCTTTTATTACTGGCAGAAGGATTTAGTGACTCACTAGAGAATTTGATTTTAAGAGGCTCAAAAATAGAATTAAGTCAATAATTTCTTAATATTGATGAAAATGTACTAATTGTAATGACAGATTATTTAAGTTATATATTATAATAACAAGTCAATTTTCAATTTTCTTATGTTTTAAGCGAAAACATCTGTCAATGTATTAAGGAATTTTTTTTGGAACTTTTTATGTTCAATAACTTTTTTTTTACATCAACGTACACAGTAAAGATACTGAAAATACAAACTCAAGTAACGAAGGTACTTAATATTGATAATACAAACTAGATTTGAAAAGTACATGAACAAGACAAAAAATAAAAAATAAATAAAAATTAAAGCTCCGCGGAGCCTCGAGCGGCCCTCGCAGCTAGCGCTGCTCCGGCCTATAGCCACCGCGGGGTATCCAGCACCACCCCCTGCCTGCCACCGCATACAGTCTTGCAGAGTTGAAGCGCGTGTCCGCCATGTCATACACAGCGTTGAGTTTGGCATCATTCCCTGGTCACACACACCAAATTTCATTCAGATCTGTCAATGTAGAGAGGTGATATAGCTGATGTAATGACCTAGTGGGCGCAGTGGAGTCAAATTACATTTCAATGCTGTTGGGCTCTTCAGCGGGGATCAAAGGTCATACGTATCTGGTTTGGTGCCAATCGGAAGGTGCGTGTGTGATTTAGAGACAATCGTGTGCATATGGCGAGGGACTGACATTTGGCCACGCCCCACGGGTCAGCCAGCATTGACTGAATTCATCATCAGTTTGCAGACAACTAATTCCATATGAAACACAGATTAAAAGTAAGAAATTCGGTAAAAACATGTTACTTCCTGTTAAAAGTGGGCGGAGCTAAAGTGACGTCACACTATGATGACATATTATCATTGGGCGTCCCACCAGGATCACTCATGTCAAGTTTGGAACAGCTCAGGTCAAAAATATGGAATTTACAGCCAAACGTATGGAGGTGGCATGAGTTCTGTTTCGCCGAGGTCCTACGGCCACACCCTCTACTGAAAACTGTTGCTGCTTTAAAGCAAGTGAGACCAACTTGTTATCTGTCATCCAACACAGAATCATCTTGATTAGCTTGAGAGAGGAAGACATGGAGCTTTCCAAGGAAAAAAAAGGCACTTCCTGTTCTGAGGGGGCGGGGCTTACATGACGTCAAACTATGACGACATAGGATCGTTAGGCATCCCACCAGGATCACTCATGTCAAGTTTGGTGAAGCTCGGCTCAAAATTGTGGAATCTATAGCCAAACGTATGGACACGGCGCTAAAGGTCATTTCGCCACGCCGCCACGCCCACCTACTCTATCGAAAAAAAAACAGGGTTGGAATCTGTAACACATCAATATGTTTTCTGTCTGTGGACAGAGTTTCATGTCAATTAAGTAAAAGTGGTCAGAATGGGACCGTTCAGAGTAAAACATGACACTTCCTGTTCTCAGGGGGCGTGGCCTAAGTGATGTCATAATTTGACCTTTGGGTCTTGTAGGGCATCCGATGATGATCAATCACTGAAAGTTTGGTGTCTCTGTGAGCTTTTGTGTAAGAGTTATAACTGTTTGTGTAAGAGATATAACAGTTTCGTGTTTCATGGCGAATAGGTGAACTTTGACCCCTGGTATGACCCCTTCAGCATGCACGAAAACTCACCGTTTTGATAACTTTCATAACCCAATGCCTTATGAACGATCTGACCGAGTTTGAAGCTGATTGATTGAAATCCCTAGGAGGAGTTCGATCAAATTTGACGTGAAAAACAGCCAAAAACAGCCAAAATCGGAATTTCAATCCAAAATGGCCGACTTCCTGTCATAGTTGCAATATAACATTAAATTTGAATTCTGACTGTCTTGGGGAGCTCTACAAGTGTACCAAATGTCAAGTCTCTATGATAAAGTTGATAAATTGGAAACGGATAGGTGAACTTTGACCCCTGGTATGACCCCTTCAGCATGCACGAAAAGTCACCGTTTTGATAACTTTTAATCGGCCATCCGTTATGAAGGATCTGACCAAGTTTGAAGCCGATGGATCGAAATCCCTAGGAGGAGTTCGATCAAATGCAACGTCTATAAACGGCCAAAATGGGGTCAAAATCGGAATTTCAATCCAAGATGGCCGACATCCTGTCATACTTGCACTATGACATTAATTGTAAATTCTGAGTGTTTTGGGGAGTTCTACAAGCACACCGAATTTCAAGTCTCTACGATAAAGTAAGTGAATAGGAATGGGTCTTTTGAAAATTTCTAGGGGGCGCCCTTGAGCCGTTTCTTTTGCGATTTTTGGGAGGACGTTAAAATACGTAATTTTCACGCAGACTTGACGCGACCGCCAAGTTTGGTGAGTTTTTGAATATGATAAAGCCCTCAAAAAGCCAATTCATTTGGCGGAAGCATAATAATAAGAAGAATAATAATAATTAAAGCTCCGCGGAGCCTCGAGCGGCCCTCGCAGCTAGCGCTGCTTCGGCCTATAGCCACCGCGGTGTATCCAGCACCGCCCCCTGCCTGCCACCGCGTATAGTCTTGCAGAGTTGAAGCACGCGTCCGCCATGTCATACGCAGCGTTGAGTTTGGCATCATTCCCTGGTCACACACACCAAATTTCATTCAGATCGGTCAATGTAGAGAGGAGATATAGGTGATGTAATGACCAAGTGGGCGCAGTGGAGTCAAATTACATTTCAATGCTGTTGTGCTCTTAATCGGGGAACAAAGGTCATACATATCCGGTTTGGTGCCTATCAGAAGGGGCGTGTGTGATTTAGAGACAATCGTGTGTATATGTGGAGGGACTGACATTTGGCCACGCCCCCACGGGTCAGCCAGCATTGACTGAATTCATCATCAGTTTGCAGACAACTAATTCCATATGAAACACAGATTAAAAGTAAGAAATTCTGTAAAAAACATGCTACTTCCTGTTAAAAGTGGGCGTGGCTAAAGTGACGTCACACTATGATGACATATTATCATTGGGCGCCCCACCAGGATCACTCATGTCAAGTTTGGAGAAGCTCAGGTCAAAAATATGGAATATACAGCCAAACGTACGGTGGTGGCGTGAGTTCTGTTTCGCCGAGATTCTACGGCCACGCCTTTTACTGAAAACTGTTGGTGGTTTAAAGCACGTGAGACCAACTTGTTATCTGTCATCCACCACAGAATCATCTTGATTAGGTTAAGAGAGGCAGAGATGGAGCTTTCCAAGGGAAAAAAGTCACTTCCTGTTCATGGGGGGCGGGGCTTAGATGACGTCAGACTATGACGACATAGGATCGTTGGGCATCCCACCAGGATCACTCATGTGAAATTTGGTGAAGCTTGGCTCAAAATTGTAGAATCTATTGCCAAACGTATGGTGGTGGCGTGAGTTCTGTTTCGCCACGGTCCTATGGCCACACCCTCTACTGAAAACTGTTGGCGCTTTAAAGCAAGTGAGACCAACTTGTTATCTGTCATCCAACACAGAATCACCTTGATTAGGTTGAGAGAGCCAGAGATGGAGCTTTCCAAGGAAAAAAAAGTCACTTCCTGTTCTGAGGGGGCGGGGCTTAGATGACGTCAGACTATGACGACATAGGATCGTTGGGCATCCCACCAGGATCACTCATGTCAAGTTTGGAGCAGCTTGGGTCAAAATTATGGAATTTACAGCCAAACGTATGGTGGTGGCGTGAGCTCTGTTTCGCCGCGGTCCCACGGCCACACCCTCTACTGAAAGCTGTTGGCGCTTTAAACCAAGTGAGACCAACTTGTTATCTGTCATCCAACACAGAATCATCTTGCCTAGGTTGAGAGAGGCAGAGATGGAGCTTTCCAAGGAAAAAAAAGGCACTTCCTGTTGTGAGGGGGCGGGGCTTAGATGACGTCAGACTATGACGACATAGGATCGTTAGGCATCCCACCAGGATCACTCATGTCAAGTTTGGTGAAGCTCGGCTGAAAATTGTGGAATTTATAGCCAAACGTATGGACACGGCGTTAAAGGTCACTTCACCACGCTGCCACGCCCACCTACTCTATGGAAAAAAAAAAGGTTGGAATCTGTAACACATCAATATGTTTTCTGTCTGTGGACAGAGTTTCATGTCAATTAAGTAAAAGTGGTCAGAATGGGACCTTTCAGAGTAAAACATGACACTTCCTGTTCTCAGGGGGCGTGGCCGAAGTGATGTCATCATTTGACCTTTGGGTCTTGTAGGGCATCCGATGATGATCAATCACTGAAAGTTTGGTGTCTCTGTGGGCTTTTGTGTAAGAGTTATAACAGTTTGTGTAAGAGATATAACAGTTTCGTGTTTCATGGCGAATAGGTGAACTTTGACCCCTGGTATGACCCCTTCAGCATGCACGAAAACTCACCGTTTTGATAACTTTCATAACCCAATGCCTTATGAACGATCTGACCGAGTTTGAAGCTGATTGATTGAAATCCCTAGGAGGAGTTCGATCAAATTTGACGTGAAAAACAGCCAAAAACAGGCAAAATCGGAATTTCAATCCAAAATGGCCGACTTCCTGTCATAGTTGCAATATAACATTAAATTTGAATTCTGACTGTCTTGGGGAGCTCTACAAGTGTACCAAATGTCAAGTCTCTATGATAAAGTTGATAAATTGGAAACGGATAGGTGAACTTTGACCCCTGGTATGACCCCTTCAGCATGCACGAAAAGTCACCGTTTTGATAACTTTTAATCGGCCATCCGTTATGAAGGATCTGACCAAGTTTGAAGCCGATCGATCGAAATCCCTAGGAGGAGTTCGATCAAATGCAACGTCTATAAACGGCCAAAATGGGGTCAAAATCGGAATTTCAATCCAAGATGGCCGACATCCTGTCATACTTGCACTATGACATTAATTGTAAATTCTGAGTGTTTTGGGGAGTTCTACAAGCACACCGAATTTCAAGTCTCTACGATAAAGTAAGTGAATAGGAATGGGTCTTTTGAAAATTTCTAGGGGGCGCCCTTGAGCCGTTTCTTTTGCGATTTTTGGGAGGACGTTAAAATACGTAATTTTCACGCAGACTTGACGCGACCGCCAAGTTTGGTGAGTTTTTGAATATGATAAAGCCCTCAAAAAGCCAATTCATTTGGCGGAAGCATAATAATAAGAAGAATAATAATAATAATAATAAACAGCGCAATTACAATAGGCCTTCGCAGCGCTTCGCTGCTCGGGCCTAATTAAAGCTCCGCGGAGCCTCGAGCGGCCCTCGCAGCTAGCGCTGCTTCGGCCTATAGCCACCGCGGGGTATCCAGCACCGCCCCCTGCCTGCTACCGTGTACGTTGTTGCAGAGTTGAAGCGCCATCTGCCATTTCATACGCAGCGTTGAGTTTGGCATCATTCCCTGGTCACACACCCCAAATTTCATTCATGTCGGTCAATGTAAAGAGGAGATATAGCTGATGTAATGACCTAGTGGGCGCAGTGGAGCCAAATTACATTTCAATGTGGTTGGGCTCTTAAGCGGGGAACAAAGGTCATACGTATCCGGTTTGGTGACTATCGGACGGGGCGTGTGTGATTTAGAGACAATCGTGTGTATATGTCGAGGGACTGACATTTGGTCACGCCCCCACGGGTCAGCCAGCATTGACCGAGTTCATCATTAGTTTGCAGACAACCGATTCCATATGAAACACAGATTAAAAATAAGAAATTCGGTAAAAAACATGCTACTTCCTGTTAAAAGTGGGCGGGGCTAAAGTGACGTCACACTATGATGACATATTATCATTGGGCGTCCCACCAGGATCACTCATGTCAAGTTTGGAACAGCTCAGGTCCCAAATATGGAATTTACAGCCAAACGTATGGTGGTGGCGTGAGTTCTGTTTCGCCGAGGTCCTATGGCCACGCCCTCTAATGAAAACTGTTGGCGCTTTAAAGCACGTGAGACCAACTTGTTATCTGTCATCCAACACAGAATCATCTTGATTAGGTTGAGAGAGCAAGAGATGGAGCTTTCCAAGGAAAATAAAGGCACTTCCTGTTCTGAGGGGGCGGGGCTTAGATGACGTCAGACTATGACGACATAGGATCGTTAGGCATCCCACCAGGATCACTCATGTCAAGTTTGGTGAAGCTCGGCTGAAAATTGTGGAATTTATAGCTAAACGTATGGACACGGCGTTAAAGGTCTTTTCGCTACGCCGCCACACCCACCTACTCCATCGAAGGCAAATGGGGTTGGAATCTGTAACACACCATCATGTTTTCTGTCTGTGGAAAGAGTTTCGTCTTGATTAGGTCAAAGGGGTCAGGTAGGGACCGTTCAGAGTAAAACATGACACTTCCTGTTCTGAGGGGGCGGGGCTTAGATAACGTCAGACTATGATGACATAGGATCGTTGGGCATCGCACCAGGATCAGTCATGGCAAGTTTGGTGCAGCTGGGCTCAAAATTGTGGAATCTACAGTCAAACGTATGGTGGTGGCGTGAGCTCTGTTTCGCCGCGGTCCCATGGCCACACCCTCTACTGAAAGCTGTTGGCGCTTTAAAGCAAGTGAGACCAACTTGTTATTTGTCATGCAACACAGAATCATCCTGATTAGATTAAGAGAGCCAAAGATGGAGCTTTCCAATTAATAAAAAGCACTTCCTGTAGAACGTGGGCGGGGCCAAGCTGACGTCATCATCTGAGCATGACAATCTGATGAGAGTGGGTCTGTAGTCAGATATAGGAAGTGTTATGCAGCTGTGAACTTCTATGTGGAACTTATCTCACTTTAATATTTTATGGCGAATAGTCAAAGTTTGGGACTAAGCCACGCCCACATGCTTTGATGTACAAGAATTCGTGTGATAAATTTTGACCTTTGATGTCTCAACTCTCTGCTGACTTAGTTTGAAGTGTGTGTCTGCAAAGCTGTAGGAGGAGTTGGATCAGATGCGACGCCTCTGACAAAAAGGAAATGGCGAGTTTAATCCAAAATGGCCGACTTCCTGTTGGGTTTGGACTATGGCTCCAAGAGACTTTTTTGTAGGGCCTGACAAGATGCACATATGTACCAAGTTTCACATTTTTAGGTGAAAGCATGGCTTGGGGCTGATCTTTTAAAATATTCTAGGGGGCGCTGTAGAGAAATTAGGCCACGCCCACCAAATATTACACTGGCTTCCTGTTGGGGGATAGAGTAGCATCGATCTCAGTGAGTTTGGTGAAGCTGGGCTGAAACATATGGAATCTACAGCCAAACGTATGGTGGCGGCGTGACGTCTGACTTCAACGCGTTACCATAGACACGCCCTCTACTGGAAACTCTTGGCGCTTTAAAGCAAGTGAGACCAACTTGTTATCTGTCATCCAGCACAGAATCATCTTGATTAGGTTGAAAGAGCCAGAGATGTAGCAATCCAAGTATAAAAAAGGCACTTCCTGTTCTGAGGGGGCGGGGCTTAGGTGAGGTCAGACTATGATTACATAGGATCATCAGGCATCCCACCAGGATCACTCATGGCAAGTTTGGTGCCAATTGACCTTTTGATGTGAAAGTTGTAGCGTTTCGTTTTCTTTGTCGAGTACGCCATCTTTGGCACCCTGGACCGCCCACTCAGCATTTACGAAAACTCACGATTTTGATAACTTTTATTGCCACGCCCCTTATCTACATTTTCACCAAGAATGAAGCCGATAGGTCAAAATCCCTAGGAGGAGTTCGTTAAAGTTTGACGTGAGTAAAATTGAAAAATCGCCAAAATTTGACCTTTGACCCAAAATGGCCGCCTCCCTGTACAATTTAGGGGATACCTCCAAGAGACTTTTTTTCTTGATTTGGGGGGATCTACCTATGTACCGAGTTTCAGATCTGTACGACCTACGGTTTCCCCCAACTCACTTTAGGGGGCGCTATAGAGCAGTTAGGCCACGCCCACTTCAAATTCCACCAGAATACAAAAATTTTACTAGGGGGACAACTTCCTGTGAAGTTTGGTGAGTTTTTGAATATGTTAAAGCCCCCAAAAAGGCGATTCATTTGACGGAAGAATAATAATAATAATTAAAGCTCCGCGGAGCCTCGAGCGGCCCTCGCAGCTAGCGCTGCTTCGGCCTATAGCCACCGCGTTTTATCCAGCACCGCCACCTGCCTGCCACCGCGTACATTCTTGCAGAGTTGAAGCGCGCGTCTGCCATGTCATACGCAGCGTTGAGTTTGGCATCATTCCCTGGTCACACACACCAAATTTCATTCAGATCGGTCAATGTAGAGAGGAGATATAGCTGATGTAATGACCTAGTGGGCGCAGTGGACTCAATTACATTTTAATACTGTTGGGTTCTTAAGCGGGGTACAAAGGTCATACATATCCTGTTTGGTGCCTATCGGAAGGGGCGTGTGTGATTTAGAGACAATCGTGTGCATATGGCGAGGGACTGACATTTGGCCACGCCCCCACGGGTCAGCCAGCATTGACTGAGTTCATCATCAGTTTGCAGACAAGTGAGTCCATATGAAACACAGATTAAAAATAAGAAATTCGGTAAAAAACATGCAACTTCCTGTTAAAAGTGGGCGGGGCTAAAGTGACGTCACACTATGATAACATAGGATCGTTTGGCGTCCCACCAGGATGACTCATGTCAAGTTTGGAGCAGCTCAGGTCAAAAATATGGAATTTACAGCCAAACGTATGTTGGTGGCGTGAGTTCTGTTTCGCCGAGGTCCTACGGCCACACCCTCTACTGAAAACTGTTGGCGCTTTAAAGCACGTGAGACCAACTTGATATCTGTCATCCAACACAGAATCATCTTGATTAGGTTGAGAGAGGCAGAGATGGAGCTTTCCAAGTATAAAAAGGCACTTCCTGTTCTGAGGGGGCGGGGCTTAGATGACGTCAGACTATGAGGACATAGGCTCGTTGGGCATCCCACCAGGATCACTCATGGCAAGTTTGGTGCAGCTGGGCTCAAAATTGTGGAATCTACAGTCAAACGTATGGTGGTGGCGTGAGCTCTTTTTCGCCGCGGTCCCACGGCCACACCCTCTACTGAAAGCTGTTGGCGCTTTAATGCAAGTGAGACCAACTTGTTTTTTGTCATGCAACACAGAATCATCCTGATTAGGTTAAGAGAGCCAAAGATGGAGCTTTCCAATTAATAAAAAGCACTTCCTGTAGAACGTGGGCGGGGCCAAGGTGACGTCATCATCTGAGCATGACAATCTGATGAGAGTGGGTCTGTAGTCAGATATAGGAAGTGTTATGCAGCTGTGAACTTCTATGTGGAACTTATCTCACTTTAATATTTTATGGCGAATAGTCAAAGTTTGGGACTAAGCCACGCCCACATGCTTTGATGTACAAGAAGTCGTGTGATAACTTTTGACCTTTGATGACTGAACTCTCTGCTGACTGAGTTTGAAGTGTGTATCTGCAAAGCTGTAGGAGGAGTTCGATCAGATGCGACGTCTCAGACAAACAGGAAATGGCGAGTTTAATCCAAAATGGCCGACTTCCTGTTGGGTTTGGACTATGGCTCCAAGAGACTTTTTTGTAGGGCCTGACAAGATGCACACTTGTACCAAGTTTCACATTTTTAGGTGAAAGCATGGCTTGGGGCTGATCATTTAAAATATTCTAGGGGGCGCTGTAGAGAAATTAGGCCACGCCCACCAAATATTACACTGGATTCCTGTTGGGGGATAGAGTAGCATCGATCTCAGTGAGTTTGGTGAAGCTGGGCTGAAACATATGGAATCTACAGCCAAACGTATAGTGGCGGCGTGACGTCTGACTTCCACGTGTTACCATAGACACGCCCTCTACTGGAAACTCTTGGCGCTTTAAAGCAAGTGAGACCAACTTGTTATCTGTCATCCAGCACGGAATCATCTTGATTAGGTTGAAAGAGCCAGAGATGTAGCATTCCAAGTATAAAAAAGGCACTTCCTGTTCTGAGGGGGCGGGGCTTAGGTGAGGTCAGACTATGATTACATAGGATCATCAGGCCTCCCACCAGGATCAGTCATGGCAAGTTTGGTGCCAATTGAACTTTTCATGTGAAAGTTGTAGCGTTTCGTTTTGTTTGGCGAGTACGCCATTTTTGGCGCCCAGGACCGGCCACTCAGCATTTACGAAAACTCACGATTTTGATAACTTTTATTGCCAGACCCCTTATCTACATCCTCACCAAGAATGAAGCTGATAGGTCAAAATCCCTAGGAGGAGTTCGTTAAAGTTTGACGTGAGTAAAATTGAAAAGTCGCCAAAATTTGACCTTTGACCCAAAATGGCCGCCTCCCTGTAAAATTTAGGGGATACCTCCAAGAGACTTTTTTTCTTGATTTGGGGGGATCTACCTACGTACCGAGTTTCAGATCTCTACGACCTACGGTTTCCCCCAACTCACTTTAGGGGGCGCTATAGAGCAGTTAGGCCACGCCCACTTCAAATTCTACCAGAATACAAAAATTTTACTAGGGGGAAAACTTCCTGTGAAGTTTGGTGAGTTTTTGAATATGTTAAAGCCCCCAAAAAGGCGATTCATTTGACGGAAGAATAATAATAATAATAATAATAAGAAACAGCGCAATTACAATAGGCCTTCGCAGCGCTTAGCTGCTCGGGCCTAATTAAAGCTCCGCGGAGCCTCGAGCGGCCCTCGCAGCTAGCGCTGCTTCGGCCTATAGCCACCGCGGGTATCCAGCACCGCCCCCTGCCTGCCACCGCCTACGGTGTTGCAGAGTTGAAGCGCGTGTCCGCCATGTCATACGCAGCGTTGAGTTTGGCATCATTCCCTAGTCACACACACCAAATTTCATTCATATCGGTCAATGTAGAGAGGAGATATAGCTGATGTAATGACCTAGTGTATTCAGTGGAATCTAATTACATATCAATCCTGTTTGGCTCTTAAGCGGGGAACAAAGGTCATACTTATCCATTTTTTTGCCAATCAGAAGGTGCATGTGTGATTTAGAGACAATTGTGTGTATATGGGGAGGGACTTACATTTGGCCACGCCCCCTCTGGTCAGCCAGAATTGACCGAGTAAATCATCAGTTGGCAGATGATTAAATCCAGATGAATAACACAATAAAAATAAGAAATACCCTAAAAAATGTGTTACTTCCTGTAGAAAGTGGGCGGGGCTTAGATGACGTCAGACTATGAGGACATAGGATCGTTGGGCATCCCACCAGGATCACTCATGGCAAGTTTGGTGCAGCTGGGCTCAAAATTGTGGAATCTACAGTCAAACGTATGGTGGTGGCGTGAGCTCTGTTTCGCCGCGGTCCCATGGCCACACCCTCTACTGAAAGCTGTTGGCGCTTTAAAGCAAGTGGGACCAACTTGTTATTTGTCATGCAACACAGAATCATCCTGATTAGGTTAAGAGAGCCAAAGATGGAGCTTTCCAATTAATAAAAAGCACTTCCTGTAGAACGTGGGCGGGGCCAAGGTGACGTCATCATCTGAGCATGACAATCTGATGAGAGTGGGTCTGTAGTCAGATATAGGAAGTGTTATGCAGCTGTGAACTTCTATGTGGAACTTATCTCACTTTAATATTTTATGGCGAATAGTCAAAGTTTGGGACTAAGCCACGCCCACATGCTTTGATGTACAATAATTCGTGTGATAACTTTTGACCTTTGATGTGTCAACTCTCTGCTGACTGAGTTTGAAGTGTGTATCTGCAAAGCTGTAGGAGGAGTTCGATCAGATGCGACGTCTCTGACAAACAGGAAATGGCGAGTTTAATCCAAAATGGCCGACTTCCTGTTGGGTTTGGACTATGGCTCCAAGAGACTTTTTTGTAGGGCCTGAAGAGATGCACACATGTACCAAGTTTCACATTTTTAGGTGAAAGCATGGCTTGGGGCTGATGATTTAAAATATTCTAGGGGGCGCTGTAGAGAAATTAGGCCACGCCCACCAAATATTACACTGGATTCCTGTTGGGGGATAGAGTAGCATCGATCTCAGTGAGTTTGGTGAAGCTGGGCTGAAACATGTGGAATCTACAGTCAAACGTATGGCGGCGGCGTGACGTCTGACTTCGCCGCGGTACTACAGCCACGCCCTATACTGTAATCTGTTGGGGCTTTAAAGCAAGTGAGACAAACTTGTTATCTGTCATCCAGCACAGAATCATCTTGATTAGGTTGAAAGAGCCAGAGATGTAGCATTCCAAGGATAATAAAGGCACTTCCTGTTCTGAGGGGGCGGGGCTTAGGTGAGGTCAGACTATGATTACATAGGATCATCAGGCATCCCACCAGGATCACTCATGGCAAGTTTGGTGCCAATTGAAGTTTTGGTGTGAAAGTTGTAGCGTTTCGTTTTCTTTGGCGAGTACGCCATCTTTGGCACCCTGGACCGCCCACTCAGCATTTACGAAAAGTCACGATTTTGATAACTTTTATTGCCAGACCCCTTATCTACAACCTCACCAAGAATGAAGCCGATAGGTCAAAATCCCTAGGAGGAGTTCGTTAAAGTTTGACGTGAGTAAAATTGAAAAATGGCCAAAATTTGACCTTTAACCCAAAATGGCCGCCTCCCTGTACAATTTAGGGGATACCTCCAAGAGACTTTTTTTCTTGATTTGGGGGGATCTACCTACGTACCAAGTTTCAGATCTGTACAACCTACGGTTTCCCCCAACTCACTTTAGGGGGCGCTATAGAGCAGTTAGGCCACGCCCACTTCAAATTCCACCAGAATACAAAAATTTTACTAGGGGGACAACTTCCTGTGAAGTTTGGTGAGTTTTTGAATATGTTAAAGCCCCCAAAAAGGCGATTCATTTGACGGAAGAATAATAATAATAATTAAAGCTCCGCGGAGCCTCGAGCGGCCCTCGCAGCTAGCGCTGCTTCGGCCTATAGCCACTGCGGGGTATCCAGCACTGCCCCCTGCCTGCCACCGCGTATAGTCTTGCAGAGTTGAAGCGCGCGTCCGCCATGTCATACGCAGCGTTGAGTTCGACCTCAATCCCTGGTCACATACCCCAATTTTCATTCATATCGGTCAATGTAGAGAGGAGCTATAGCTGATGTAATGACCTAGTGGGCGCAGTGGAGTCAAATTACATTTCAATGCTGTTGGGCTGTTAAGCGTGGAACAAAGGTCATACGTATCTAGTTTGGTCCCAATCGGAAGGGGCGTGTGTGATTTAGAGACAATCGTGTGTATATGTCGAGGGACTGACATTTGGCCACGCCCCCACGGGTCAGCCAGCATTGACTGAGTTCATCATCAGTTTGCAGACAACTAATTCCATATGAAACACAGATTAAAAGTAAGAAATTCGGTAAAAAACATGCTACTTCCTGTTAAAAGGGCGGGGCTAAAGTGACGTCACACTATGATGACATAGGATCGTTTGGCGTCCCAACAGGATCACTCATGTCAAGTTTGGAGCAGCTCGGGTCAAAATTATGGAATTTACAGCCAAACGTATCATGGTGGCGTGAGCTCTGTTTCGCCGCGGTCCCACGGCCACGTCCTCTACTGAAAACTCTTGGCGCTTTAAAGCAAGTGAGATCAACTTGTTATCTGTAATCCAACACAGAACCATCTTGATTAAGTCAAGTTAGCCAGAGATGTAGCTTTCCAATTAATAAAAAGCACTTCCTGTAGAACGTGGGCGGGGCCAAGGTGACGTCATCATCTGAGCATGACAATCTGATGAGAGTGGTACTGTAGTCAGATATAGGAAGTGTTATGCAGCTGTGAACTTCTATGTGGAACTTAGCTCACTTTAATATTTTATGGCGAATATTCAAAGTTTGGGACTAAGCCACGCCCACATGCTTTGATGTACAAGAAGTCGTGTGATAACTTTTGACCTTTGATGACTCAACTCTCTGGTGACTGAGTTTGAAGTGTGTATCTGCAAAGCTGTAGGAGGAGTTCGATCAGATGCGACGTCTCTGACAAACAGGAAATGGCGAGTTTAATCCAAAATGGCCGACTTCCTGTTGGGTTTGGACTATGGCTCCAAGAGACTTTTTTGTAGGGCCTGACAAGATGCACACATGCACCAAGTTTCACATTTTTAGGTGAAAGCATGGCTTGGGGCTGATCATTTAAAATATTGTAGGGGGCGCTGTAGAGAAATTAGGCCACGCCCACCAAATATTACACTGGATTCCTGTTGGGGGATAGAGTAGCATCGATCCCAGTGAGTTTGGTGAAGCTGGGCTGAGACATGTGGAATCTACAGCCAAACGTATGGCGGCGGCGTGACGTCTGACTTCGCCGCGGTACTACAGCCACGCCCTCTACTGAAAACTCTTGGTGCCTTAAAGCAAGTGAGACCAACTTGTTATCTGTCATCCAACACAGAATCATCTTGATTAGGTTGAGAGAGCCAGAGATGGAGCTTTCCAAGAAAAAAAAAGTCACTTCCTGTTTTGAGGGGGCGGGGCTTAGATGACGTCAGACTATGACGACATAGGATCGTTAGGCATCCCACCCGGATGACTCATGTGAAGTTTGGTGAAGCTCGGCTGACAATTGTGGTATTTATAGCCAAACGTATGGACACGGCGTTAAAGGTCAATTCACCACGCTGCCACGCCCACCTACTCTATCGAAAAAAAAAAGGGTTTGAATCTGTAACACATCAATATGTTTTCTGTCTGTGGACAGAGTTTCATGTCAATTAAGTAAAAGTGGTCAGAATGGAACCGTTCAGAGTAAAGCATGACACTTCCTGTTCTCAGGGGGCGTGGCCTAAGTGATGTCATCATTTGACCTTTGGGTCTTGTAGGGCATCCGATGATGATCAATCACTGACAGTTTGGTATCTCTGTGAGCTTTTGTGTAAGAGTTATAACAGTTTGTGTAAGAGTTATAACAGTTTGGTGTTTCATGGCGATTCGGTGAACTTTGACCTCTGGTTTGACCCCTTCAGCATGCATGAAAACTCACCGTTTTGATAACTTTTATAACCCAATGCCTTATGAATGATCTGACTGAGTTTGAAGCTGATCGATCGAAATCCCTAGGAGGAGTTCGATCAAATTCGACGTCTAAAACCGCCAAAATCGGAATTTCAATCCAAAATGGCCGACTTCCTGTCATAGTTGGAAAATAACATTAAATTTGAATTCTGACTGTCTTGGGGAGCTCTACAAGTGTACCAAATTTCAAGTCTCTACGATAAAGTTGATGAATTGGAAACGAGTAGTGGAACTTTGACCCCTGGTATGACCCCTTCAGCATGTACGAAAACTCACCGTTTTGATAACTTTTGATCGGCCATCCCTTATGAAGGATCTGACCAAGTTTGAAGCCGATCGATCGAAATCCCTAGGAGGAGTTCGATCAAATGCAACGTGTATAAACGGCGAAAATGGGGTCAAAATCGGAATTTCAATCCAAGATGGCCGACATCCTGTCATACTTGCACTATGACATTAATTGTAAATTCTGACTGTCTTGGGGAGTTCTACAAGCATACCAAATTTCAAGTCTCTACGATAAAGTAAGTGAATAGGAATGGGTCTTTTGAAAATTTCTAGGGGGCGCCCTTGAGCCGTTTCTTTTGCGATTTTTGGGAGGACCTTAAAATACGTAATTTTCACGCAGACTTGACGCGACCGCCAAGTTTGGTGAGTTTTTGAGAATGATAAAGCCCCCAAAAAGCCAATTCATTTGACGGAAGAATAATAAGAAGAAGAATAATAATAAACAGTACAATTACAATAGGCCTTCGCAGCGCTTAGCTGCTCGGGCCTAATTAAAGCTCCGCGGAGCCTCGAGCGGCCCTCGCAGCTAGCGCTGCTTCGGCCTATAGCCACCGCGGGGTATCCAGCACCGCCACCTGCCTGCCACCGCGTACAGTCTTGCACAGTTGAAGCGCGCGTCCGCCATGTCATATGCAGCGTTGAGTTCGACCTCAATCCCTGGTCACATACCCCAATTTTTATTCATATCGGTCAATGTAGAGAGGAGATATAGCTGATGTAATGACCTAGTGGGCGCAGTGGAGTCAAATTACATTTCAATTCTTTTGGGCTCTTCAGCGGGGTACAACGGTCACACGTATCCGGTTTGGTACCAATCGGAAGGTGCATGTTTGATTTAGAGACAACCATGTGCATATGGTGAGGGACTTACATTTGGCCACGCCCCCTCTGGTCAGCCAGCATTGACCGAGTCCATCATTATTTTGCAGATGATTAAATACAGATGAATAACACAATAAAAATAAGAAATACTGTAAAAAACATGTTACTTCCTGTAGAAAGTGGGCGGGGCTAAGGTGACGTCACACTATGATGACATAGGATTGTTGGGCATCCCACCAGGATCACTCATGTTAAGTTTGGTGCAGCTCGGCTCAAAATTGTGGAATCTATAGCCAAACGTATGGACACGGCGTTAAAGGTAACTTCGCCACGCCGCCACGCCCACCTACTTTACTGAAAACAAACGGGGATGTAATCCACAACACACCAACGTGTTTTCTGTCTGTGGACAGAGTTTCATCTCAATTAAGTAAAAGTGGTCAGAATGGCACTGTTCAGAACAAAACATGACACTTCCTGTTCTCAGGGGGCGTGGCCTAAGAGATGTCATCATTTGACCATTGATTACTGTAGGGGACCCACTGATGATCAATGACTGAAAGTTTGGTGCCTCTATGAGCTTTTGTGTAAGAGTTATAACAGTTTTATATTTCATGGCGAACAGGTGAACTTTGACCCCTGGTATGACTCCTTCAGCATGCACAAAAACTCACCGTTTTGATAATGTTTTTTCGGCCATGCCTTATGAACAATCTGACCAAGTTAGAAGCCGATTGATCGAAATCCCTAGGAGGAGTTCGATCAAATGCAACGTCTATAAACGGAGAAAATGGGGTCAAAATCGAAATTTCAATCCAAAATGGCCGACTTCCTGTCATAGTTGCAATATAACATTAAATTGGAATTGTGACTGTCTTGTGGAGCTCTACCAGTGTACCAAATTTCAAGTCTCTACGATAAAGTTGATAAATTGGACACACATAGGTGAACTTTGACCCCTGGTATGACCCCTTCAGCATGCACGAAAACTCACCGTTTTGATAACTTTTTATGGGCCATCCCTTATGAAGGATCTGACCAAGTTTGAAGCCGATCGATCGAAATCCCTAGGAGGAGTTCGATCAAATGCAACGTCTAAAAACGGCCAAAATGTGTAAAAATCGGATTTTCAATCCAAGATGGCCGACTTCCTGTCATAATTGCACTATGACATTAATTGTAAATTCTGAGCGTGTTGGGGAGTTCTACAAGCGTACCAAATTTCAAGTCTCTACGACAAAGTAAGTGAATAGGAATGGGTCTTTTGAAAATTTCTAGGGGGCGCGCCTTGAGCCGTTTCTTTTGCGATTTTTGGGAGAACCTTAAAATACGTAAATTTTCACCACGCTCTATGTGCCCACCAAGATTGGTGAGTTTTTGAATATGATAAAGTCCCCAAAAAGCCAATTTATTTTACGGAAGCGGAATAATAATAATAATAATAATAATAAGAAACAATACAATTACAATAGGCCTTCGCAGCGCTTAGCTGCTCGGGCCTAATAATAATTAAAGCTCCGCGGAGCCTCGAGCGGCCCTCGCAGCTAGCGCTGCTTCGGCCTATAGCCACCGCGGGGTATCCAGCACCGCCCCCTGCCTGCCACCGCGTACAGTCTTGCAGAGGTGAAGCGCGCGTCCGCCATGTCATACGCAGCGTTGAGTTTGGCATCATTCCCTGGCCACACACACCAAATTTCATTCAGATCGGTCAATGTAGAGAGGAGCTATAGCTGATGTAATGACCTAGTGGGCGCAGTGGAGTCAAATGACATTTCAATGCTGTTGGGCTCTTAAGCGGGGAACAAAGGTCATAGGTATCTAGTTTGGTCCCAATCGGAAGGGGCGTGTGTGATTTAGAGACAATCGTGTGTATATGTCGAGGGAGTGACATTTGGCCACGCCCCCACGGGTCAGCCAACATTGACTGAGTTCATCATCAGTTTGTAGACAACTAAATCCATGTGAAACACAGATTAAAAATAAGAAATTCGCTAAAAAACATGCTACTTCCTGTTAAAAGTGGGCGGGGCTAAAGTGACGTCAGACTATGACAACATAGGATCTTTAGGCATCCCACCAGGATCACTCATGTAAAGTTTGGTGAAGCTCGGCTGAAAATTGTGGAATTTATAGCCAAACGTATGGACATGGCGTTAAAGGTCACTTCACCACGCTGCCACGCCCACCTACTCTATCGAAAAAAAAAAGGGTTGTAATCTGTAACACATCAATATGTTTTCTGTCTGTGGACAGAGTTTCATGTCAATTAAGTAAAAGTGGTCAGAATGGGACCTTTCAGAGTAAAACATGACACTTCCTGTTCTCAGGGGGCGTGGCCTAAGTGATGTCATCATTTGACCTTTGGGTCTTGTAGGGCATCCGATGATGATCAATCACTGAAAGTTTGGTGTCTCTGTGAGCTTTTGTGTAAGAGTTATAACAGTTTGTGCAAGAGATCTAACAGTTTCGTGTTTCATGGCGAATAGGTGAACTTTGACCCCTGGTATGACCCCTTCAGCATGCACGAAAACTCACCGTTTTGATAACTTTTATAACACAATGCCTTATGAACTATCTGACCGAGTTTGAAGCTGATCGATCGAAATCCCTAGGAGGAGTTCGATCAAATTCGACGTCAAAAACAGCCAAAAACAGCCAAAATCGGAATTTCAATCCAAAATGGCCGACTTCCTGTCATAGTTGCAATATAACATTAAATTTGAATTCTGACTGTCTTGGGAGCTCTACAAGTGTACCAAATGTCAAGTCTCTACGATAAAGTTGATAAATTGGAAAGGGATAGGTGAACTTTGACCCCTGGTATGACCCCTTCAGCATGCACGAAAACTCACCGTTTTGATAACTTTTGATTGGCCATCCCTTATGAAGGATCTGACCAAGTTTGAAGCCGATCGATCGAAATCCCTAGGAGGAGTTCGATCAAATGCAACGTCTATAAACGGCCAAAATGTGTCAAAATCGAAATTTCAATCCAAGATGGCCGACTTTCTGTCATACTTGCACTATGACATTAATTGTAAATTCTGAGCGTCTTGGGGAGTTCTAAGAGCATACCGAATTTCAAGTCTCTACGATAAAGTAAGTGAATAGGAATGGGTCTTTTGAAAATTTCTAGGGGCGCCCTTGAGCCGTTTCTTGTGCGATTTTTGGGAAGACCTTAAAATACGTAAATTTTTACCAGGCTCTATGTGCCTGCCAAGATTGGTGAGTTTTTGAATATGATAAAGCCCCCAAAAAGCCAATTCATTTGGACAAAGAATAATAATAATAATAATAATTAAAGCTCCGCGGAGCCTCGAGCGGCCCTCGCAGCTAGCGCTGCTTCGGCCTATAGCCACCGCGGGGTATCCAGCACCGCCCCATGCCTGCCACCGCGTACAGTCTTGCAGAGTTGAAGCGCGTGTCCGCCATGTCATACGCAGCGTTGAGTTTGGCATCATTCCCTGGTCACACACACCAAATTTCATTCAGATCCGTCAATGTAGAGAGGAGATATAGCTGATGTAATGACCTAGTGGGCGCAGTGGAGTCAAATTACATTTCAATGCTGTTGGGCTCTTCAGCGGGGATCAAAGGTCATACGTATCTGGTTTGGTGCCAATCGGAAGGTGCGTGTGTGATTTAGAGACAATCGTGTGTATATGGCGAGGGACTGACATTTGGCCACGCCCCCACGGGTCAGCCAGCATTGACTGAATTCATCATCAGTTTGCAGACAACTAATTCCATATGAAACACAGATTAAAAGTAAGAAATTCGGTAAAAAACATGCTACTTCCTGTTAAAAGTGGGCGTGGCTAAAGTGACGTCACACTATGATGACATATTATCATTGGGCGTCCCACCAGGATCACTCATGTCAAGTTTGGAACAGCTCAGGTCCCAAATATGGAATTTACAGCCAAACGTATGGTGGTGGCATGAGTTGTGTTTCGCCGAGGTCCTATGGCCACGCCCTCTACTGAAAACTGTTGGCGCTTTAAAGCAAGTGAGACCAACTTGTTATCTGTCATCCAACACAGAATCATGTTGATTAGGTTGAGAGAGCCAGAGATGGAGCTTTCCAAGGAAAAAAAAGGCACATCCTGTTCTGAGGGGGCGGGGCTTAGATGACGTCAGACTATGACGACATAGGATCGTTAGGCATCCCACCAGGATCACTCATGTCAAGTTTGGTGAAGCTCGGCTGAAAATTGTGGAATTTATAGCCAAACGTATGGACACGGCGTTAAAGGTCACTTCACCACGCTGCCACGCCCACCTACTGTATCGAAAAAAAAAAAGGGTTTGAATCTGTAACACATCAATATGTTTTCTGTCTGTTGACAGAGTTTCATGTCAATTAAGTAAAAGTGGTCAGAATGGGACCGTTCAGAGTAAAACATGACACTTCCTGTTCTCAAGGGGCGTGGCCTAAGTGATGTCATCATTTGACCTTTGGGTCTTGTAGGGCATCCGATGATGATCAATCACTGAAAGTTTGGTGTGTCTGTGAGCTTTTGTGTAAGAGTTAAAACAGTTTGTGTAAGAGATATAACAGTTTTGTGTTTCATGGCGATTCGGTGAACTTTGACCCTTGGTATGACCCCTTCAGCATGCACGAAAACTCACCGTTTTGATAACTTTCATAACCCAATGCCTTATGAACGATCTGACCGAGTTTGAAGCTGATTGATCGAAATCCCTAGGAGGAGTTCGATCTAATTCGACGTCTAAAACCGGCAAAATCGGAATTTCAATCCAAAATGGCCGACTTCCTGTCATAGTTGGAAAATAACATTAAATTTGAATTCTGACTGTCTTGGGGAGCTCTACAAGTGTACCAAATTTCAAGTCTGTACGATAAAGTTGATGAATTGGAAACGAGTAGGTGAACTTTGACCCCTGGTATGACCCCTTCAGCATGCACGAAAAGTCACCGTTTTGATAACTTTTGATCGGCCATCCCTTATGAAGGATCTGACCAAGTTTGAAGCCGATCGATCGAAATCCCTAGGAGGAGTTCGATCAAATGCAACGTCTATAAACGGCCAAAATGGGGTCAACATCGGAATTTCAATCCAAGATGGCCGACATCCTGTCATACTTGCACTATGACATTAATTGTAAATTCTGACTGTCTTTGGGAGTTCTACAACCATACCAAATTTCAAGTCTCTACGATAAAGTAAGTGAATAGGAATGGGTCTTTTGAAAATTGCTAGGGGGCGTCCTTGAGCCGTTTCTTTTGCGATTTTTGGGAGGACCTTAAAATACGTAATTTTCACGCAGACTTGACGCGACCGCCAAGTTTGGTGAGTTTTTGAATATGATAAAGCCTCCAAAAAGCCAATTCATTTGGCGGAAGAATAATAATAAGAATAAGAATAAGAAGAAGAAACAGTACAATTACAATAGGCCTTCGCAGCGCTTAGCTGCTCGGGCCTAATTAAAGCTCCGCGGAGCCTCGAGCGGCCCTCGCAGCTAGCGCTGCTTCGGCCTATAGCCACCGCGGGGTATCCAGCACCGCCACCTGCCTGCCACCGTAGACGTTCTCACCCAGTTGAAGCACGCGTCCACCAAGTCATACTCAGCGGTGAGTCTGACATCCTTCCCTGGTCAGACACCCCAAATTTCATTCATATCGGTCAATGTAGAGAGGAGATATAGCTGATGTAATTACCTAGTGGATTCAGTGGAGTCTAATTACATGTCAATCCTGTTCGGACATTCTGCGATGAATAAAGGTCATACTTATCCATTTTGGTGCCAATCAGAAGATGTGTATGTGATTTAGAGACAATTGTGTGTATATGGCGAGGGACTTACATTTGGCCACGCCCCTCTGGTCAGCCAGAATTGACCGAGTAAATCATCAGATGGCAGATGATTAAATCCAGATGAATAACACAATAAAAATAAGAAATACCCTAAAAAATGTGTTACTTCCTGTAGAAAGTGGGCGGGGCTAAGGTGACGTCACACTATGATGACATAGGATTGTTAGGCATCCCACCAAGATCACTCATGTCAAGTTTGGTGCAGCTCAGTTTAAAATTGTGGAATCTACAGCCAAACGTATGATGGTGGCGTGAGCTCTGTTTCGCCGAGGTCCTACGGCCACGCCCTCTACTGAAATCTATTGGCGCTTTAAAGCAAGTGAGATCAACTTGTTATCTGCCATCCAACACAGAATCATCTTGATTAGGTTGAGAGAGCCAGAGATGGAGCTTTCCAAGGAAAAAAAAGGCACATCCTGTTCTGAGGGGGCGGGGCTTAGATGACGTCAGACTATGACGACATAGGATCGTTAGGCATCCCACCAGGATCAGTCATGTCAAGTTTGGTGAAGCTCGGCTGAAAATTGTGGAATTTATAGCCAAACGTATGGACACGGCGTTAAAGGTCATTTCGCCACACCGCCACGCCCACCTACTTCATCGAAAATCAACAGGGTTGGAATCCATAACACACCAACATGTTTTCTGTCTGTAAACACAGCTTTATGTTGATTAAGTAAAAGGGGTCAGATAGCGACCGTTCAGAGTAAAACATGACACTTCCTGTTCTCAGGGGGCGTGGCCTAAGTGATGTCATCATTTGACCTTTGGGCCTTGTAGGGCATCCGATGATGATCAATCACTGAAAGTTTGGTGTCTCTGTGAGCTTTTGTGTAAGAGTTATAACAGTTTGTGTAAGAGATATAACAGTTTCGTGTTTCATGGCGAATAGGTGAACTTTGACCCCTGGTATGACCCCTTCAGCATGCACGAAAACTCACCGTTTTGATAACTTTCATAACCCAATGCCTTATGAACGATCTGACCGAGTTTGAAGCTGATTGATCGAAATCCCTAGGAGGAGTTCGATCTAATTCGACGTCTAAAACCGGCAAAATCGGAATTTCAATCCAAAATGGCCGACTTCCTGTCATAGTTGGAAAATAACATTAAATTTGAATTCTGACTGTCTTGGGGAGCTCTACAAGTGTACCAAATTTCAAGTCTGTACGATAAAGTTGATGAATTGGAAACGAGTAGGTGAACTTTGACCCCTGGTATGACCCCTTCAGCATGCACGAAAACTCACCGTTTTGATAACTTTTGATCGGCCATCCCTTATGAAGAATCTGACCAAGTTTGAAGCCGATCGATCGAAATCCCTAGGAGGAGTTCGATCAAATGCAACGTCTATAAACGGCCAAAATGGGGTCAAAATCGGAATTTAAATCCAAGATGGCCGACATCCTGTCATACTTGCACTATGACATTAATTGTAAATTCTGACTGCCTTGGGGAGTTCTACAAGCATACCAAATTTCAAGTCTCTACGATAAAGTAAGTGAATAGGAATGGGTCTTTTGAAAATTTCTAGGGGCGCCCTTGAGCCGTTTCTTGTGCGATTTTCGGGAGGACCTTAAAATACGTAAATTTTCACCAGTCTCTATGCGGCTGCCAAGTTTGGTGAGTTTTTGAATATGTTAAAGCCCCCAAAATGGCGATTCATTTGACGGAAGCATAATAAGAAAGAATTAAAGCTCCGCGGAGCCTCGAGCGGCCCTCGCAGCTAGCGCTGCTTCGGCCTATAGCCACCGCGGGGTATGCAGCACCGCCCCCTGCCTGCCACCGCGTATAGTCTTGCAGAGTTGAAGCACGCGTCCGCCATGTCATACACAGCGTTGAGTTTGGCATCATTCCCTGGTCACACACACCAAATTTCATTCAGATCGGTCAATGTAGAGAGGAGATATAGCTGATGTAATGATCTAGTGGGCGCAGTGGAGTCAAATTACATTTCAATGCTGTTGTGCTCTTAATCTGGGAACAAAGGTCATACGTATCCGGTTTGGTGCCTATCGGAAGGGGCGTGTGTGATTTAGAGACAATTGTGTGTATATGTCGAGGGACTGACATTTGGCCACGCCCCCACGGGTCAGCCAGCATTGACTGAGTTCATCATCAGTTTGTAGACAACTAAATCCATGTCAAACACAGATTAAAAATAAGAAATTCGGTAAAAAACATGCTACTTCCTAAAAGTGGGCGTGGCTAAAGTGACGTCACACTATGATGACATATTATCGTTGGGCGTCCCACCAGGATCACTCATGTCAAGTTTGGAACAGCTCAGGTCCCAAATATGGAATTTACAGCCAAACGTATGGTGGTGGCGTGAGTTCTGTTTCGCCGAGGTCCCACGGCCACGCCCTCTAATGAAAACTGTTGGCGCTTTAAAGCACGTGAGACCAATTTGTTATCTGTCATCCAACACAGAATCATCTTGATTAGGTTGAGAGAGCCAGAGATGGAGCTTTCCAAGGAAAAAAAAGGCACTTCCTGTTCTGAGGGGGCGGGGCTTAGATGACGACAAACTATGACGACATAGGATCGTTAGGCATCCCACCAGGATCACTCATGTCAAGTTTGGTGAAGCTCGGCTGAAAATTGTGGAATTTATAGCCAAACGTATGGACACGGCGTTAAAGGTCACTTCACCACGCTGCCACGCCCACCTACTCTATGGAAAAAAAAAAGGGTTGGAATCTGTAACACATCAATATGTTTTCTGTCTGTGGACAGAGTTTCATGTCAATTAAGTAAAAGTGGTCAGAATGGGACCTTTCAGAGTAAAACATGACACTTCCTGTTCTCAGGGGGCGTGGCCTAAGTGATGTCATCATTTGACCTTTGGGTCTTGTAGGGCATCCGATGATGATCAATCACTGAAAGTTTGGTGTCTCTGTGAGCTTTTGTGTAAGAGTTATAACAGTTTGTGTAAGAGATATAACAGTTTCGTGTTTCATGGCGAATAGGTGAACTTTGACCCCTGGTATGACCCCTTCAGCATGCACGAAAACTCACCGTTTTGATAACTTTCATAACCCAATGCCTTATGAACGATCTGACCGAGTTTGAAGCTGATTGATTGAAATCCCTAGGAGGAGTTCGATCAAATTTGACGTGAAAAACAGCCAAAAACAGCCAAAATCGGAATTTCAATCCAAAATGGCCGACTTCCTGTCATAGTTGCAATATAACATTAAATTTGAATTCTGACTGTCTTGGGGAGCTCTACAAGTGTACCAAATGTCAAGTCTCTATGATAAAGTTGATAAATTGGAAACGGATAGGTGAACTTTGACCCCTGGTATGACCCCTTCAGCATGCACGAAAAGTCACCGTTTTGATAACTTTTAATCGGCCATCCGTTATGAAGGATCTGACCAAGTTTGAAGCCGATCGATCGAAATCCCTAGGAGGAGTTCGATCAAATGCAACGTCTATAAACGGCCAAAATGGGGTCAAAATCGGAATTTCAATCCAAGATGGCCGACATCCTGTCATACTTGCACTATGACATTAATTGTAAATTCTGAGTGTTTTGGGGAGTTCTACAAGCACACCGAATTTCAAGTCTCTACGATAAAGTAAGTGAATAGGAATGGGTCTTTTGAAAATTTCTAGGGGGCGCCCTTGAGCCGTTTCTTTTGCGATTTTTGGGAGGACGTTAAAATACGTAATTTTCACGCAGACTTGACGCGACCGCCAAGTTTGGTGAGTTTTTGAATATGATAAAGCCCTCAAAAAGCCAATTCATTTGGCGGAAGCATAATAATAAGAAGAATAATAATAATACACAGTCCAGTCACATTAATGTGACCACCACGTACTTTCCACTTCAGAGTTAAATAACCAATCACAGAAGGCAGGTGGCAGCACAGTGCAGTTGAGCGTATATAAAGGGTGTGTGTGGGCTTCGGAAAACATTTCAATCGTTGGCGTAATGCAGAAACGAAGCGATTTATCCGACGTCCAAAAGGGCATGATCATTGGCTTTCGGGCCAAGGGTGGAAGCATTTCCGAAACGGCTGAGTTTGTGAACTGTTCGCGTGCCGCCGTGGTAAAAGTGTACCGTGCATGGCAAAATGGGACTGTCCAAAATCAACGACGTGGCAAATGTGGTGCACCACGGGCCATAGATGACAGAGGCGAACGACGGTTGCGGAGATGCGTTCGGGCAGATAGACGGGCTACCGTTGAGCAACTGACCACTAAAATGAACCAAGGGGCTACCACAAGTGTCTCCCAAACCACTATTCAGCGAACATTGCTGCGTCTGGGCCTCCGAAGCGGACGCCTGGTTCGTGCACCTATGCTGACTGGTGTTCATCGACGACGAAGGCTAGAATTTGCACGCCAGTACAGCAGCTGGACGTCCACTGAGTGGCGACAGGTAGCGTTTTCAGATGAATCGCGTTTTATGCTCCATCGGACAGATGGACGTTGGCGTATAAGGCGTGAAACCTCTGAAAGGAACCACCCTGCAACCATTGCAGGAACGGTCCAAGCTGGAGGCGGGAGCATTATGGTCTGGGGAATGTTTTCCTGGCATTCTCTGGGTTCACTGATTATTGTGGAAGGCACGATGGATCAATACAAGTACGCATCTGTCCTTGCGGACCATGTCCACCCCTACATGCGCATTGTTTTTCCTCAGGATGATGGCATCTTCCAGCAGGACAATGCGAGGTGCCATACAGCTGCCAGTGTACGTGCGTGGTTCGAAGAGCACCAGGATGAGTTTACCGTCCTCCCCTGGCCAGCAAACTCACCTGACTTAAACCCAATCGAGCATCTGTGGGACCATCTCGATCGAGTTGTTCGCGCCATGGATCCTCAACCGCGTAATCTAGCGCAGCTGGCCACGGCATTAGAGTCGGCATGGCTCAACATCCCAGAGAAGACCTTCAGGGACCTAAGTGACTCTCTTCCTGCACGTCTCGTAGCAGTTCGCTCTGCGAAAGGTGGTTATTCTGGCTTTTGACAGATGGTCACATTAATGTGACTGGACTGTGTAATAATAAACAGCGCAATTACAATAGGCCTTCGCAGCGCTTAGCTGCTCGGGCCTAATTAAAGCTCCGCGGAGCCTCGAGCGGCCCTCGCAGCTAGCGCTGCTTCGGCCTATAGCCACCGCGGGGTATCCAGCACCGCCCCCTACCTGACACCGCGTATAGTCTTGCAGAGTTGAAGCGCGCGTCCGCCATGTCATACGCAGCGTTGAGTTTGGCATCATTCCCTGGCCACACACACCAAATTTCATTCAGATCGGTCAATGTAGAGAGGAGATATAGCCGATGTAATGACCTAGTGGGCGCAGTGGAGTCAAATTACATTTCAATGCTGTTGGGCTCTTAAGCGGGCAACAAAGGTCATACGTATCCGGTTTGGTGACTATAGGACGGGGCGTGTGTGATTTAGAGACAATCGTGTGTATATGTCGAGGGACTGACATTTGGCCACGCCCCCACGGGTCAGCCAGCATTGACTGAGTTCATCATCAGTTTGCACACAACTAATTCCATATGAAACACAGATTAAAAATAAGAAATTCAGTAAAAAACATGATACTTCCTGTTAAAAGTGGGCGGGGCTAAAGTGACGTCACACTATGATGACATAGGATCGTTTGTCGTCCCAGCAGGATCAGTCACGTCAAGTTTGGAGCAGATTGGGTCAAAATTATGGAATTTACAGCCAAACGTATGGTGGTGGCTTGAGCTCTGTTTCGCCGCCGTCCTACGGCCATGCCCTCTACTGAAAAGTCTTGGCGCTTTAAAGCAAATGAGACCAACTTGTTATCTGTCATCCAACACAGAATCATCTTGATTAGGTTGAGAGAGCTAGAGATGGAGCTTTCCAAGAAAAAAAAGTCACTTCCTGTTCTGAAGGGGCGGGGCTTAGATGACGTCAGACTATGACAACAAAGGATCGTTGGGCATCCCACCAGGATGACTCATGGCAAGTTTTGTGAAGCTCGGCTCAAAATTGTGGAATCTATAGCCAAACGTATGGTGGCGGCGTGAGCTCTGTTTCGCCGCGGTCCCACGGCCACACCCTCTACTGAAAGCTGTTGGCGCTTTAAAACAAGTGAGACCAACGTGTTATTTGTCATGCAACACAGAATTATCCTGATTAGGTTGAGAGAGCCAAAGATGGAGCTTTCCAATTAATAAAAAGCACTTCCTGTAGAATGTGGGCGGGGCCAAGGTGACGTCATCATCTGAGCATGACAATCTGATGAGAGTGGGTCTGTAGTCAGATATAGGAAGTGTTATGCAGCTGTGAACTTCTATGTGGAACTTATCTCACTTTAATATGTTATGGCGAATAGTCAAAGTTTGGGACTAAGCCACGCCCACATGCTTTGATGTACAAGAATTCGTGTGATAAATTTTGACCATTGATGTCTCAACTCTCTGCTGACTGAGTTTGAAGTGTGTGTCTGCAAAGCTGTAGGAGGAGTTCGATCAGATGCGACGTCTCTGACAAACAGGAAATGGAGAGTTTAATCCAAAATGGCCGACTTCCTGTTGGGTTTGCACTATGGCTCCAAGAGACTTTTTTGTAGGGCCTGACAAGATGCACACATGTGCCAAGTTTCACATTTTTAGGTGAAAGCATGGCTTGGGGCTGATCATTTAAAATATTCTAGGGGGCGCTGTAGAGAAATTAGGCCATGCCCACCAAATATTACACTGGATTCCTGTTGGGGGATAGAGTAGCATCGATCTCAGTGAGTTTGGTGAAGCTGGGCTGAAAAATGTGGAATCTACAGTCAAACGTATGGCGGCGGCGTGATGTCTGACTTCGCCGCGGTACTACAGCCACGCCCTATACTGTAATCTCTTGGGGCTTTAAAGCAAGTGAGACGAACTTGTTATCTGTCATCCACCACAGAATCATCTTGATTAGGTTGAGAGAGCCAGAGATGGAGCTTTCCAAGAAAAAAAAGTCACTTCCTGTTCTGAGGGGGCGGGGCTTAGGTGAGGTCAGATTATGATTACATAGGATCATCAGGCATCCCACCAGGATCACTCATGGCAAGTTTGGTGCCAATTGAACTTTTCATGTGAAAGTTGTAGCGTTTCGTTTTCTTTGGCGAGTACGCTAATTTTGGCGACCCGGAACGCCCACTCAGCATTTACGAAAACTCACGATTTTGATAACTTTTATTTCCACACCCCTTATCTACATCCTCACCAAGAATGAAGGCGATAGGTCAAAATCCCTAGGAGGAGTTCGTTAAAGTTCGACGTGAGTAAAATTGAAAAATCGCCAAAATTTGACCTTTGACCCAAAATGGCCGCCTCCCTGTACATTTTAGGGGATGCCTCCAAGAGACTTTTTTTCTTGGTTTGGGGGGATCTATCAACATACCAAGTTTCAGATCTCTACAACTTACGGTTTCCTCTAACTCACTTTAGGGGGCGCTATAGAGCAGTTAGGTCACGCCCACTTCAAATTCCACCAGAATACAAAAATTTTACTAGGGGGACAACTTCCTGTGAAGTTTGGTGAGTTTTTGAATATGTTAAAGCCCCCAAAAAGGCAATTCATTTGACGGAAGCATAATAAGAATAATAATAATAATTAAAGCTCCGCGGAGCCTCGAGCGGCCCTCGCAGCTAGCGCTGCTTCGGCCTATAGCCACCGCATTTTATCCAGCACCGCCACCTGCCTGCCACCGCGTACAGTCTTGCAGAGTTGAAGCGCGTCCACCATGTCATACACAGCGTTGAGTTCGGCATCATTCCCTGGCCACACACACCAAATTTCATTCAGATCGGTCAATGTAGAGAGGAGCTATAGCTGATGTAATGACCTAGTGGGCGCAGTGGAGTCAAATTACATTTCAATGCTGTTGGGCTCTTAAGCGGGGCACAAAGGTCATACTTATCCATTTTGGTGCCAATCAGGAGGTGCGTGTGTGATTTAGAGACAAATGTGTGTATATGTCGAGGGACTGACATTTGGCCACGCCCCCACGGGTCAGCGAGCATTGACTGAGATCATCATCAGTTTGCAGACAACTAATTCCATATGAATAACAGATTAAAAGTAAGAAATTCGGTAAAAAACATGCTACTTCCTGTTAAAAGTGGGCGGGGCTAAAGTGACGTCACACTACGATGACATATCGTTGGGCGTCCCATCAGGATGACTCATGTCAAGTTTGGAGCAGCTCAGGTCAAAAATATGGAATTTACAGCCAAACGTATGGTGATGGCGTGAGTTCTGTTTCGCCGCGGTCCCACGGCCACGCCCTCTACTGAAAACTCCTGGCGCCTTAAAGCTAGTGAGACCAACTTGTTATCTGTCATCCAACACAGAATCATCTTGATTAGGTTGAGAGAGCCAGAGATGGAGCTTTCCAAGGAAAATAAAGGCACTTCCTGTTCTGAGGGGGCGGGGCTTAGATGACGTAGGACTATGACGACATAGGATCGTTAGGCATCCCACCAGGATCACTCATGGCAAGTTTGGTGAAGCTCGGCTGAAAATTGTGGAATTTATAGCCAAACGTATGGACACGGCGTTAAAGGTCACTTCACCACGCTGCCTCGCCCACCTACTCTATCGAAAAAAAAAAGGGTTTGAATCTGTAACACATCAATATGTTTTCTGTCTGTGGACAGAGTTTCATGTCAATTAAGTAAAAGTGGTCAGAATGGGACCGTTCAGAGTAAAACATGACACTTCCTGTTCTCAGGGGGCGTGGTCTAAGTGATGTCATCATTTGACCTTTGGGTCTTGTAGGGCATCCGATGATGATCAATCACTGAAAGTTTGGTGTCTCTGTGAGCTTTTGTGTAAGAGTTATAACAGTTTGTGTAAGAGATATAACAGTTTCGTGTTTCATGGCGAATAGGTGAAGTTTGACCCCTGGTATGACCCCTTCAGCATGGACGAAAACTCACCGTTTTGATAACTTTCATAACCCAATGCCTTATGAACGATCTGACCGAGTTTGAAGCTGATTGATCGAAATCCCTAGGAGGAGTTCGATCTAATTCGACGTCTAAAACCGGCAAAATCGGAATTTCAATCCAAAATGGCCGACTTCCTGTCATAGTTGGAAAATAACATTAAATTTGAATTCTGACTGTCTTGGGGAGCTCTACAAGTGTACCAAATTTCAAGTCTGTACGATAAAGTTGATGAATTGGAAACGAGTAGGTGAACTTTGACCCCAGGTATGACCCCTTCAGCATGCACGAAAACTCACCGTTTTGATAACTTTTGATCGGCCATCCCTTATGAAGAATCTGACCAAGTTTGAAGCTGATCGATCGAAATCCCTAGGAGGAGTTCGATCAAATGCAACGTCTAAAAACGGCCAAAATGGGTCAAAATCGGATTTTCAATCCAAGATGGCCGACTTCCTGTCATACTTGCACTATGACATTAATTGTAAATTCTGAGCGTCTTGGGGAGTTGTACAACCGTACCGAATTTCAAGTCTCTACGGCAAAGTAAGTGAATAGGAATGGGTGTTTTGAAAATTTCTAGGGGGCGCCCTTGAGCCGTTTCTTTTGCGATTTTTGGGAGAACCTTAAAATACGTAAATTTTCACCAGACTCTATGCGACCGCCAAGTTTGGTGAGTTTTTGAGAATGATAAAGCCCCCAAAAAGCCAATTCATTTGACGGAAGAATAATAAGAATAAGAATAATAAACATTAGAAGAACAATAGGCCTTCGCAGCGCTTAGCTGCTCGGGCCTAATAATAATAATAAGAAACATTTGAAAAACAATAGGCCTTCGCAGCGCTTAGCTGCTCGGGCCTAATAAGAAACAGTACAATTACAATAGGCCTTCGCAGCGCTTAGCTGCTCGGGCCTAATAAGAAACAGTACAATTACAATAGGCCTTCGCAGCGCTTAGCTGCTCGGGCCTAATTAAAGCTCCGCGGAGCCTCGAGCGGCCCTCGCAGCTAGCGCTGCTTCGGCCTATAGCCACCGCGGGGTATCCAGCACCGCCCCCTGCCTGCTACCGTGTACGTTGTTGCAGAGTTGAAGCGCCATCTGCCATTTCATACGCAGCGTTGAGTTTGGCATCATTCCCTGGTCACACACCCCAAATTTCATTCATGTCGGTCAATGTAAAGAGGAGATATAGCTGATGTAATGACCTAGTGGGCGCAGTGGAGCCAAATTACATTTCAATGTGGTTGGGCTCTTAAGCGGGGAACAAAGGTCATACGTATCCGGTTTGGTGACTATCGGACGGGGCGTGTGTGATTTAGAGACAATCGTGTGTATATGTCGAGGGACTGACATTTGGTCACGCCCCCACGGGTCAGCCAGCATTGACTGAGTTCATCATTAGTTTGCAGACAACCGATTCCATATGAAACACAGATTAAAAATAAGAAATTCGGTAAAAAACATGCTACTTCCTGTTAAAAGTGGGCGGGGCTAAAGTGACGTCACACTATGATGACATATTATCATTGGGCGTCCCACCAGGATCACTCATGTCAAGTTTGGAACAGCTCAGGTCCCAAATATGGAATTTACAGCCAAACGTATGGTGGTGGCGTGAGTTCTGTTTCGCCGAGGTCCTATGGCCACGCCCTCTAATGAAAACTGTTGGCGCTTTAAAGCACGTGAGACCAACTTGTTATCTGTCATCCAACACAGAATCATCTTGATAAGGTTGAGAGAGCAAGAGATGGAGCTTTCCAAGGAAAATAAAGGCACTTCCTGTTCTGAGGGGGCGGGGCTTAGATGACGTCAGACTATGACGACATAGGATCGTTAGGCATCCCACCAGGATCACTCATGTCAAGTTTGGTGAAGCTCGGCTGAAAATTGTGGAATTTATAGCTAAACGTATGGACACGGCGTTAAAGGTCTTTTCGCTACGCCGCCACACCCACCTACTCCATCGAAGGCAAATGGGGTTGGAATCTGTAACACACCATCATGTTTTCTGTCTGTGGAAAGAGTTTCGTCTTGATTAGGTCAAAGGGGTCAGGTAGGGACCGTTCAGAGTAAAACATGACACTTCCTGTTCTGAGGGGGCGGGGCTTAGATAACGTCAGACTATGATGACATAGGATCGTTGGGCATCGCACCAGGATCAGTCATGGCAAGTTTGGTGCAGCTGGGCTCAAAATTGTGGAATCTACAGTCAAACGTATGGTGGTGGCGTGAGCTCTGTTTCGCCGCGGTCCCATGGCCACACCCTCTACTGAAAGCTGTTGGCGCTTTAAAGCAAGTGAGACCAACTTGTTATTTGTCATGCAACACAGAATCATCCTGATTAGATTAAGAGAGCCAAAGATGGAGCTTTCCAATTAATAAAAAGCACTTCCTGTAGAACGTGGGCGGGGCCAAGCTGACGTCATCATCTGAGCATGACAATCTGATGAGAGTGGGTCTGTAGTCAGATATAGGAAGTGTTATGCAGCTGTGAACTTCTATGTGGAACTTATCTCACTTTAATATTTTATGGCGAATAGTCAAAGTTTGGGACTAAGCCACGCCCACATGCTTTGATGTACAAGAATTCGTGTGATAAATTTTGACCTTTGATGTCTCAACTCTCTGCTGACTTAGTTTGAAGTGTGTGTCTGCAAAGCTGTAGGAGGAGTTGGATCAGATGCGACGCCTCTGACAAAAAGGAAATGGCGAGTTTAATCCAAAATGGCCGACTTCCTGTTGGGTTTGGACTATGGCTCCAAGAGACTTTTTTGTAGGGCCTGACAAGATGCACATATGTACCAAGTTTCACATTTTTAGGTGAAAGCATGGCTTGGGGCTGATCTTTTAAAATATTCTAGGGGGCGCTGTAGAGAAATTAGGCCACGCCCACCAAATATTACACTGGCTTCCTGTTGGGGGATAGAGTAGCATCGATCTCAGTGAGTTTGGTGAAGCTGGGCTGAAACATATGGAATCTACAGCCAAACGTATGGTGGCGGCGTGACGTCTGACTTCAACGCGTTACCATAGACACGCCCTCTACTGGAAACTCTTGGCGCTTTAAAGCAAGTGAGACCAACTTGTTATCTGTCATCCAGCACAGAATCATCTTGATTAGGTTGAAAGAGCCAGAGATGTAGCAATCCAAGTATAAAAAAGGCACTTCCTGTTCTGAGGGGGCGGGGCTTAGGTGAGGTCAGACTATGATTACATAGGATCATCAGGCATCCCACCAGGATCACTCATGGCAAGTTTGGTGCCAATTGACCTTTTGATGTGAAAGTTGTAGCGTTTCGTTTTCTTTGTCGAGTACGCCATCTTTGGCACCCTGGACCGCCCACTCAGCATTTACGAAAACTCACGATTTTGATAACTTTTATTGCCACGCCCCTTATCTACATTGTCACCAAGAATGAAGCCGATAGGTCAAAATCCCTAGGAGGAGTTCGTTAAAGTTTGACGTGAGTAAAATTGAAAAATCGCCAAAATTTGACCTTTGACCCAAAATGGCCGCCTCCCTGTACAATTTAGGGGATACCTCCAAGAGACTTTTTTTCTTGATTTGGGGGGATCTACCTATGTACCGAGTTTCAGATCTGTACGACCTACGGTTTCCCCCAACTCACTTTAGGGGGCGCTATAGAGCAGTTAGGCCACGCCCACTTCAAATTCCACCAGAATACAAAAATTTTACTAGGGGGACAACTTCCTGTGAAGTTTGGTGAGTTTTTGAATATGTTAAAGCCCCCAAAAAGGCGATTCATTTGACGGAAGAATAATAATAATTAAAGCTCCGCGGAGCCTCGAGCGGCCCTCGCAGCTAGCGCTGCTTCGGCCTATAGCCACCGCGTTTTATCCAGCACCGCCACCTGCCTGCCACCGCGTACATTCTTGCAGAGTTGAAGCGCGCGTCCGCCATGTCATACGCAGCGTTGAGTTTGGCATCATTCCCTGGTCACACACACCAAATTTCATTCAGATCGGTCAATGTAGAGAGGAGATATAGCTGATGTAATGACCTAGTGGGCGCAGTGGACTCAATTACATTTTAATACTGTTGGGTTCTTAAGCGGGGAACAAAGGTCATACATATCCGGTTTGGTGCCTATCGGAAGGGGCATGTGTGATTTAGAGACAATCGTGTGCATATGGCGAGGGACTGACATTTGGCCACGTCCCCACGGGTCAGCCAGCATTGACTGAATTCATCATCAGTTTGCAGACAAGTGAGTCCATATGAAACACAGATTAAAAATAAGAAATTCGGTAAAAAACATGCAACTTCCTGTTAAAAGTGGGCGGGGCTAAAGTGACGTCACACTATGATGACATAGGATCGTTTGGCATCCCACCAGGATGACTCATGTCAAGTTTGGAGCAGCTCAGGTCAAAAATATGGAATTTACAGCCAAACGTATGTTGGTGGCGTGAGTTCTGTTTCGCCGAGGTCCTACGGCCACACCCTCTACTGAAAACTGTTGGCGCTTTAAAGCACGTGAGACCAACTTGATATCTGTCATCCAACACAGAATCATCTTGATTAGGTTGAGAGAGGCAGAGATGGAGCTTTCCAAGTATAAAAAGGCACTTCCTGTTCTGAGGGGGCGGGGCTTAGATGACGTCAGACTATGAGGACATAGGCTCGTTGGGCATCCCACCAGGATCACTCATGGCAAGTTTGGTGCAGCTGGGCTCAAAATTGTGGAATCTACAGTCAAACGAATGGTGGTGGCGTGAGCTCTTTTTCGCCGCGGTCCCACGGCCACACCCTCTACTGAAAGCTGTTGGCGCTTTAAAGCAAGTGAGACCAACTTGTTATCTGTAATCCAACACAGAACCATCTTGATTAAGTCAAGTTAGCCAGAGATATAGCTTTCCAATTAATAAAAAGCACTTCCTGTAGAATGTGGGCGGGGCCAAGGTGACGTCATCATCTGAGCATGTCAATCTGATGAGAGTGGTACTGTAGTCAGATATAGGAAGTGTTATGCAGCTGTGAACTTCTATGTGGAACTTAGCTCACTTTAATATTTTATGGCGAATAGTCAAAGTTTGGGACTAAGCCACGCCCACATGCTTTGATGTACAAGAATTCGTGTGATAACTTTTGACCTTTGATGTGTCAACTCTCTGCTGACTGAGTTTGAAGTGTGTATCTGCAAAGCTGTAGGAGGAGTTCGATCAGATGCGACGCCTCTGACAAACAGGAAATGGCGAGTTTAATCCAAAATGGCCGACTTCCTGTTGGGTTTGGACTATGGCTCCTAGAGACTTTTTTGTAGGGCCTGACAAGATGCATACATGTACCAAGTTTCACATTTTTAGGTGAAAGCATGGCTTGGGGCTGATCATTTAAAATATTCTAGGGGGCGCTGTAGAGAAATTAGGCCACGCCCACCAAATATTAGACTGGATTCCTGTTGGGGGATAGACAAGCATTGATCTCAGTGAGTTTGGTGAAGCTGGGCTGAAACATGTGGAATCTACAGCCAAACGTATGGCGGCGGCGTGACGTCTGACTTCGCCGCGGTACTACAGCCACGCCCTATACTGTAATCTCTTGGGGCTTTAAAGCAAGTGAGACGAACTTGTTATCTGTCATCCACCACAGAATCATCTTGATTAGGTTGAGAGAGCCAGAGATGGAGCTTTCCAAGAAAAAAAAGGCACTTCCTGTTCTCAGGGGGCGTGGCCTAAGTGTTGTCATCATTTGACCATTGATTCTTATAGGGGACCCGATGGTGATCAATCACTGAAAGTTTGGTCCCAATGTCTGCTTTTGTGTAAGAGTTATAACAGTTTTTTGTTTCATGGCGAATAGGTGAACTTTGACCCCTGGTATGACCCCTTCAGCATGCACGAAAACTCACCGTTTTGATAACTTTTATAACCCAATGCCTTATGAACGATCTGACCGAGTTTGAAGTCAATCGATCGAAATCCCTAGGAGGAGTTCGATCAAATGCAACGTCTAAAAACGGCCAAAATGGGTCAAAATCGGAACTTCAATCCAAAATGGCCGACTTCCTGTAATACTTGCAACATAACATTAAATGTAAATTATGTGTGTCTGGTCGAGCTCTACAAGTGTTCCAAATTTGAAATCTGTACGATAAAGTAGTTGAATAGGAAATCCTCTAGGGGGCGCCGTTGAGCCGTTTCTTTTGCGATTTTTGGGGCGACCTTAACATACGTAATTTTCACGCAGACTTGACGCGACCGCCAAGTTTGGTGAGTTTTTGAGAATGATAAAGCCCCCAAAAAGCCAATTCATTTGACGGAAGAATAATAAGAATTAAAGCTCCGCGGAGCCTCGAGCGGCCCTCGCAGCTAGCGCTGCTTCGGCCTATAGCCACCGCGGGGTATCCAGCACCGCCCCTGCCTGCCACCGCGTACAGTCTTGCAGAGTTGAAGCGCGCGTCCGCCATGTCATACGCAGCGTTGAGTTTGGCATCATTCCCTGGTCACACACAATAAATTTCATTCATATCGGTCAATGTAAAGAGGAGATATAGCTGATGTAATGACCTAGTGGGCACAGTTGAGTGAAATTACATTTCCACGCTGTTGGGCTCTTCAGCGGGGATCAAAGGTCATACGTATCCAGTTTGGTCCCAATAGGAAGGTGCGTGTGTGATTTAGAGACAATCGTGTGCATATGGCGAGGGACTGACATTTGGACAAGCCCCCACTGGTCACCCAGCATTGACCGAGTTCATCATCAGTTTGCAGATGATTAATTCCATAGGAATAACACATTAAAAGTAAGAAATACAGTAAAAAACTTGTTACTTCCTATAGAAAGTGGGCGGGGCTAAGGTGACGTCACACTATGATGACATAAGATCGTCATGGTGGTGGTGGCGTGAGTTCTGTTTCGCCACGGTCCTACGGCCACACCCTCTACTGAAAACTGTTGGCGCTTTAAAGCAAGTGAGACCAACTTGTTATCTGTCATCCAACACAGAATCACCTTGATTAGGTTGAGAGAGCCAGAGATGGAGCTTTCCAAGGAAAAAAAAGTCACTTCCTGTTCTGAGGGGGCGGGGCTTAGATGACGTCAGACTATGACGACATAGGATCGTTAGGCATCCCACCAGGATCACTCATGTCAAGTTTGGAGCAGCTTGGGTCAAAATTATGGAATTTACAGCCAAACGTATGGTGGTGGCGTGAGCTCTGTTTCGCCGCGGTCCCACGGCCACGCCCTCTACTGAAAACTCTTGGCGCCTTAAAGCAAGTGAGACCAACTTGTTATCTGTCATCCAACACAGAATCATCTTGATTAGGTTGAGAGAGCCAGAGATGGAGCTTTCCAAGAAAAAAAGTCACTTCCTGTTCTGAGGGGGCGGGGCTTAGATGACGTCAGACTATGACGACATAGGATCTTTAGGCATCCCACCCGGATGACTCATGGCAAGTTTGGTGAAGCTCGGCTGACAATTGTGGATTTTATAGCCAAACGTATGGACACGGCGTGAAAGGTCACTTCACCACGCTGCCACGCCCACCTACTCTATCGAAAAAAAAAGGGTTTGAATCTGTAACACATCAATATGTTTTCTGTCTGTGGACAGAGTTTCATGTCAATTAAGTAAAAGTGGTCAGAATGGGACCGTTCAGAGTAAAACATAACACTTCCTGTTCTCAGGGGGCGTGGCCTAAGTGATGTCATCATTTGACCTTTGGGTCTTGTAGGGCATCCGATGATGATCAATCACTGACAGTTTGGTATGTCTGTGAGCTTTTGTGTAAGAGTTAAAACAGTTTGTGTAAGAGATATAACAGTTTTGTGTTTCATGGCGATTCGGTGAACTTTGACCTCTGGTATGACCCCTTCAGCATGCACGAAAACTCACCGTTTTGATAACTTTCATAACCCAATGCCTTATGAATGATCTGACTGAGTTTGAAGCTGATTGATCGAAATCCCTAGGAGGAGTTCGATCTAATTCGACGTCTAAAACCGGCAAAATCGGAATTTCAATCCAAAATGGCCGACTTCCTGTCATAGTTGGAAAATAACATTAAATTTGAATTCTGACTGTCTTGGGGAGCTCTACAAGTGTACCAAATTTCAAGTCTCTACGATAAAGTTGATGAATTGGAAACGAGTAGGTGAACTTTGACCCCTGGTATGACCCCTTCAGCATGTACGAAAACTCACCGTTTTGATAACTTTTGATCGGCCATCCCTTATGAAGGATCTGACCAAGTTTGAAGCCGATCGATCGAAATCCCTAGGAGGAGTTCGATCAAATGCAACGTGTATAAACGGCGAAAATGGGGTCAAAATCGGAAATTCAATCCAAGATGGCCGACATCCTGTCATACTTGCACTATGACATTAATTGTAAATTCTGACTGTCTTGGGGAGTTCTACAAGCATACCAAATTTCAAGTCTCTACGATAAAGTAAGTGAATAGGAATGGGTCTTTTGAAAATTTCTAGGGGGCGCCCTTGAGCCGTTTCTTTTGCGATTTTTGGGAGGACCTTAAAAACGTAATTTTCACGCAGACTTGACGCGACCGCCAAGTTTGGTGAGTTTTTGAGAATGATAAAGCCCCCAAAAAGCCAATTCATTTGACGGAAGAATAATAAGAAGAAGAATAATAATTAAAGCTCCGCGGAGCCTCGAGCGGCCCTCGCAGCTAGCGCTGCTTCGGCCTATAGCCACCGCGGGGTATCCAGCACAGCCCCCTGCCTGCCACGGCGTACAGTCTTGCAGAGTTGAAGCGCGCGTCCGCCATGTCATACGCAGCGTTGAGTTTGGCATCATTCCCTGGTCACACACACCAAATTTCATTCAGATCCGTCAATGTAGAGAGGAGATACAGCTGATGTAATGACCTAGTGGGCGCAGTGGAGTCAAATTACATTTCAATGCTGTTGGGCTCTTCAGCGGGGATCAAAGGTCATACGTATCTGGTTTGGTGCCAATCGGAAGGTGCGTGTGTGATTTAGAGACAATCGTGTGCATATGGCGAGGGACTGACATTTTGCCACGCCCCCACGGGTCAGCCAGCATTGACTGAATTCATCATCAGTTTGCAGACAACTAATTCCATATGAAACACAGATTAAAAGTAAGAAATTCGGTAAAAAAACATGCTACTTCCTGTTAAAAGTGGGCGTGGCTAAAGTGACGTCACACTATGATGACATAGGATTGTTGGGCATCCCAGCAGGATCACTCATGTTAAGTTTGGTGCAGCTCGGCTCAAAATTGTGGAATCTATAGCCAAACGTATGGACACGGCGTTAAAGGTAACTTCGCCACGCCGCCACGCCCACCTACTTTACTGAAAACAAACGGGGATGTAATCCACAACACACCAACGTGTTTTCTGTCTGTGGACAGAGTTTCATCTCAATTAAGTAAAAGTGGTCAGAATGGCACTGTTCAGAACAAAACATGACACTTCCTGTTCTCAGGGGGCGTGGCCTAAGAGATGTCATCATTTGACCATTGATTATTGTAGGGGACCCACTGATGATCAATGACTGAAAGTTTGGTGCCTCTATGAGCTTTTGTGTAAGAGTTATAACAGTTTTATATTTCATGGCGAACAGGTGAACTTTGACCCCTGGTATGACTCCTTCAGCATGCACAAAAACTCACCGTTTTGATAATGTTTTTTCGGCCATGCCTTATGAACAATCTGACCAAGTTAGAAGCCGATTGATCGAAATCCCTAGGAGGAGTTCGATCAAATGCAACGTCTATAAACGGAGAAAATGGGGTCAAAATCGAAATTTCAATCCAAAATGGCCGACTTCCTGTCATAGTTGCAATATAACATTAAATTGGAATTGTGACTGTCTTGTGGAGCTCTACCAGTGTACCAAATTTCAAGTCTCTACGATAAAGTTGATAAATTGGACACACATAGGTGAACTTTGACCCCTGGTATGACCCCTTCAGCATGCACGAAAACTCACCGTTTTGATAACTTTTTATGGGCCATCCCTTATGAAGGATCTGACCAAGTTTGAAGCCGATCGATCGAAATCCCTAGGAGGAGTTCGATCAAATGCAACGTCTAAAAACGGCCAAAATGTGTAAAAATCGGATTTTCAATCCAAGATGGCCGACTTCCTGTCATAATTGCACTATGACATTAATTGTAAATTCTGAGCGTGTTGGGGAGTTCTACAAGCGTACCAAATTTCAAGTCTCTACGACAAAGTAAGTGAATAGGAATGGGTCTTTTGAAAATTTGTAGGGGGCGCCCTTGAGCCGTTTCTTTTGCGATTTTTGGGACAACCTTAAAATACGTAAATTTTCACCACGCTCTATGTGCCCACCAAGATTGGTGAGTTTTTGAATATGATAAAGCCCCCAAAAAGCCAATTCATTTGGACAAAGAATAATAATAATAATAATAATAATAATAATAATAAACATTAGAAAAACAATAGGCCTTCGCAGCGCTTAGCTGCTCGGGCCTAATAATAAGAAACAGCGCAATTACAATAGGCCTTCGCAGCGCTTAGCTGCTCGGGCCTAATAAGAAACAGCGCAATAACAATAGGCCTTCGCAGCGCTTAGCTGCTCGGGCCTAATTAAAGCTCCGCGGAGCCTCGAGCGGCCCTCGCAGCTAGCGCTGCTTCGGCCTATAGCCACCGCGGGGTATCCAGCACCGCCACCTGCCTGCCACCGTAGACGTTCTCACCCAGTTGAAGCACGCGTCCACCAAGTCATACTCAGCAGTGAGTTTGACATCCTTCCCTGGTCAGACACCCCAAATTTCATTCATATCGGTCAATGTAGAGAGGAGATATTGCTGATGTAATGACCTAGTGGATTCAGTGGAGTCTAATTACATGTCAATCCTGTTCGGACATTCTGCGATGAATAAAGGTCATACTTATCCATTTTGGTGCCAATCAGAAGATGTCTATGTGATTTAGAAACACTTGTGTGTATATGGCGAGGGACTTACATTTGGCCACGCCCCCTCTGGTAGGCCAGAATTGACCGAGTAAATCATCAGTTGGCCGATGATTAAATCCAGATGAATGACACAATAAAAATAAGAAATACCCCAAAAAATGTGTTACTTCCTGTAGAAAGTGGGCGGGGCTAAGGTGACGTCACACTATGATGACATAGGATCGTTGGGCATCCCATCAGGATGACTCATGTCAAGTTTGGAGCAGCTCAGGTCAAAAATATGGAATTTACAGCCAAACGTATGGTGGTGGCGTGAGTTCTGTTTCGCCGAGGTCCTACGGCCACGCCCTCTACTGAAAGCTGTTGGTGCTTTAAAGCAAGTGAGACCAACTTGTTATCTGTCATCCAACACAGAATCATCTTGATTAGGTTGAGAGAGCCAGAGATGGAGCTTTCCAAGAAAAAAAAGTCACTTCCTGTTTTGAGGGGGCGGGGCTTAGATGACGTCAGACTATGACGACATAGGATCGTTAGGCATCCCACCAGGATCACTCATGTCAAGTTTGGTGAAGCTCGGCTGAAAATTGTGGAATTTATAGCCAAACGTATGGACACGGCGTTAAAGGTAACTTCACGACGCTGCCACGCCCACCTACTCTATTGAAAAAAAAAAGGGTTGGAATCTGTAACACATGAATATGTTTTCTGTCTGTGGACAGAGTTTCATGTCAATTAAGTAAAAGTGGTCAGAATGGGACCTTTCAGAGTAAAACATGACACTTCCTGTTCTCAGGGGGCGTGGCCTAAGTGATGTCATCATTTGACCTCTGGGTGTTGTAGAGCATCCGATGATGATCAATCACTGAAAGTTTGGTGTCTCTGTGAGCTTTTGTGTAAGAGTTATAACAGTTTGTGTAAGAGATATAACAGTTTCGTGTTTCATGTCGAAGAGGTGAACTTTGACCCCTGGTATGACCCCTTCAGCATGAACGAAAACTCACCGTTTTGATAACTTTCATAACCCAATGCCTTATGAACGATCTGACCGAGTTTGAAGCTGATTGATCGAAATCCCTAGGAGGAGTTCGATGTAATTCGACGTCTAAAACCGGCAAAATCGGAATTTCAATCCAAAATGGCCGACTTCCTGTCATAGTTGGAAAATAACATTAAATTTGAATTCTGACTGTCTTGGGGAGCTCTACAAGTGTACCAAATTTCAAGTCTGTACGATAAAGTTGATGAATTGGAAACGAGTAGGTGAACTTTGACCCCTGGTATGACCCCTTCAGCATGCACGAAAACTCACCGTTTTGATAACTTTGGATCGTCCATCCCTTATGAAGAATCTGACCAAGTTTGAAGCCGATGGATCGAAATCCCTAGGAGGAGTTCGATCAAATGCAACGTCTATAAACGGCCAAAATGGGGTCAAAATCGGAATTTTAATCCAAGATGGCCGACATCCTGTCATACTTGCACTATGACATTAATTGTAAATTCTGAGTGTTTTGGGGAGTTCTACAAGCATACCGAATTTCAAGTCTCTACGATAAAGTAAGTGAATAGGAATGGGTCTTTTGAAAATTTGTAGGGGGCGCCCTTGAGCCGTTTCTTTTGCGATTTTTGGGAGGACCTTAAAATACGTAATTTTCACGCAGACTTGACGCGACCGCCAAGTTTGGTGAGTTTTTGAATATGATAAAGCCCTCAAAAAGCCAATTCATTTGGCGGAAGCATAATAATAAGAAGAATAATAATAATAATAATAAACAGCGCAATTACAATAGGCCTTCGCAGCGCTTAGCTGCTCGGGCCTAATAATAATAAACAGCGCAATTACAATAGGCCTTCGCAGCGCTTAGCTGCTCGGGCCTAATAAAAAAATATAGAGGTTTCAAGGCTACAGCATGAATTTAGTTATAGGTCTCCATCTTGTTTCAAAGGTCCCCATTTTAAGTTGTAGTCTTGATGTTGTTTTTTTCCATTATACAGACTTTTTTTAATCCCATCTGTGTAATATTGGGAGGTTTTGGTCTTAACCTAGGAGAAGTTATACACTTTTTTGCAATCAGAAGCAGAACTCTGATCAAGTATTTATTATCTTTGTTGATCATGTCGGGGGGTGTTATTCCTAGAATATAAACAGATATATCCAGATCTAGTTGAATGCCCAAAATACTTTTATATCTCTTTGGACATTTTTCCAAAACGCAATCCCCAAATATATGAGTAAAATCCTCCACATTTCCACAATTTCTCCAACAAAGCTGGGATGTTTTAGAAATTTAGATGTGATGATTGGAGAGTTAAAAATATTAAGGAGTATTAAAACAAGCTCATATATTTTTTAGGGCTGTGTAATAATATTGATATCGCGATGTATATCGATATTTTCTTTCCTAGAAAAACATCGATATTCATCCTTAAGTATCGTAACATCCAACTGTCACCTTGTTCACTCACTGCTTGCTTCACCAGGTCATCAGGCTTAGAGTGATTCCTTCAGATGTTCAGGTTAAAAAGGTATCAAACTATTCAGAGCAGGAACTTGGTTCACTTTATTTACTTTACTAATGCATGTCAGCTACAGTTTGGACTGTTTCAACTAAAAGAAACATGTTTTCTCTCCACTTCTTTGATTCATTTTGTCCAGCTGTCCACTTTAAGTCTGTGTCCAACCAGAGCCAGGTATTGTGTAGTTGGTGCTTTTAGTCAGTTTTCAGTTAAATTAATTCAATCCAACTCTATAACAGTCACAAAATGTCACCAAAATCACTCTGTCCCTCTAAAATCTTTCAGAAAATCGCAAAAATGTATTGAACTGTATTGTTTGCTAAATATCGCAATATATACCGTATTGTGGGCAGAAATCAGGTATCGTATCGTGAGATTATTGTATCACTACAGCCCTAATATCTCACAGAGTTAGTTTTGTCCTACTTTCAGTGTACTAAGATATTTTCACTAGAATCTAAACCAGAAATACTCTGCAGTTTTCCCGTGTTTGCGGGAGTTTCACGTCTGGCTCTGTTTCCCGTTCCGTCCTCCAGGCTCAAGCGTTTTACGAACGCGAGCTGGAGGCCATGAAGCGAACCCAGCAGCTGACGGCCGACAACCTGCTGGCGTGGAAGCGGACCGAGGCGGAGCTGCGGCGGGAGTTCCAGACGCAGGAGGCAGCGCTCCAGAAGACGCTGGGGAAGCTCCGGGCCGAGCTGACCCGCGTGACGGACGAGGCTCGGGAGAACCGCGACAAGTCCCACAAGCTGCAGGCGGCGCTCGGCACGGCAGAGGGCTCCATCAAGGTCAGTGGGACGGACGCAACATGGAGGCGGTTTCTATGGTTTCACTTCCTGTGGCCATTTGTGGACCAGCAGATGTTGGGTTTGTGCCAGGATTTAATTGGGTTTGACTTGCAGAAAGGTTTCAAGTCAGACAGGAAGTGTGGAAATGGAGGAAAGTTTTAGTCTTTCTCCAAATATGGAGAATACGAAGCGAAAGAGACGGGAGAAATGTTTATCATCCATCCATCCATTTTCTCACACCTTGTCCCTTAGTGGTGTCAGGAGGTGCTGCTGCTTCTCCAGCTGACGTTCTGGGTGAGAGGTGGGGTCACCTGGACAGGTCACCAGTCTGTCGCAGGACAAACAACCATGCACACACACACACACACTCACACCTAGGGGCAATTTAGACAGGCCAATTAACCTGACAGTCATGTTTTTGGACTGTGGGAGGAAACCAGAGTATCCGGAGAAAACCCACCATGCACAGGGAGAACATAGAGACTCCATGCAGAAAGACCGGGGCCGGGAATTGAACCCAGAACCTTCTTGCTGCAAAGCAACAGCTCTACCAATCCACACAAATTCATATTTATTAAAATTTGTAGCCATATTTTTAACATGAATCCTTTGTAACACAGCCTGTTTACCCTTAACTATATAACATGCAGATATATATGTGATCAAACCTGATAAGTTTCTACTGAACTACAATAAACTCAAAACTTCTCCAGACTCTCCGTGGACCAAAACTTAAACTTCTAACAGGTGCAACGCGTCGGCTGCTCTAATTTATCCGACTCTCTAATCGTCCCACCAGGAGCGTTTAAGTATCTGTCCGATTCAAGTTTAGTTTAGTTTTATTTCCACAGGTTAAAGTTTCTGGTCCAAACAAAGCAGCAGCCGACACAGAAAGTTATTAACTCGAAGCTTTTACAACTGGAGGCAGCTGTTTCCCTCCATGTTGGAGCCCAAAGGAGAACAAAAAACAGCTGGTTCTTCTACTAGCAGCTCAGTGGAAACTACATATAAACTAATGTGCATTTCTTCATATATCATGACTAAAATACCACATTACATTGTCGTGATAATTGCACAACAATTGAAAATAAATACAGAAAAAATGTGTGATATAATCTAAAACAGTACCACAAGTATTCCCAGTCTGTTAAATATGAATACAAATTTACCAATAACAAAACATTTACAAAAATATTTCTTTTTAATATGGTGGAAAGGTTTACATATGAAACTGACATCAACAGTAAATACTACAAAACGTCTTTAAAAAGCTGAATTTATTGATTAATGTTCTAATAAATTTTGTTATTTATATATTGCTTTTTACTCAGTTTAATTTGCTCTTGTTTGTTTCTTGTTTGAATTAAAGTTATTGGTAGAAAGAAAAAAGAGGAAATGGAGCTGCTGTGTCTTCACCCCTTTCAAAATAAGAGCATGAATGTAAAAGTCTGAGTATTTAAGTTTGAATTTGACAGTCGATAAACACAGGTGTCGAACTTTATTTATTTATCATAGTCTTTAATTCTAAAACAAGAATTAGTTCTATACCAATTTACTAAAGCACTAATAAGTTTAGTGCTTTACCAAGTTCTTGGTGCTAATTTAATTAATACTTATTGATTAATTGGTACTAATTGGCATTGAATTAGTGCCAATTAGTAAGGCATTGTTTTGTGATTACTAACTTAGTGCTTTGCTAATTTACTAAACTAGACTAATTTAGTAAATTTGTCTAATTTTAAAGTAAATTAGTGCTTTAGAATTTAGGGGAAGCTGATTTTTAAAAATATTTTCAAAGTTAGCAATAAGCACTAATCAAAAAATGTTACTAGCAAGTTAGCATATTAGCATAAATGTTCCCAGCATTTCATAACAGCAACTAACAATTTAAACCGTACTGTTGGTTTTATAAAATTTAAAATGTTGTGAAGCAAATGAAAAACACACTCAGTGTTTTCTCTCTAACTCTTGTGTTTAATCAGACAACGTCAACTTGACGATATGTTTCCATCCTGATGCCTTCAAGGTAAATATGGATAAATGTTTCAGATTAAATCGTGTAAGAACCAGCTGCATGTTTGCTTGGTGAGGATCTGTTCCTACTTCCAGAGGTTTGATGTCTTTAAGGTCTTTGGAGGGGATTCCCCACTGAAAGTAAAGCTGACAAGAGCTTCAGGGGAATCAGTGAAGTGCGTCTGGTTTGTTTGAAGTCTGATTACACAGAAAGCAGTAAGAGGTCCTCCCTTTGCAGAGTTACCAAGAATAAGATCAAGGTCAGCAGAAACTGCTGTGTGCCTCGGGTTATTAGTTTCATTTAATTATCAGCGCAATTAACCGTAACCCAGATAAAAAAAGAGTCAACAAAGCAGAAAGCTTGAAACTGACTTTACTTGATAGAAACACATCTGATTGTTTCACACATTGAGTGTTTGGTGGGTTAATATCTGAATAATCTCTAAATAAAACTCTGTCTGTGAGCAGATCTCTCCATCCTTCAGTTACAGCCAAGAGTCCATGGTTGGGAAATAATACATTTATATTTAACCTCCAGTTTAAGTGTTTTAATATGAGGATGAGGAACATTTTATTCCTTCATTTAGGTCAGTGGTTCTTAACCTTTTTTGAGGTACCGAACCCACCAGTTTCATATGCGCATTCACTGAACCCTTCTGTAGTGATTAATAAAATATGATTTTATTCCCCCCAAATTCAAGACATATGGGTGACAGAACTGTAGTCTAGTTGTTTCACCCCAAGACCACCAAGTCTTCTTAAAAGGCAGAGTCTCTGAGAACAGTTCTTCAAAATATAGTCAGTGTTTTCAGTAAAGTTGAGCTGATTGTCCAGGAACGACCCAAGATATTTAAAATGAGCCACAGTTTCAACAGGTTGACCATCAAGAGAAACTGGAACCACTTTAAGGTTTAGATCATTTAATTAGCTCTACATTCTTAAGACTATGAAAAATTTATAATAAATAATAAATACTTTGCTGTATTCTGATTTAGTAATGTAATTACATTAGTTGTGTTACCACCCCACGTCACTAGAGGCAGTACCAACCCCGAAAAGATGCGACTAAGGAGAAGATTTAGAAGAACACAGAAAGATACAGAGTTTGGTAAAAACTGTCAGTTTTGCTGAAGTAATTAAAGACACAAGTTCAAATCCAGCTGAGAGTGAAGCTCCTCCAATCAGAGCTCCTCCTCAGCTCTGATTGGCTAAGCAATGTAACGTGATCCTCTGCATCAAGTGATGGCAAAGCGGGGCGTCATCACGACTTTACACAAGTGAGTCTTTACCTCAGCAGCAGAGGCTCCGCCGAACCCCTGGGGTTCGATCGGACCCTGGTTAAGAACCACTGAGTTAGATTCAGGGTTCCTTTACTTTTCCATGTTATCACATTACAAACACAAACTTCAACCTATTTTATTGAGCAATAAATGAAATGGTGTCATGTGAGAAAATATCATTCTGTTGTAATGACAATAAATGTAAACCTAAACTACAGATTCACTGATTCAGTGACATCTAACCACAAAAAAGCTAAATATTAACTTACATTCACATTTTCATCATTAAAAATAATGAAAACCATCTGTCATTTTCATTCCACTTCTTTTATGCTCCACTTTGTGTTGGTCTGAAAACTTCTAATAAAATCCATTAAAGTTTGCTGTATAGATATTTTGAAGGCCAGTGTAAATGCAAAAAGCATAAATACAGAAAAAACTCATCAGGCATCAACTGAACTCCAACTTTAAACAACTTTTCCTGTTTCCAGCTTACCGCTCCAGTGTCCTCTGTCTTCCTCCTTTAGCTCATGATGAAGTGGGCAAATCTTCAGAGAAATGCAAGCAAATGATCACTCAGAGTAACTCAGACAGACGTAATTAATGGCTGACTGTTCACAAGCTACTGCGGGAACGTGCTTGCCAAAAAGTACAAATTTTCCCCAGAGTGAAATACGCCAGTGACGCTGTGCTAAATTGCTGCTGTCACCGTCTTCGGACTAAATATTTCGCTCTCGAGAAAAGCTGGTCCAAGTTGGCTGACAGAGGCTTTTCCCCCTGCAAGACAAAAGCAATTAATCATGAGTTTTTGAATTTAAATGGAAATGTAAAAATCATTGAGGTTCTGTGGTTGTACTTAACTCCATGTATTTGGATTAACGGTAAAAACTAAAGAACACCTGAAGTTTGACTTCAGGCACTTTTCTCACAGAGATAGATGAGGTTTCATCCGTACATTTCCATTCAGGGATTTTACTTCTTACACCTGAAGCTTCAGTATTTGTGCAAGTTTATCGTCACTGAAAACGGTTTTATTAGTTTTATTAAGGCTGCAGCTAACTGTTATTTTATTGATTGATTATTCTGATGATTACTTGATTAATCAGATATTTTAAAATCTCATCCATCCATTTTCTTAACACCCTTGTCCCTTAGTGCTGGTGCCTCTCCAGCTGACGTTCTGGGTGGGGTCACCCTGGACAGGTCACCAGTCCTGTCACAGGGCAACACAGAGACACACAGGACAAACAACCATGCGCACCTAGGGACAATTTGGAGAGGCCAATGAACCTGACAGTCATGTTTTTGGCCTGTGGGAGGAAACCGGAGTACCTGGAGAAAACCCACCATGCACAGGGAGAACATGGAGACTCCATGCAGAAAGACCCGGGCCGGGAATCGAACCCAGAACCTTCTTGCTGCAAGGCAACCGCTCTACCAACTGCGCCACTGTGCAGCCCTATTTCTGATTCATTCTAAATCCTCAAAATGTGCAGCTTGTTTTATTCCAAATATGCATTTCCAGTACTGTTTATTATGGTTAAGATGTTAAAAATCTGCAAAATGTGCCACTTTTAGAACCAATTAATCAATGAATCAGTAGAATAATCGACTGTTAATTAACTGAGAACATATCCTAATTGAAGTACACTGCAAAAACACTTGCAATGACTCCTTTTGTCTCAAAACTAACATAACTTTTCAACTTGTTTTAAGTCAATAATTTATTCATACTCATGAAAGAAATGCCTGGTTCCACTGGTAGATTATTTCACATTTTTACCATGTTTCATTATTAAAAAAGAAAAACAAACAAAACCATAACGAATCGACAGCAGGAGCCACATTTCAGGTGTTTTGGTTGATAAATCCTAATTGTTTCTTTCCCTGCATCGGTTTGTTTCCTCTTCACCTCCAAGCAGGTTTACTCCTGAAACTCATCTTTATCCCGTCTCATCCTCTTGTCCTGCTTGGTTTCCACAAACAGAGCAGGGTTTTAGTCAACAGAGGAGCTATTTTTGTGAGCCCTTTAAAGACTTGCTGGCTCAATAGGCTCAAATGAGCATGGAGAGAAGAGAAAAGGGACGCAGGCCAGATTTTAGGCATTTCTTTGGATCCAAGAGTAAGGAGGCTGAGGATCGATGTGGCATTAAGCAACTTTATGTTTCTCTTTGAGCACAAAGGTTGTGGAAGGACAAAGGGATTTACTGCAGGACTAAGAGAAGAATGGTGTTTAATGAAACTAACTGCAGATTAAATCGGCTTTTTAACTAAGCAAATGACTAAAGGATACCTGAAGCGTTGCAGAAGTATCAAAAGGCTTGTTGCTGTTTCTGGTGAAGGAACAACAAAAGATGTAATAAAGTCCAGATACATCCGAGTTCAGCGTCAATTGGTCACTTTATTCAGTTTAAAAACACATTCAGGCTAATTTTTAGTTAATTTTAACTCACTTTTTGTTGAAAGTGGACATAAATTAAAACAAAGTATTCATCTTTTACCAATCATACTTTTTAGTATCTATTAAGTTTCACTTTAAATAGTAACAGCTTTTACCTGTTGCCACCCAAACTGCTTTGAATTGGATTATTAAGCTAAGTATAGCAAACATTTTCAGAGAAAGTGACCGAAATGCTGTTATTGTTGCTGAAAACAGTAATATTTTATTTTAAAAACTGGACCTGCATTGACTGAACAATCACCTTAACATAAGTGCTTTACACATGCTATTATTCAGAGACTAAATTTACACCATGACAAGTGGACAAACGTCCAAAATATGTCCAATTTATGTCCAAACTCTTTATATTAAAATGCTTATAACTGCCCGTTTTAAGAGTAAAAACAACAAAATGCATTAATACAGACAGTAGAAAATCGTCTTAGCATCATAGCAGAAGCTAACATTCACTGTATTTCCAATCTTTGGGCATCAGCCAATCAGCACCAAGGGGGAAAAAATGCTGCTCCTCAATTGGCTGCCTTTCAGCATCCAAAGCTGCATTTCCTTTAAAATATTTTAGACAATCTGAACAAAAAGCCAGGAGGTGGAACAGCTTAAAGTTGGGTCGTACAGCCGCAGCTCCGCTGTAATAAACTGGGATTTTCCTGAGAGTTTTCAGACCGGATAATGGATCTCTGTTTCAAACAATACGTCTGATGTCAAAACATAAATCTGCAGTAGGTTTCTGCTACAAATCTTGTAGAGATTATAGCAACCAATACTCTACACCAGATTCCCTCCAAACCTGGAGTTAGAAATTCACCAAAATCAAACCGACTCCATTTCTGTCTGGATGTTTCACCCAGCAAAACTCACCACAGAAATGTGACGATAAACATTTAAAAAGACACTTTTTTTTTTGTCTTTTTTGTGGCTCATATGTGAAATCTTGCAGGGAGAAGCAGCAGCTACGTTCGCCGTCTCAAACGGAGGACAGCTTGCTCACACTCCTGCACCCAGGAGGTCTAATTGGTGTGACTCTCAGTGGGTCTCGTCATTCTGGGGCTCCTTTGTCTTAGCCGCCCGCGTCTCTGGTAATTAGGTTTCAGGCTCGACTCGCAGATGTGAAATTACCTCTCACGAGTTTCTGAGTCGCATAACTTGTGCTGCTGCATGGGTGTCGATCTGCATCATCCCCTGAAGTCTGCTCCTTATTAATTGAGCAGCAGTTGGGATTTAAATCCCTGATCCTCAGTGTTAAAAATATGCCAGCATTATGTTTTGTTCTGTAAGCTGAAAATGGCTGAAATGATTAGTCGCATCAATCGTGATTGATCAGTTGTTGAGATAATTATCAGCTAATTTAGTAATTGATTAATTGTTAACTCTTAAAAAGGGAATTAGCTTGAAAAAAAAACAGCATATTTGTGGTAGTGATTAAGCCAAAATTGTGCAATGCACACATTTTGACTTATTTTTAAAACGTCTTTTTGTGTAAATATTTTTTCCTTAAAACTTCTTCAAGTGGCAGTTTTCGTTTCATTTTGTTCAGTCACTGAAGGAAGGCTGTGTTGTTGCAATTTCAGCAATAAAATGAAAGAAATCATCACTGCGTAATAAAAAGCTGAAGAGGTTTAATGAGAAATCTGCACGTTGTGCATTTTATTTTAATTTCGATTGTCAGAATAATCAAAAGAATAATAGATTAGCATAATTATTAGTTGCATCCCTGGTCTGTTGTGTTTATAATACAACTCCTCACCAATATTGTTTTTAAATAATCTTGTCGATTAGATGAACAGGCTGTTTTCTGCAGGATTTAATTTGCTCCTGCTAATCGTCACAGATGTCTGTGGAGGTATGTAGGCTCAGAGGCAGGAGCCAGATGGATAGAAGACAAATACAAGTTTATTTATTTACAAACGAAACAAAATGAATCCGCTCCTATAAATAACAGATGGCTCTGGCAGCTAAAGGTTGATGCAGGAAATGCAGCAAACGAAACGTGACACAAAACGAGCCGAGCAGAAGAATTAATGGAAGAAACGAGCTGATGTCGTGTCACAAAATAAACTTTGATTTAACCTTTAAATTACTTCCTGGTTGATACTCAGCGCTAAGAACGTCAACATCAAATCTGAATTTGGATCCTAAAAGTTAAGACCAGTAAAAATTAGAGATAAAATACAATTTTTTGAGCGTTTTTGTAGCAACAGAAATGTACATTTAAGACTTTTTAAGACAGTAAGCTTTTAACATTTTAGGACTTACTGTCTTAAATGCATAATTTTCATAATGAAAATTAAGTGAGCTCACAATTATGCATGATAAAATGCATTGATCTGCTGATTTTGCATGAATTCCCGTGATTGAGAAATATTGCAAAAACCTGCAATACAAGTCTTGAATTGAATTCACAATGGTCTTAAACAGGTTTTGACAAGTTTTAAATGTGCATTTGTGTCATGATACAAGTCCTAAATTTTACTCAAAATGGTTTTAGAGGTCTTAAAAAGTCTTAGATATACCTTTCTATCTCAATATAGGTCTTAAATTTCATTCATAATGGTCTTAAAAATATCTTAGCAAGTTTTAAAAGTACAATTCTGTTGAGATACATGCTAAGTTTAATTCATAATAGTCTTAAATAGGTCTTAATAAGTCTTAAATATACATTTCTGTTGTGATACAAGCCTTAAATTTGATTCATAATGGTTTCAAAGGTCTTAAATATATGTTTATCACAATACAGGTCTTAAATTTCATTCATAATGGTTTTAAAAATGTCTTGGCAAGTTTTAAAAGTAAATTTCTGTTGCGATGTTATGTTTTAATTCATAATGGACCTAAATAGGTCTTAAAATGTCTTAAATAGACATTACCATTGTAATACAGGTCTTAAATTTATTCATAATGGTCTTAAAGAGGTCTTTAAAAGTCTTAAATTTGAGTTTGTGAAACCCTGGGTGAAGTTTTTGCACTATTAGATAATTAGTTGATCAATATACCCACATTGGAGGAATAAAACTTCATCCTTTCTCTGGAAATTACACCAGAAGACAAGAGTTGTAGAAGGAAGCCCTGTCTTTTATTTTCTGTTTATAAGTCATCTGCACCGTTTAAGTTTTCTTGCATTGTTTTGACTCTTCTGCAGGACTTAACCAAGCAGCTGGACGAAGTGACCCAGAACTCCGAGATCATAGAGATCCGTCAGAAAGAGTCAGAGTGTGAGCTGGAGGCAGCCAGAGACCGAGTTCAGCAGCAGGCCACGGAAATACTCCTCAAAGCCAGTAAGAACCTAAACGTCAAGAACGTCATCCCCTCTCCTCGCTCCTCGTCAGGCTGGCAGTCGCAGAAACTCATCAGACATCGACTAACAGCTCCTCTTGTCTCGTCTGAGGCATCACAGCCCAAAACGTTTTAAAGTTATGGCTGCACATCAAAGCTAATGGCGTTCCCTGTCCCTAACAGGCAGCGGGGCTCTACACTTTGAGTCGATCCAGTTTAAGCAACACAATCTAATTTAACAACTCGCCTATGATTTTCCCTTTTCTGCTGCAACTATATTGTAAAAACATTACGGTCTGATGCATGCGAGCCGCCTGAGCTCGTTAGAGCAGAATAACATTCGCCTCATTAGCTTCATGAGCTCCTAAAGTCTGATTGGAAAAATGTTTTTCCGCTTTCCGCCAAAGCTGCTTGGGATCCGGCCGGCGAATGGAGCTCAGAGGGCAGATGGAGGGCGTTTTACAGAGAAAGACGCATTCTCTCAAAGTTTATATGAAATGTTGAAGCTCGTTTGTTGAAATGTGGCCAGGAAAGAAAGATGATTGGGTTATTTGGTTAAATGCAGGAAACTCTGCAGGCTGCAATTAAGTGCGTTTTTCCCACCATCCATGTTTAGTTTGTTTTAATCAAACTCCAGTCCGTTTGGCTTGAAAGTTGGTTTGGTTTGCGAAGGAGTGAATACGCAATTAAACTCTGATGCAAACTCAAAATATTGTATAAAATAAGTGTTAAAATTAAAAATCTTCAGAATGTGCACATTTTCTTGTTTGATTAATAAATTAATCACCAAAGTAGAATGATCAATTCATAAAATAATAATTGGCTTCATAAAATGTTTATTTTCTTATTTGAAAATAGTTAATTAATTATGGTTTTTTGCATTTCCTTTTTTTACATGTCTTTAATATTGTATACAAAAACAGTTTAAATAGTTAAATAAAAATCTGCAAAAAGTTCAATTTTTTTTATTCAGTTAGTTGATTAATCATCAGAATAGAATAATCTATTCCTAAAATAATTGTTAGCTTTATAAAATGTTTATTTTTTTTATTAATTATTTGGGAAGGGAGGTTGCATTAAAAATGTTAAATAAATAAGCTTACATTGTTAAACAAAAAATCAGATAAAAATGTTTTAAATCTGATTAATCGTCACTATAGAATAATCAGTTCTTAAAATATAATTGTTAACAATGATTTTCTTTTTAGGAATGTCTATTTTCTTATTTAAAAACATTTATTAGGGGTTTTTTGCACTTTTTTACTAATTTTAGTGTATAAAATAAACTTAAGTGGTTAAAAGTAAAATCTGCAGAATTTTGTTTATCCAACTATTCAATTAATCGTCACTATAGAATTATCAATTCCTAAAATAATCGTTAAAGAGGTTTTTCTTTTTAGGAATATCTATTTTCTTAATTAAAAACATTTAATTATTATTTTTGCACTTTTTTTTTACTAATTTTAGTGTTGTATAAAATAAACTTAAGTGGTTAAAAGTAATAATGCAAGATTTTGTTTATCCAATTAATCAATTAATTGTCAGAATAGAATAATTGATTCCTAAAATAATCCTTAACAATGTTTTTCTTTTTAGGAATGTCTATTTTCTTATTTAAAAACATTTAATTATTATTTTGGCACTTTTTTTTACTAATTTTAGTGTTGCATAAAATAAACATAAGTGGTTAAAAGTAAAATATGCAGGATTTTGTTTATCCAACTAATCAATTAATCGTCACTATAGAATAATCAATTCCTAAAATAATCGTCAATTAATCGGCACTATAATCAATTCCTAAAATAATCGTTAAAGAGGTTTTTCTTTTTAGGAATGTCTATTTTCTTATTTAAAAACATTTAATTATTATTTTTGCACTCTTTTATTTTACTAATTTTAGTGTTGTATAAAATAAACTTAAGTGGTTAAAAGTAAAATATGCAAGATTTTCTTTATCCAATTAATCAATTAATCGTCAGAATAGAATAATCGATTCCAAAAATAATCGTTAACAATGTTTTTCTTTTTAGGAATGTCTATTTTCTTATTTAAAAACATGTAATTATTATTTTTGCACTTTATTTTACTAATTTTAGTGTTGCATAAAATAAACTTAAGTGGTTAAAAGTAAAATATGCAGGATTTTGTTTATCCAACTAATCAATTAATCGTTACTAAAGAATAATCAATTCGTAAAATATAATCGTTAATGATGTTATTCTTTTTAGGAATGTCTATTTTCTTATTTAAAAACATTTACTTATTAAGGGTTTTTGCACTTTTTTACTAATTTTAGTGTATAAAATAAACGTAAGTTGTTAAAGGTAAAATCTGCAGAATTTTGTTTATCCAATTAATCATCAGAATAGAATAATTGATTCCTAAAATGATGGTTTGTTATGCAGCTGTGTTGATCTGTAACCTTTCTCTCAGGCCAGATAAGCAGCCTGCAGGCCACCCAGATGACCCAGGAAGCCGCCATCAGGGACCTGGACAACGAGCGCAGCCGCCTAAAGGACAAGGTGCTGCGGATGGAGGAAGAGAGGGAGGCCCTGCAGAGCCAGAGCAAAGCGCTGGACGAAAGACACAAACAGCAGATCCAGTCCCTGGAGAAGGTCTGTGTGTTTGCTTAGTATTCATGCAAGGCTGGAAGTTACTGTTATGAATAGCTAGAAGCTTATCAGGATGCTGAGGCCGAGCCGTTCTGCAGACTGTAGGGAGGCTGAGCCACAGTCAGCATGTTGCTGTTTGAATGCAGAGCTGCATCAGATTATTTCTGCTACTGTATGCTAATAGGGTGAGGATGCAGTGTGGCAGAGCTCAATAGGCAGTGTTAAAATGATTCAGAAGAGGAATAATTAAAAAACCTTTTGACTCTTTTCATTCCTCTCCTGCCCGGATTCATTGAAGTCGTCATTTTATCAGCTGAACTTGCAAGACAAGACAACTCGGTTTCCACGTCCAAAAGCATAACGACATTTATTAGACAAGACAACAAATGAAACGAACAGAACTGAATGAAACCAGGAATATTTACCTCACATCACACACACGACGAAACAATACGAGGAAAACACCCCACCGCCCTGGAAGTTTCCCCGGAGACCCGATGGCGATCCAAAGTTTGACGTTCCGGGTCCCACACTTTAAACGGGACGCCGTGTTTTCCCTCCGACGCTGTACTGAACCTAGGGGAGTGTCCTTAGCGAGTTTCATTTTTAAGAACAAAGAAGTATAATTTTTCATTAAAATAAAGACAGATGTTTTATGACCCTGTCTAGAATTTTATCAAGTGGTCAAACACACACAAGGAAACTAGCAGTGTTCTAAATTAGAGAGAACTACACTTATAACTTATTTTAATTCAACTTAGTGTATGTTTCACTAGAAATATTCTAGATAAAGATTACTTTTTGAACCCTGGATATAATTTGAAGTGGATTTCCTTATTTGAAACACCAATAATTTTACCTAATTATTGAAGATATGGTTAAGTTTTACAATTAGCTTATTTTAAATACATTTTCTTAACAGTAGCAACTCGGTTTGCTGTGAATCAAGATCATCTCAGAAACATTCAGCAGAATGAATTCACTTTTTATTTATAGGTTCCTCAGTTCAGGATGGATGGATGGATGATGGATGGATGGATGGATGGATGGATGCTGAATGAATTAATTCTCATTTCTTGGGTTGAATGAATTGAATTGATCTTTATCATTGTGGTGAAATCAGGTTAGATTTACTTTTTCTAGTTATTTCAGTAACTTTGTGCTTCATGTTCTTCTAACTCTGGTGTCCATTTCATAATTTTTTATTTTATTTCTATGTATTTATATTTGTTTTACCAAAGTAAAACAAATATACTTTGTTTTACTTCATTCATTCAGCCATGTTTAAATTAACATCTGCTCTGTCAGTTTACATTCACTCTCTTTCTTTGCTAAGATTTACTTCCAATATTAAGTCTGTTGCAGATAAACTGCAGTAATTTTCTGCCATGTTGAATTCGACGCAACAAAAGTTCAAACTGTTTGGCTGCGAAGCCTGTCCATCACCGCTTTAGACAAACTGCGCAGCGAAAACAAAACGTGCTTTTTAAAAACAAAAAGCCTTAAAGGTCAGATGATTTGTGGAACAGTTTAGTCAGCCGGCCAAGCGCAGCAGACAGTAAATGTCAAGTGTTGCAGCTTCATGTGTGTTTTCCCATCCTTTTATCTCTGACATTTGTGCAGCGTAATCCTCTGGGTGCTGGGAGAGGTCTCCCACTGGCTGCGGCCGCTGTGAATTTCAATGCTTTCCCCAGGAAAACAGCGGATCCGCTAAACTTTACTGCACTTTTCTGTCAGAATGGCCTCCGAGGCACACGGCTGTGGTGAATAAACTGGATGTTTGCAAAGAAAATGTGAAGATATCTCAGGTTTAAGCAAAACATTGGAACATTTTATCATCTGAAAGAAGTAAACTGCTCATTTTGAGGATGTGGAACAGTCTGCATGTTTCAGATGTTTTACTGTAGTTGTCTGATTAATCGATTAATCGGATAAAAAAAATCAGCTGATTCTGCAGATTTTTTTTACTTAACCACTTTAGCCTTTTTATGCAATATTAGAAATACATTAAAAGATGGAAGGAAACAAATAAATTCTTTTTTCAAATGCAAAAATATAAATTTTATTGCCTAAATTGCACAAACACAATTTCTTTAGCGAAAACTTGATCATTTGTAGCATCAACATATTAAAGTCGAACCCTTTTTGCTTTACTTAATATCTGTACAGTGTAGAGCTGATCTGTTATTTTAGTGCTTAACTGATCAATAATTGGATTGTGAAATGTGTTTAATAGAAGATGTTTTTAACAGAATCTGAACCAGGTGAAGATAAAACGGCCATTTGAGAAGTTCTGTGTAAAACAGATTTACAGACAAAGAAGGAATATTTTTATCTTAATGGAAAATGTTTATATTTTTGTACAGTTTTGGCCTAATTTCTCATTGGAGTATGTTATTATTTCAGCAATTTGTTTGAGTTTGATGATTATTTCAATAAACGATTAATCACGATTAATCGTTTCAGCCATAGTTTTAAAAGTTTCAGTCTCTATCAGAAAAACAAACAAAAAAACAGAGAGATGGATGTATATGTATGTATTGTGTTTACAGTAATTGGTTGATTGATTTACAGGCTGAAAATGGTGAGACTTTTCACTCCTAATCTGATTTTTTTTTTTTTTTTTAAATCAAGCTGGATTATTTTGATCTCTGTCTGTGCATTTCTCAGCTGTTTACTGTAAAAATTATGTAAATTGTGGATTTATTTTTTGCTTCTTTTTCTCTAGATTTTCATTTTCTTGCCTTACTGTTGAATCTTTGTGGTTAACTTGTCTTTGTTTCTGTGAATCCTCTGCTTGTCTTCTTTCAACAAAAAGACCAACTTGGCACCTAGGAAGTTCAGGCTTTGTTGTTGGTATCAAGCAGATCAGAGTTTCCCTCCTTGACTTTGTTGCCTTCTCATCCCACAGCAGTTTGGCTCAGTTTGACTAATTTCTCATCCCATTATCAAAGCTTAGTTTAGCTTAGGAAAATAAAACCGGCTCTCATGGATTGGTTCTCGGTTATCTATAGAGATACAAACCTGTGTTTTTATCTTCAGCGTGTTTACAATGCTGCAAATCTCTGCCTTTACATTTGCAGCTTTTATTTTGTAGGAGGATGTTGAGAGCATAGGTTGTATTGATAGCTTTTAAAGGGACTTTTTATGCTTTAAGTCTTGTCATCAACACAAGACTTGCCCTAATTTAAGAATAGCTGAAAGTCTAATTTTGAGTTAAAATAATATAAACCTGGCGGTCTGACTGAATCTGAAACAGATTTTAAGATTCAACAGATTGTCTTTTTCTATCCTCTGTCAGCTGAGCTGAAGAACATCATGTCCTGCTTTGTGGCTTTTTTGGCAAGAATAAGCCAATTAAATTTTCCATTTTCCGCCACGCAATCAGAAAAACAGCTGCTTTTCTGATTAGCTCCAAATTGTATGGCCTACAGGTTACATTTTCCCCCGATTCTATTTTTTATTTATTTTTTAGCTGCTATTCATAATGTGGCCGTTTTACTGACAAACTGGGTTTGGGCTGTTGCCGGGTAAAGGCTGTGCTTGCTCCTGCCTCCGTGCTTTTTGTCCATTTTGGTTATATTGGGTGCTTAGCAACAACTTTTAATCAGCACCATTTCATGTTATCCCTCTGTGGAGTGCAGTTAGGTTTTTCTGACAGCCATATGTAAGAGTCATTACAAACTAACAGGGTTAAAGTAGAAAACTAACAGGGTTAAAGCAAACTAACAGGGTTAAAGCAGAAAACTAACAGGGTTAAAGCAGAAAACTAACAGGGTTAAAGCAGAAAACTAACAGGGTTAAAGCAGAAAACTAACAGGGTTAAAGCAGAAAACTAACAGGGTTAAAGCAGGAAACTAACAGGGTTAAAGCAGAAAACTAACAGGTTTAAAGCAGAAAACTAACAGGGTTAAAGTAGAAAACTAACAGGGTTAAAGCAGAAAACTAACAGGGTTAAAGCAGAAAACTAACAGGGTTAAAGCAGGAAACTAACAGGGTTAAAGCAGAAAACTAACAGGGTTAAAGCAGAAAACTAACAGGTTTAAAGTAGAAAGTCAAAATTCTCAGTAACCTTCTTCTAATTTGTGAATCCAAACAGGACCCAGGTTCTCACACCGCCTCATGTTCCTTTCTTCTAAACATGAGAGGTTTCTGACCTCCACCATCAGTTTCAGGCTCAATGCTGGAGGAAACCTTCATCAGCTTATGAGCAGCTTTAGAGCAGGGAGAGGCATTTATTGTATCGTTTATTGTCATTTACCTTAAAAAATTTATTAAGTAGTTCTTATGATCACTTTTGTCATTCTCACAATAGTACCTCAACATGACCTGATAAAACTTTAAGTCCCTGCCTCTACTCAATATGGATTCTTAACAAGTCTTAAATTAATTTATCCACAATTAAGGCCATAAAATGTGTGAAATTCATTTTTAAAAATAAACTTTATTTAGCCTTAAATACGTTAATCTTAAATTTTCTCGTGACTTTTTTTTAATCTTGTTTGCATAGTTTGTTTTTTCTGTCTGGCAGTTTGAAGCATCCGCAAACATTTTCACTCTGTTCTGACTCAATACGGCCGAGGCTACTGCTAACTAGCTGTTAATGTACCCTCACTAGCTAGCTAACGAGTGTCATGGACCAGTTGGCTCTGCGATGTTTGTTTTCTCCACTGGTTTAGTTCTGTCACCAACCGATATGAGGCAATACATATACACTGAAGATGATCTTCAGAGTATTGTGGTGCTAAACCGTTCAGTGATTTATAAACCATCAGCAGTATCTTAAAGTCTATTCTCTGAGCTACAGTGCAGGGACTTTAGAACTGGTGTTATGCTCTCCATCTTCCTGGTTTTAGACAGAATGCCAGCTGTAGCTGACTGGTAATCAATGAAACATGGATGAGTTTCTCTAGATTTTGCTGTGACATTAGTCCTGCAACCTGGAGATGTTCTTCAGGTGATAGAAGGCTGACTTTGTGATTGTCTGTATGTGACTCTGAAGGTTCAGGTCTGAGTCCATCAGTAACACAGATCTCAGGCTTGTGTTTCCAGCTGTAATAATCAGGTTTTCCCCCAGTATTATTAACCCTGGTGAACCACAAGCTAAAGTGGCATATTATAATTTTTTTTTTAAAGACTTTATAGTTGTGGTAATGTACTAATCTTCCAGTAACACACAACTATCAAATAATATTGTCAAATTTCCTGTGAACTTTAAACATTTTTAACTCATAAACTTGGCGGGCGCTGGATGAATGACGGTCCCAGCGCACCAACCACCAGGCTTAGCGAGTTTTCTGAGGGAAACCTTGAACAACTGACTTTATGTCGTTTATCTTTAGGTCCAGAAATAAAGTATTCAGCTTTGTTTTTGTTTCACATAGAGAAAGAATGAACACAAACCGAATTAAAATGGTGCTGGTCGGAGAGACGGCCTCCGATCTGCTTAAATCTGTTCATTGTGTCTTGCTGTGTTCGTCAGACCCTGCATGAGGAGAAAACGTCCCACGAGAAGGACATGAGGAGCGTGCGAGCTCACTACGAGGAAGAGGCCAGCCAGATGAAGGACAGCCAGGCCCGCGCTTTGGAGGAAGTGGCCAAGAAGCACCGAGTGACCCTGGAGAACACGCTAAACACCGCAGAGAAGGACAAGAACCGCCTGCTGGCTGTGAGTCCCCACACCGTCACACACCAGCAGGCTGACATTCACTCCTCCTCAAGGTGAAGTTACAGCGCAGAGCCAGGGAGAATCTTAAAGCGACAGCCGCGTCGTCTTTTAAATATGTCTAACCTGAACGGACAGATAATCAGGAGTGACTCAGAGAAAATACAAGCTGTCAGTCCGTCTGCTTTCTGCTGCCACCGCCTGCCAAAAGATCTGCTCCTGTCACACAATTCAGTCTGTTGATGTTGTATCTGTTTATAACTGAGTGGCTTTGTCTGCTCGGGATCAGAAGCAGCAGCTGGTGAATTCAGAGAGGCAGCTAAGAAACTAATAGGTTTAAAGCGGAAAACTAACAGGGTTAAAGTAGAAAACTAACAGGGTTAAAGTAGAAAACTAAATCAGGGTTAAAGTAGAAAACTAACAGGGTTAAAGTAGAAAACTAACAGGGTTAAAGCAGAAAACTAACAGGGTTAAAGCAGAAAACTAACAGGGTTAAAGTAGAAAACTAACAGGGTTAAAGTAGAAAACTAACAGGGTTAAAGTAGAAAGCTAACAGGGTTAAAGTTGAAAACTAAAGGGGTTAAAGTAGAAAACTAACAGGGTTAAAGCAGAAAACTAACAGGGTTAAAGTAGAAAACTAATAGGGTTATAGTAGAAAACTACCAGGGTTAAAACTAACAGACCTAAGGCAGAAAACTAACAGGTTTAATGTAGAAAACTAACAGGGTTAAAGTAGAAAACTAACGGAGTTGAAGTAGAAAACTAACAGAGTTAAAGTAGAAAACTAACAGGTTTAAAGTAGAAAACTAACAGGGTTAAAGTAGAAAACTAACAGGGTTAAAGTAGAAAACTAACAGGGTTAAAGTAGAAAACTAACAGGGTTAAAGTAGAAAGCTAACAGGGTTAAAGTTGAAAACTAAAGGGGTTAAAGTAGAAAACTAACAGGGTTAAAGCAGAAAACTAACAGGGTTAAAGTAGAAAACTAATAGGGTTATAGTAGAAAACTACCAGGGTTAAAACTAACAGACCTAAGGCAGAAAACTAACAGTTTAATGTAGAAAACTAACAGGGTTAAAGTAGAAAACTAACGGAGTTGAAGTAGAAAACTAACAGAGTTAAAGTAGAAAACTAACAGGTTTAAAGTAGAAAACTAACAGGGTTAAAGTAGAAAACTAACAGGGTTAAAGTAGAAAACTAACAGGGTTAAAGTAGAAACTAACAGGGTTAAAGTAGAAAACTAATAGGGTTAAAGTAGAAAACTAACAGGGTTAAAGTAAGGAAAAACTAACAGGGTTAAAGTAGAAAACTAATAGGGTTAAAGTAGAAAACTAACAGGGTTGAAGCAGAAAACTAACAAGGTTAAAGTAGAAAACTGCCATGTTGTTATATCCATGCATCCATACATATTATATCTCCTATATTTCTCCTGGTACAAGAAAAAGGCGTTTAAAAGAAAAATCTGCCCAGTTTGTATTTTCATCCAGGTAGCTGAGATTCTGCTGAGAACTGCTGATAAAGTTGTTCTCTGTGGGGAAGCAGCGCTTGTTAACTTATCCACAAACTCTCTGGTTTATAACAAGCCAACGTTTTTCTCCGACCCCACCATCTGCTGCAAGGGCGAAAAGCAGCCATTTAAAACGCGGCTCCACTTGGTTCTGGAAGCATATTAATCTGTTGTTTTTTGGAAAGAAGAGTTGGAGACCGACATCTTCAGTTCTGCTTATAGTATTTGGTGTAAATTTCTAAAAGTTGCTGATTGAAATGATTAGGTCCTCTTCTCAGCATTCGGTCGGGTTCTGGAGAATCCTGTTCTTTTACATCTCAGGCCACTATTTTACAGATATTTTGTATTTTTTGGTGAGAAAAACAGATTAAAATCTGAAAAGTCTGATGAACTCTGTAGATTAGAAACTGATGTCGACAAACATTATGACAGAGAGGAAACGGCTGCAGTTCTTTTGTTGGAGCCGTTAGCCTGGCACTGCCTTAGTCATGCTGGGGCTCTTCTTCTTCTTCTTCTGAGTTTTAATGGTGATGTTGGCGCCACCAGCTGGCACAACAAAGTTATTACAGCATTAATGTGTCTGTTTAAAAAGTGTGTATCTGTCCGTCCATACATACGTACATAATAAAATACAACTTTTCAGGTTTCCAATTCAGATTGTATAGAAAACGTGTAAAACTCATGAAATTAATGTAATCAGATTACATGACCTTTTTAAATGATCTTGTTAAATGCTGTCAAAGTGATTTACTTCAGTAAAATACTTGAGACATGTGAAATCTCTCTGGTTACAGTTTTCTTAATTTAGTGGTGGCAGGATTTAAGGATTTTCTGCCTCTGAGGTATAAATAGAGATAAAATGCAAATGGAAAAGTTGTTTCCATTAAAGAACTCTGCAGATTTTTGGCTGCCAGGAAGAAATTAGTTTTTCTGGTTTTGCAGAAAGACGATGTTCAGGACTACATATTTATTTTAGCTCTCCGTGTGTTACATCCAAGCAACTCTTTTTTTTTTTTTTTTACTGAATATAGGTCAGGAATGTATTATCGCTCCACACACACATTTAAACTCATCTTTTTCTGTCGGATTCCTTCACATGGCTGGCAGGTGATTGAACCTGGGACTCCAGCAGAAAAGCTGCAGTTTGTTGGGTCCTCTGTGGAAAAGGTTCATCAGAAGGAAGCTGCAGCAGTGACTAAGAGGTTGGCACACCTAAATGAGAGAGCGCAGCCTACCTGCGTGGGCACGTTTATATTCACCACCTATAACTGTCATCTGGGTCGCTTTGCATAATCTGCTGGAAATGTGAGCAACCTGGGGCTGCTTCTGTCAATCCTGCCTTTTTGTGTTACAACAGATTTTTTTTTTTTCCCAAATATAAAAACAAATCCTGGTGACGCCACGTCACGCAATCGGCCTGATGATGAGTCACGCAGGTGATACGGGTGTTTTTGTTGCTATTTAAAGCAGGAGCTAAAACATCTACCCCACACAGCTGTGTCGCTCTGCAGTCGACGGTTTGACACTAATCAGGTTAAAATCCTGCCCACACAGCAACAAAGGAGAAAGCTCGTCTATTTTCCGGTTCTGCACTGCATATTCTCCTCACGTATCTGGATATTTGTCACTTTTGCTCTTTCAAACAAACGAGGAAATTGGGCTTTGCGGAAGCGCTGCAGCTTTGACATTTAAAAAGGTGCAGAATGCATGTTTTTAAATTTAAACTCCCGCTTGAATGCTGATGACATTTACAACTCGGAGGAAAGAGGGAAAAGAAAGTAAAGTAGAAATTAGACGGCGTTGATTTGATGGGGAAAGCTGGATGGAGGCTGCAGAGCGACACTGAAAGGTGCGTGAGAGTTTCTAAAACGTCCAGGTTTAATAATTTACTCCCTCTCACTTAGCACAGAGGTCGGCCGTCCTGACCGGCCGCAGGCGCACACACAAAGCCACTTCCACGGCCCGGCGGCTGCAGAGCCTGTTTTTAACTCCTGTGAAAAATAGGAGTTCCTCTTTTCACCTTTTCACCAAAATGGGAGCGTTAGCGTGAAATCTTTAAAATTTAAAGTGCTTTAAACCAGTGGTCCCCAACCCCCGGTCCGAGGACCGGTACCGGTCCGTGGACCAATTGGTATCGGGCCGCGCAATAAATAATTAAATATTTCCGTTTTATGTATTATTTAAGTTTGGAGGATCTTTTATTTTGAAAATCCTTTAACCGGATTCTCTCGGTTACTTTTGCGCCAACATTGAGCCACAAGCAGCAAAATGAGTAAGAAACGGATCTGATGTCTTTGGAAAGTTTCTTTGCAAAGTAGAAAGAAAGGCCCAGAGAAGAGACAGGAGAATGGATAGGTAGGTAGGTGAGTCCCACATTACTAGTCCGCCCTGCGTAACATGCGGCGCCCGGCTGCTAATGAGGCAATGAAGCTGGAAACTACTTCGCCATGTAGAAACCAAACAGGCTGTGTGTGGTAACACTTTCTTTGAAGGGGACATGAAGTTCGAGTTTTCATAAATGTTTGACTGTTGTCATGAAGTGTAAATGCTGAAACTTTTAATGCATAACTGCATTAAAAGTTGCACTAAAGGGTCATTAACGATGTGAACTTTGAATTAAAAGTGTCGACTCAGCATTATTTGGTAAATAATGACACTTTTATTGCAAGTTATAATGCAGTTTTGAATTTAAAGTGTCATTATTTACCCAATGACTCTTCATGACAGCAGTCATTAAGACTCCTTCATGTCATGTCAGTCTTATCCACTCATGTTCAAATAAAGTGTTAACTGCATCTCTAACCATGGTGTTATGCCTGGATGTAAAGGAACTCAGTGTTTCAGCTGTTTTGCAGTTTTCTCATCTCCGCCAACCCACATCCATCAGAGCTGCTCGTTCCTTTGTGCCTGATGTTCAAATTAAACCCAGCAGCTACACATCCAGTGTCAGGTTGGTCTGACACCAGGCCAAATTCGTCTCCTGAGATTATAAACGGGACCGGTTTAATGAGTCTCCGCTCCGAACCGCAGCTCTCCTCTCGTTTAGCTGCTGCTGAGGCGAACACTTCCTCCAGCCTGGACTGGCCTTGTAATGGTTCCAAGTCTCCACAAAGGCCTTACCCAGCCTCACGCAAGCACGACCGCCGGTCTACTGTTCTCCTGCATCAAAGTTGTGCAACGAGAGCGTGTTTAAAATGTGTTTTTGCTTTCCATATAAGGACTTCCACCCTAAACTCTGCTTAACAATAATGGCCGCTGAGGCTTTCCTTCAGTCCTCACTCTGCCATCAGTTATCTTCTTGACAAATGACAGGCCAGACAGATGATCCCTCTGTTCATCGGCACCTAATTCTGTCGTCTGGTCCAACTTTAATCTAGTAAATGATCTTTCCTTTCATCAGCTGCAGCCTTTCAACACTTTGAATCATAATGAGTTCTCTCTGTGAAAGCAGCGTTTTGAATTTAAATGGATGGTCTGCTCCGCCTTTGTTTCAAGTTCCGAGTAATAAAATCAATCCCGATGCGTCGCGATTGATTTTTTTCAGTTCCAGTATCAAAATTGCCCACAAAGCCTTTGATAATATCACACAGACGGCAGTGATTTAATGTTGTTTTGTGCAGCTGAAAGAAGGAGACAATGGATTCACTTCACAGGGCTGTTGGCGTCGAGTCCAAATTAAACTATGCATTTCCTTTTTTTTCCACTATATTCCTCTGGTCCGAATCTTACCATTTGTTTCCCCTGCAACATCACATAATGGTTCTGTTTTTCCAGAGCTTTCTGTCGAGGTGGATGAAGTTATGAATAAACCCAAAACTTTCAGTGAGTCTAAGCGTACGTCTTAAGCCGTAAAACAAATTCATAACTTGGAAATGCTCCTGTCATGATTGTGTGGTTGATGGTGGATCCAAATGTAGGAGAGAAGAGCTTTAATACTGTAATAAAAACCATATGGAGCACAGGGAGCCAGAGAAGAACAAAAACACAAGGATTTCACATGAATCCCTCTGATCGTCTAGACCAGAGGTTCCCAACCTGTGGGGCGTGCCCCCTAGGGGGTCGCCGTGCCATTGCAGGGGGGGCGTGGGAAGCTGCCTGGATGAAAAAAACAAAACAAAACATGAACGCTGGGTTTTTACCTTAGAATGACCAACTCTCTGTTATTCCTCTGTCAATCTGATACAGTGGGGGCTTCCGCACTTCCCATATCTGTGTCCTCTGTCACCTTTATCAGCAGTTAAAACTGTTTAATCCGTTGTTAACATGTGGTAACCTGTTTTTTGAGCCGCCTTTAAACGCAACATGACGCTACGACGCTCACGCTGGGTTTAGACCTGTGCAGCAGTGAAGGAGACCTGATGCTGCTGCTGTGCGGAGCTACAGGTGTGTTAGAATCATGGCAGCAAATCAGCAAAACACAAAGAACTTTTCACAGTTTTTCCCCCAAACTAACGGACTGAGTTGAGTAAAGCTGTTGGACGAAGGTAAAGTTAGCTTAAAGATGATTAGCTAACTAATATCAATACAGCACCTTAAACTTAACAGGTAGCCTGTAGGCTTCCGATGTCGTTGTCTATGTTCAATTACATTAATTTTGCTCTCCAACAAAGTCGATCCACCCCCACTTACCCCGTTCTTAGAGTCACCCCTCCCTTCGCTAACACACGTTGTTCAACCAGACAACTATTTGTAATCCATGGGGGAGCACAGAAAATGTTTGCACACCACTGGGGGGGCGCAGGAGAAAAAGCTTGGGAACCACTGATGTAGACACTTCTGGTTTTCTTTCCACCAGTATCTTCAGCTTTCCTGTTGAGTGACCATTATTATTTTTAAAAACAATCCTTTGATAAGCAAACTGTACGTGTCAAACTGTGCCATTGATCCACTCGCTTGACTAAATCACACATTAAGAGCTTCACATGAATAATTTCTCACGCTTTGCTTCTTTGTGACGGTTTTCTGTAACATCCTGTTTTTAAATGCCTCCCTCTGTGTAATGAATAAATGCTGCAAACGGTATTAGGCGTTAGCGCAGATTCCCTCGGCTCTAATTGTCCTTGGAAAGTCGTGCTCATCTCAGAGTGCAACAGAAACAATTGTCCACTAATAAGCAGGCATAATAAGCCGCATTACATTGACGATTAGTTCTTCCTCTCACCTCAGTCAAGGACGACCAAGATCCTCTGCAAAGTTTCCAAAGACGAATGCAATAAAAACGTCCCTCTAAACTTGCAGTAAACATTGCTTTACTGCCTGAAATTAAATAAAAAATGCACCAAAAGTTGTCATCTGGTGACTATTGCAGACAAAACTGTTCATGTTTTAGGGAGAACGATTCATGTCAATTATTGAATGAATGAAATGCAAAATAAGGTTAAATAAAATGTTGTGAATTGATTTTCTCGTCTGTACCTGATGTGGTTTAATTGTGTAATAATAGCTCCTGTAAAATATGGGTGTATGGAGCTAAATTGGGGCCAAAAGTTATGTCCAAAAGAAAAAATTGAAGCTGAAAAACAATTTCAAGCGGAAAAAAAATTATTTTGAAACTGAAAGAAATGTTTTTAAACTAAACAAAGGATGTGACACTGAAAAAAATATTCAATACTACTTTCAAATTTGAGGGGTTTTTCTGTCTCAGATTTTTTTCCCTTCTTTTGAATAAATTTTAAGGCCCTGAATTTTTCTATTTCAAAATTTCTTTCAATTTCAAAATCATTTTTCAGTTTGAATTTTTGTTTCAGTTTCAGTTTTTTTGTTGTACAAACTTTCTGGCCCCAATTTAGCTCCATACAGGTGTCTTCCCATTTATTCAGTTTTAAAATGTTCAGGCCAAATATTAGGGCTGTATAATAATTTCGCTATCACGATATATATCGATATTTTCTTTCCTAGAAAAAAATCGATATTCATCTGCAAGTCTCGTAACCGTCCAACTGTCACCTTGTTCACTCACTGCTTGCTTCACCAGGTCATCAGGCTTAGAGTGATTCCTTCAGATGTTCAGGTTAAAAAGGTATCAAACTATTCAGAGCAGGAACTTGGTTCACTTTATTTACTTTACTAATGCATGTCAGCTACAGTTTGGACTGTTTCAACTAAAAGAAACATGTTTTATCTCCACTTCTTTGATTCATTTTGTCCAGCTGTCCACTTTAAGTCTGTGTCCAACCAGACCAGGTATTGTGTAGTTGGTGCTTTTAATCAGTTTTCAGTTAAATTAATTCAGTCCAACTTTATAACAGTCACAAAATGTCACCAAAATCACTCTGTCCCTCTAAAACTTTCAGAAAATCGGAAAAGTGTATTGAATTGTATCGTTTGCTGGATATCGCAATATATATATCATATCGTGGGTAGAATATCGTGTATCGTATTGTGAGATTATTGTATCACTACAACCCTACCAAATATGTTAGAAAAACCCACAGGATGTTTGTTTTCACATGACTGTAGTTTAAGCAACATTCTTTAAAGTTGAGTCGTTGTTCTAAACATTTAAACATCCATTTTGTCTGTAATCTTATCTATAATTTCCTCCTGGATAAACAGGTGATTATTACAGATTAAAGGTTCCATCTTCAAGTCCAGAAATATAAAATCAGGACAAGTAAACAAGTTCATGGCATATTTAATAAGAACGTGATGTTCCAGCTGCAGTGAGGCATGTAATTATTGTCATAACTGATTTAATTCCTCTGTTTGATCAGGAGCTGGAGCAGCAGTTTGAGAAGGAGCGCCTCTCTCTGGAGGAGCAGAAGACGCTCCTCAGTCAGCAGCTGGACGAGATGAGGGAGGAGCTGACGTCCAAACTCAGAGCCGCCAACGAGGAGGTGAGGCGTCTTAACATCTGCAATCCTCTCTGCAGCCGATGGAAATACTGACGTCAGAGCCTTCACTTTCTGGAGTCGAAACGGTGACAGATGGAACAAAACTGAGATGATAAATATAAAATGGCTTGTTTTGTCAACCAATGTGCTTCAAAAGAAACTCAAGAACTTAATAAAAGGTCATATTTTTCTTGCATTTAGAAGATATAAAGGATTTTGGTAAACAAGAAACATTTAATCTGATTTAACGTCAAAGGGGTAAAAAAAATGTATCCAAGTCCTTGAAAACCTTTGAATTTTTTTAGCTGCTTTTGCTGTTATTGAATTTATTTTAGCTGTTTTCAAGGTTTGGAAAGTGCTTGATGTTAAAACTGCACAATTTGGTGATGAATTGTTATCTAAATTTGTGAAATGTTATTTTCTGTTGTAATCAGATATTTACATTTACCTAATAAAAAACACTTTTTTCAGTTTGAATTTAAATCAGACCAATGTTTAGAATTTTAGGTCGGTTAGAATTACCAAATTTTTTTAGTTGTAAAAGTTAAATTTTAGTTACTGAAGAATGTAGAAAACTGACGAGACATCATTAATTATATCATAAAATGGTGAACTTAAACTGTTTTCTTTAGTTTATTTGGGGTGGGGGTATTATCTCCAAAGTGTGGAGATAACCTTGAAAATGCTTGAAAAGTGCTTGAAGGTATTGTGGGAAAAGTGCACAAACAAACCCTGCATCTTTATATTTATTATATATACACATTTAAATGTTCCAGCTGTAGATTCCTGAACATTTAGAAGTCAGATGAACATTCTGCTTTTATTCCTCTAAAATCGCTTTATTCTGAGGTCCTGCATCCAAACTGAGCCTCAAGGTTTTAGCTGTAAAGCACAGAACTGTCTTAAACTGAATTTTACATAAGAATCATTGTCATCCTTTTAGATCCTCGGCTCAAAGTGCCTCATTATATTTTTTTAACCTGTCACTGAACAAAGCGATTCAAATTCACCTTGAAACTTTGTAAGAGTCTCCAGGCTGCAGCTCTGACTGACTGGAGGGGAATTTGAAAAGCCACAGAACACGTTTAGTCAAAATATGAAGCGTATCAATGTTAAAACTCTGCATTTCCATTTGGTGGCTGGTACAAAGATTTGAAAAACATTTTAAAAACAATTTATTTGGTTTTAAAAGTATCCTTTTCGATCCTTTTCTAGGATTTTTGGAAGTTTTTAGGCTAGTACTCCCTCTGATTTTGAATCCTGTGCAGATGGAAGGATTTCTGGTGGAGTGATGATGCGTAACCACGGCAACGCTGTGTTGATTTTACAATACAGAGCAGCTAGTAGCATCTTGAAAGCTCAAATAATGAGCTGCTACCTTCTTAACTAGTAGTTTGCTCTGCAAAAACACTAAATATTACCAGTATTGTTGTTCTAGTTTCTCTTGCAAATATCCTAGTACACTTGAAATAAGACAAATTTCATTTGCACTTTACCTTTCAGCAGGGTTATAATACTTGGTGATATTTTGTGGTGATGGTCGGGGATCGTATCCCCTACTCCAACACGTCTGTCCAGCTTTCCAACCAAATAGACATTTAAATAGGAGTGGTGAAAGCAAAGGAAATAGATTAAGAGTACATATTACTGTGGAATATCATCTTTGCTTCCCAGAAATCATAACAGCAACAGTCTTCAGTCAGGGACTCCCATCAGATTCGATGCAAGACTGACTGCTACTGGAGATCCTTCAGCATCACCAGCCACAAAAAACTCTTTGAAGACACTTGGATGACATTTAATTTCCCCTTGGAACGAGTAACATTTGTAGCTTAGGGGAAGCATTTGGTGCTTAACTCTGCATGTCAGCAACATTTAAAAAGTTTAAAAAACATTTTTGATAAAATGCCAGCTGCCTGAACAGAGAGAGCTGCAGAGGCTGAGGATGGGTCTGTTCTGTCCAACACGCCTGCAGGTGTCCCGGCTGCAGCAGGAGGTGCAGAAGGGGGAGGAGGACTTCGGGGCAGCGGAGGGCCAGATCTCCACCCTGAAGGAGGCGCAGGACAAACTGCTGGAGGAGCTGGACGCCACGCGGGCCCGACTCAGAGAGACCAGCAACCTGCTGACTGCGCTGCAGGTAACTTCTACCACACACAGCAGGTCAATATTATCGATAAATACACAACTGATCACTAAGAGGTCCATCTGTCTGCTCCGCAGGGGGAGCTGGAAACCCAAAAACGCCAGCATGAAGCCAAACTCATCACCACCAAAGAAGAAGAGAAGCATAAGATGGACAAGATGGCGCTGGAGCTGGAGCTGAAATGGACAGAGACGCTCCGGTAAGTCTGAGCGCTCGGGTCGGGAACCGAAAGCCGAAAACACTACAGCATCAACTGAGCATGCTCAGACAGATCCACAGGTAAATATGTTACCTGAGTGGAGCTGAGACAATTCATTGATTATAGAAATAACCGTCAACTAATCTGGCAATCGATTAATCAATAACTGGATCACACAAATTTAAATAAAAGACCAATTGTTGAAAGAACAACACAGACAGAATTAAGACAAAACTGTACAAAAATGTTATATTTAAGATGAAAAACCACCTTTGTCCAAAACTCCTCAGATGGCAGTTTGAGCAAATAAATCTGCTGTAAAGCATCTTTTATTAGCCAATTATTAATTAATTAATAATTGGTTCTAAATTAATAATTAATTAATTAATAATCAACAGATCAGCCTTTAAATGTATTGATGAGTGAAGCAGAAAAGACTGAGCTTTTCACATGATGATGTTGGAAGTATTTTTCTTTAAAGCTCTCACCTTATGGAAGGCTGTTACTGCCTTTTCTTAAATAATTATTTTCTCATTTTAAGAATTAAATATTTTTTACCTGCATATTTCAATGAATTTTTGATATTTCATAAAAAGGCAGAAGTGGTTAAGTGAAAAATCTGCAGAAACTGACAACTAATGCTTATTTGCAGCTGTAGAATAGTCCATGAAGCTGCAAAAAGTCCCATTGAATTGTGGGAACTTGTGTTTTTTCACGCGATGACTCAGCGTTTTCCACACGTTGAAGTTGGAAACCAATTTGTACTTTTGATGCTGAAGTCACTTCAGACGGTAATGAAAGCCAAAATAAATGGATGAGAATAAATGTTCTGCCCCACAGGTGTTGGGATCTTTTATTTAAAATGTCAGGAGACGTGCAGACTTTAAGGTTTCCACAAACGTTTGCTGTTGGAGAGATTCATCTCACTAAATGTTGACTAAAGAGCCAATTTAGGGTTTAATTCAGATGTTTTCCGCTTGAAGCTCCGCTGCTGAGGGAGCAACACAACTGAAAGGTGACAAAAGGGAATAAATCATTTGAAGCTGCATTAATGCAGAAGAAACAGTCGTGATGTGACGTTAATGGTGAAAAGCAGCAGGACTTGCATGTTTAAAGGCAAAGTTTACAAAATAAAATGTGCGCCTAAACTTGCCTCAGATATCGATCCAACCGAAACGCTCCGGAGACGAACGTCTGTCTCTCTTCAGATTCTGTAGAGCGAAGAACCTCTGAGCATTTTCAGTCTGAGACAAATAAAAAACAAGGTCGTTTTAGGAAGTTTTTATTGTATCCAGTTCACAAACAAATCAAAGAAAACTCCACTTTCTTTTTTTTTCTTTTTTTTTTTTGTTTTTTGGTCATAAATTGAAAATGGATGCTCACATTTTATGGCAATTAAAAGTCATTTAAAAAACAAAAACAAAGTCGTTTTATCACCGTGTGTGTAGACCTGATGCATTTAATCTTACATTTAATTTTTATGTGCAGCAGCTGCATAAACTAATCACTATCCAGGGTTTACATTTGAGCGAACAGTTAAATATTTGTTTAAATATTGTTGCTGGATTCTTGTACCAACGAAGAAGAAACTGGGTTTTTTTGGGGGGGATTTTTTGGCTCTAGTGGCCTTTATTTGATAGTTAATTGACTGCAAAGTGAGTATTGAGAGATGGGGAAGACATGCAGCAAAGGTCGCCAGGCCGGGAATCGAGCCTGCGACCGCGAGGACTGGGGCCTCCATATGTGGGTTGTGCTGAACCCCTGCGCCACCACAGCTCACCTCAAAGAAGAAACGGTTGATTTTATTGGTTGCATTGATCTTCAGCAGATTATAGTCACTTTATGCATTTCTCATCAACATTGACCATTTATATGCATGAAAATAATACTAATAAATAAAAAGTCAGCTTTTGTGAAATTATCAAATTTATGGGAAACCTTAAAGGTTTTTTTCTCTGTCAGATGTGAGAATTAGACTCAGATGGTTTTTACTTTGACCCTCCATGTCTCAGAAAGTTAATTTAAACAATTTGAAGGAATTTCTCCTTCAGGAATATCTGATATTTCCTTGGGTCTGAATTTCACACTGCAGGTTTTGTGTACAGTTGTTTGCAGATAAACATTGAGACGGTGAAGCTAAATGTCAGCTAATATTTTATCACCTTCTTTATCTTCTGCAGCTCAATAATCCCGTCTGCAGACATTTGAAAATATTTGGCGATCAGTTTCTCCTCTTTGAAAGTTTGAAAAGTGTAACTATGTTTTAGATGCATTTAAATGGATACTAACTAGTTAACATTTTGTAGAGAGATTGGACAGAGATGCATTTCAAAGAACATCACTTCTCACTGAAAATCTTCACTTCTTTAAAAATGAAGAGTCTCCAAGGAATATTTGAAAAAGTATCCTTTGGTTATCAATTTTCCACGTTTCTGTAGGTTTTCTTTGTACTTTGATAACATTTTAGTTGAATTTCACTTATTTTTTTATGTTATTGATGCTGGTGCTTTGACTGGTCATGGGGGAAGAAACTCTGACTAGCGCCAACCAGTAAAGGCTGGAGTTTCCCTGACTGGTCAGTCATTAGTACAGAGAGAAGAAGAGTGGGGTGAGGAGTCAGCCCTGAGGGACGCCGGTTCTGATGGTCCGAGCTTTAACTCCCCATGTGTGGCGAACAAATCGATCTTTCTCTTTACTCTGTGCTTTAGTCCAAATAAAAAGCTTCACACCTTGCACGTTTTGCAGGAGATGGGTTCATTTTATGAGATCCCACTTTCAGTCTGACGCTTTATAGCTCTGAGTGACAAAAAAAAAGAATAAAGAAACGTGCTTGCCTGCAGGATACTCCATTTAACAGCTGCCATTTCAACTCCCACTCAGCTGTTACATCGACAGCGTGCAGACGCACACACTCATCTCGGAGGCGAGGCGCGGAGGTGGCAGAGATGGTCACCCACTAAAACTCCTGTTGGAGTCTAGCAGCACAGGACAATTTATTGGTGCCATTAGGGGGACATTCAGCTCTCTGGAGCACTTTTACCTTAGTAGCAACCTTCTGGGTGAGTGTTAACGTGATCGTGACTGTTGTACATCCTTCGATGCAGACTGAAGACAAAAACTGATTCAAGGAGACCAATGATGCCTTAGCTCAGCTCTCTCTAGCCAAAAGGAGACTAAAGATAAAGAAGGATGTCTGATCGTTCCTCTTTCTGCAGTCGTTCTAGATCAGGGATGCCCAAGTCCGGACCTCAAGATCTGCTGTCCTGCGACTTTCACTGTGCATTTGCACATAGAAAGTCTGGTTCAGTTGGAAGAACCAGATGGGGCCCAAAAACTGTGAACTCTGGTCCATCAGCAAACATCAGCCTCCGTTCGGCTGAAGTGAACTATTTTTGCGGTTCGAATGCATATGTGAATGCCTCCAAAAGCAGGAAGTGGAATACAGCACAGGGCATTCTGGGTAAATCCAACCAGAGCAAATGGTTTAGGCTAGCGCTACCAGGAGAAATGGGTTATTTTTTTTTATTTTTTTTTTTACCAACGACAGAAGTGAAATCCTACAACCTTTAATATCTGTTGCTTCTCCATTTTTGTTTACATTTTGTGTCGTTTCCTTCAGTTGTTCTTGGTGCAGCGCCCCTACAGGCGAGGAGGGGAACAGGTTTTTCAGATGTTTGAATTGTTTGACACAGTGCAGCATGAAAAAGAACCGCAGAGGCTGAAAATATAACGAATGTTAAATACAAGCTAATGGAGAAACCTGTTCCCCTCCTCGCCTGTGGGGGCACTGCACCAAGAACAACTGAAGAGAACAACATGAAAACCTCTGAAGAAAACACTGAGCGCAACTTCCTTCACAAAATGTAAAAATGGTCAGTTTACAGCTGTGTTGTATAAAGTACTGAAATCTCAGAGTCGAGTAAAAGTTTAGGTTCCTCTCCAAAATAGGACTTTGGTAAAAGTCCAAGTCACTGACTGAAATGTTACTTGAGTTAAAGTCTTAAAGTATCTGAAACGTCTTGTAGTTAAGTATGGAAATTACTGTAAAAATGGATGTACTCAAGTAATGTAATGAAAAGTATAAGTAAAAAGTAAAACAAGGCCAATGCAGTTTGAATGACATTTTTTATATTTTGGTAAACTTGTCAAATGCAGTTGAAGTAATAAACACAACCAAGTGCAGGTAAAATTAATCCTGCTAATAGATAAACCTGCAGGCATATGTTTGGTTACACAATAATAATTAAGCTGCTTTACAACTAACAACAGTTAAATTAACTGTTATACACATGGCTTTACACAACTGAAACCAGCTTTGTTAGTAACGAGTAACTAAACCACATATTGAAAATGTATCGAAGTAAAAGTATGCAATTAAGATCGGAAATATAGTGAAGTAAAAGTGAAAGTTATCAAAAATGTTCATACTTGAGGAAAGTATGAAGTACTCCAAAATATACTTAAGTAAAGTAGTGAAGTGTTTTTACTTCGTTACTATACAACACTGGTTCACAGATCATTTGGTCCTCAGTTTTTAAAGTTTTACTTTCCTCCTCTTTTAAACAAAACTGTTTCTGAATTACTTTTTCTTCTTTTTCTTTTTTACAGGCAGGAGTGCAAGAAGCTTCGCGAGGAGCTGAGGGAGGAGCACGAGGAGGAGAAGGTCGCGGCTCTGGCTCAGCTGGCGCAGAGCAAGGAGCAGGAGCTGAACGGCGCCAGGGAGAGCTGGCAGCGGAAAGTGGACGACCTGCTGGAACAGGTGCGACTCCTTCACCGTGACTGAGCTTCCTCCAAGTCTTCCTCGTCTTTTTTACAGCCTCAGAAAGCAGGAGAAACAACAGCGGCCGAATGTCAGGGATTTAAAAACGGCAGCGAATTAATTTCTGAAGACGGAAATAAGTGATTTGACTAGACTTGTCACAACAAATTGTCCCACAAATCATTGCAATAAACTATGATATTGTTATTTTGAGACTATTTTCAACTAATTTAACGGTAATAATGGAAGCACATTCTGTCAAAGATCAATAAGCTGTAAATTCAAATAAACATTTAAAAAAGAACAAATAGTTATTTTGACAAAATGTAGCAACTTTTCCTCTGGAAAGAAAAAAATGCATCCAGAATAGGAAGCAAGAAACATCTGAGGAGGTTTGGTTTTCATTTTATTCATTTCCAAAGATGCATAACTCACAGATGAAGAAGATTAAATATAAGCTTTGTGTAATACTGGTGAATTAAAGAACATTACTGGTATGTAGAAACGTGATTGTCTCGTAGCATTTCTGTTAAGATATTTTTGATTTAACTGTTTGGTAATTTGTTTTTAAAAGTGTGAATAATATATTTATTCATTTACAAACAAACCTGCACTATTTAAATGAGCATTATTAAGAAGATGACAAATTCAAATAAACATAACACTGGACTGGAAAACACTTCAAAACTCCCAAAATAAATATTAATAATTAAAATAAATAAACAAAAATTATAAAGTTTCTGTAAACAAAATAGATTTTCTAAAAAGGTCTGGTCATATTCAAGACTTTCCTCATCCAGTTTTTGGTAGAATGAGAAAAACAGTAAATTATATGTAACAGTTATGGGCTGGGCAGCCAACTGCGGCTACAAAAGCAGCATCAGACGATGGTTCTTTAAGGAGCCTGAGGTGTGAATGAAAACACGAAGCGATGGTTTTAGTTTTTGTGTATATATTGTGAATTTGAAGGGAACAAACAAACAACAACAAACAGTTACAAACACACAGTGAGAGACAAGTTATTTCAAAATAAATTCAAAGATCATAGGTTTCTTCTTTCTTCTAGCTCGCCATCCTTGGACTCAGAGGAGGATCTGATCCATCGTATAAAAAAACCCGACCTAAAAAGGCCAGAAAACCTATTTGTGTATTAAACCCAGTTGTGTATTACACTGATGAACCAACCTAAGTGGTTCATCAGTGTAATACACAACTGCAATAAATATCAAATTCAAAATGCAATAATTAAACTAAACATTTCAGTCAGGTTAAATTAACCATAATTTAAATAAACAAAAAGAATATCAATCATATTTCAACTAATCAATTTAAGGTTAAAGTTGAAATCAAAGTTCACTTTCAAAATGTCAATCAATAAAATGAATTAACTCAAATACTCAAGCAGTGTGAGGAAAATAAAATGAAATTAAATATATTGCGCAATATCAAATTAAGTGTAGCTACATCCTATTTAATACAAAAGTGCCAGAACCGGCACAATAGCAGCGATTAGGTTACCTTCATGAAGTGGGTGAGGCACCAAACTGCGATCAGCTGGGACAGTCTTGGTGATGCCCAGGTAACAACGCCAACGGTCTATTAAAACAAAGCTCCAATGAGCAATCAAGCAGAAATTGCATGGCAAACTAATACTGCTTTGCTTCAACAAAAACTCACCAAACGAAAGATCAAATCAGTGGAGTCAGAGATTTTAGGTGAATTGTTGTCAGCAAGACGCCACAATCACAGTGGAACAGGTGATCAGTTCAAACTGCGCTGGAGGCGGAGCTTTAAATAAAGTGGAAAGTTTGGGGGGGAAAACAGGAAGTGGGCCCGGAAAAATAAAAGTCTGACTAATTATCTAATTAAGGGTTACATATACAAATAGCTCGTTTTCATTTAATTTATTTGCTGCTTATTGCGGCAGGTTTTGATCTGAAGAACAGACGATTCTCATCCTGTAACCTCTGGTTTGATTTTTTTACATTTTTTTTAGCTGAATAAGAAAATAAAAGAACAATAAGAGCCTGACTGACTGACTGACTGTCTCGGCTCCATGTAACTCCTGATCGTTGCTCTGTAATGTCGGCGAGGCGAAGCTGCTCTGTACTCACAGGAAGTTCGTTCCTGCGTCCGTCAGGCGGCGGCGGCGCGTCGTCCTGCTGCCACTCAGGCAGCTAAACCGTATTTACCCAATCTGATGCCAAAGCGGAGCAGCCTTCATCCTCGGGATGGATGCGCTCTGACAGGCGGGACGGCGTTTAGAAAATCTAATGACCTGCATTTTAACAGATGGAAGTGATGCCAGCGGCGCCTTGATGCAGGAGCTGATGTGACGTTTGGAAGCAGATCCTCGATGAAAGCTTAGCCGATCCCGCAGAGATATAATACAGCTCAGTGTTTGAGGAATAAAACTTAGTACACACTAGGGCTGTAGTGATACAATAATCTCACGATACGATACAAAATACTCTGCCCACGTTACGTATACATATATTGCGATATTCAGCAAACGATACACTTTTGCGATTTTCTGAAAGATTTTAGAGGGACAGAGTGATTTTGGTGACATTTTGTGACTGTTATAAAGTTGGATTGAATTAATTTAACTGAAAACTGATTAAAAGCACCAACTACACAATACCTGGTTCTGGTTGGACACAGACTGAAAGTGGACAGCTGGACACAATGAATCAAAGACGTGGTCAGAAAACATGTTTCTTTTAATTGAAACAGTCCAAACTGTAGCTGACATGCATTAGTAAAGTAAATAAAGTGAACCAAGTACCTGCTCTGAGTGAGAAAGGTGACAGTTGGATGTTACGATACTTGCAGATGAATATCGTTTTTTTCTAGGAAAGAAAATATAGATATATATCGTGATATCGATATTATTATACAGCCCTAGTACACACCAGTTTTTGTTATTATTTATCCTTAAAGCTGCAGGACGTACCTTTGCAGTATCGGAGGAGCAACAACAAAATTCTCAAAACTTCTTCAAAATGTTTTTACACTCGTTTCTGGTCGTTTTGGGCTTTTTCGAAAAAGAGTCGATGCCCAAACAAAGCAAAATAAATTCTGACGTAGCGAACCACTGCTGGGTCTGTGGCTTACCAGAGGCTGAAACGTTTAGAAGTGCAAACATGGAGAGCTGGAGGTTATTTGTTGGTGGAAGAGAATCTGAGCTACATTCTGCTTTTGAGTTTTCTTTACAAAGCTGGACCAAAGTAATTCAGATTCAGCTGAACGGGCGACACCATGAAGAAAGATGACCCCTGACGGCCCGTTTCCCTGTCAAGATAATTATTTCACAGAACCATAAGACTCTTATCCAACCAGAACAGCTGTTTATTAAAGCTGCACTATATAACTTTTATAATTAGATGTTTTTTTTTACATATTTATTAAAACTGTCACCATGTTGAGACAGATAATCATCTCCTGAGCTGCTTTCTCTGACTGAAGAAATGTACGGTTCCTAACCAAGAACAACCAATCATAGTGAGGAGGAGGGGCTTAGCGCTGTCAATCATCCTCATGCACTCGCTGCTAAATGTGCTAATGTTTAGAAACAACTTGCTGTTACTGAAAAACTGTCACTGGTGGCCACGCTAATTTAGGATTATCATTCACAGCATGCTATGCTAGCTTCAGTGGAGCAAAGAGCAAGGGGGAGTGATTGGCGGCGCTAAGACCCGCCCCCTGTCTCTGATTGGTTGTTTCTAGTTGGCGCTGGGAGAAGGCAGATGAGTTAAATTTCTTTTCACAGGTCATCCGTCTCATACTGAATGTCACAACACAGAGATAGTTTCAACAAATATGTAAAAAAAACATTTCTTATAAAAGTTACATGCTGTAAAATACATTGAGCTGCTTTCTAGCAAAGCATGATGGGAAACAATAAATGACCTGGAGAAGCTCGCGTTAGCTAGGCGCTTCCTGTAGCCAATCTGTAGGTTTGTACTGGGGTGCACTTACTTTTATCCCGTGACTGAAAGCAAAAATCACAGCTTTCACCTCATGAAACCCAGTTTTGTTGTGGGTAAAAGCGTGCAGCATTTTTAGATGGAGACTTAAAAGCAAAGCTTAATGAACGCAGAGCAGCAAATTAAAAATGAATTAATTACACAGGTTAATAAAATTTAAGCATTCCCCTGTGATCTGCTGTTTTTGTTGAGTTTAATTTCAACACAGTCATTATCGCTGCTCTGTGAAACCAAACTTAGTAATTCATCCTAAATGCACACACACAGATTAGCGTCCTGTTTGGCTAACATGAGACCTTTTAATAAACGTGACTAACTTCATGCTGTGTCTGGGAGTTTCACACAGACTGTCGATTTAAAACTGTCGCAATAAGCAGTAAATCAATTTTCTCTCATTTTCTTCGATCTTTGCTGGATGATAAAAGTCTCGTCGAGCTTCACAGAGACGCAATAATTCATTTTATTTGTTGTTTTGTTTGTTTTGTACATCTAAAATGTCTTCCAGTTCCAGCGTTAAACGTTCGCCATTAATAATCGAGATATTTTTTTACCTAAAATGTCTCAAAACTACAATATTATTGTTTATCACAATAACTTCTGTTATGCAGAGCTTATTTTACTCAAAAATAAGCTACTTCTATGTTTCTGAATGAGCTTTTCTGCCTTCGCAGCCGTTTATGTTGGCAGCTTCTTCAAGGTGAGGCTGATCATTAGACAAAGATGTTTTCACGGTTCTTCTGCAGTCTGTCTAGACACACTAATCTACCGGGTCACACGCCTTCCTTCCTACCAACAACGGATTTCAGCGAGCTTTTCATTGCATTGCAGTTTTACTGAACTCAGAGTTATTAGCATAAAGCTAAAAGCTTGTCTGCTTCAAGCTTTGGGCTTAAAAAATTAGTTCCTAACAAACTGATTGCCTCTTTGTCTGCTCCCATTATCCTGCAGAATGAACCGAAGGTACAGCGACGAACTGAAATCAATCAATCAAATTTTATTTGTATAGCACATTTCAGCAGCCAGGCATTTCAAAGTGCTTTACACAATCTAAAATTAAAATAAAAACGGAAAGAGAGACAGATTTTTAAAAAGATTTGAAAAAAAGATAAAAACATTATTAAAAGTAAAAATAAAAACATTTAAAAACATGGATCCACATGAGGACTTGCCCTTATGGAGTCTCCTCGACCAGTTGTAGCAGAGCGACATCGTACAAGGATTCAAACCTCAGACATTAAAACCCTAATTCATCCATAAGCAACTCTGAACAGGATGGTTTTGATTTGAGATTTAAAGGCTCTCAGTGTTTCAGCTGTTTTACAGTTTTATGAAAGTTTTTTTCCAAATTTGTGGTGCATAGAAACTGAATGCTGCTTCTCCTTGTTTGGTTCTGGTTCTGGATGCAGAGCAGAACCAGAACCAGAAGATCTGAGGGGTCTAGACGGTTGGTACAGCAATAACAGATCTTTAAGGTATTGTGGTGCTAAACCGTTCAGTGATTTATAAACTATCAACAGTATTTTAAAGTCTATCCTCTGAGCTACAGGTGGAGGGAATTTAAAACTGGTGTTGTGTCTCTATCTTCCTGGTTTTAGTCAGAACAGCAGCAGCAGCTTCTGGATCAGCAGCAGCTGTTCGATTGATTTGTTAGTCAGACCTGCAGTAATCAATACGGCTAAAGATAAACACATGGAACCCTTTGATCGGTTTGGTGTTTAACGTCGTCTGGTTTCTGTGCAGATATCGCTGCTGAAGCAGAGTCTGGAGATGCAGCTGTCGCAGTCGCAGTCCTCGCTGCAGCAGCTGCAGCACCAGTTCAGCCAGGAGAGGGAGCACCTGCGCATGCAGCTGGACGAGCTGCAGACGGAGCATCAGAGGCGGCAGCAGCGTCTGCAGGAAGCCCACCGCTGCGCCATGCAGGACATGGAACACGCCAGGCAGCGCGACCTGAAGGTCTGTGAAGGGCGAAGCGCACAAACCATACCAAACTAATCCTTCCTCTGTGGGGCATGTCAAAAGAAATCGATGCTTTATGTGTCATTAAAGTTCTCCAATTATTATCCACTATCCTCTGCTAGCTACTACCAGAACCAGAATATACACCGTTTATCTCTAAAAAACACAAAGTATTGTGCAAATGTCTTTGTACACTTGAAATTACCGTACCGACGAAAATTACAATAATTAATATAAGTAACAAAAAACAACAAAATCAGGCAAAATAAAACTTTTCCAATTTAAAGTGTATTTGGTCATAATAAAATCACTCAAGTAAAAAGTATATCACAGTTAAAATACTCCTAAAACTATTTTCTTCAAAAGAGTTACTGGTCACTATCCAACTCTGCAGTGGAACTAAAACGTTTCATCAAAATTAAGGAATTTTTTACTTGAAACAATTTATTATTTGTAACCTGTAAGTTAGTTTTGTCTTCTTTCAAGAGAACTGAGATGTTTGCACTATAAAGTAAACAAAAGATTTTCTTTTTTGCACCAAAAGTTCATAATTTATTGTGATAAATTTGTTTTCACAATAAGAATTTTGATTTATCACTGTCACAATAAATCCCCTCAGATTTATTTTCTCCACTGTTTGTTCAGTAAATACCAATAAATTTGAAAATACTAGTTTAGTAGTTTAGATACAAATCACAATGTATTTCTGTTGCTTGTTTTATATTTGTTAAATGTGATTTTTGGTAACACTTTATTTGAAGGGGGTGAATAAGGCTGCCATGAGACTTTCATAAACACTGACATAACTCCTGTCATGAACATGAATAAGCCTTCATGAATATTTATGACTGTTGTCATAAAGCGTCATTCTGTAAATTATGACACTTTTAACACAAAGTCGACATTATTCAAAATGTCTTTATGACAACTTGGCATTAACCAATAAATCATTACTTTTTAATGAATTTTTAAACAGTAATAAATCATAAGGTAATAACTGCGTTATTAAAGTTACCTTTAAGTTACCTTTAATAACAAAAAGTTACCTAATTTTTAAAGTGCAATTATAAGTTACCGAATGACGCTTTATGACAACAGTCATAAATATTCATGAAGGCTTATTTATGTTTATGACAGGTGTTATGTCATATTTATGACAGAGTCATTGACAGTCTTATTCACCCCCTTCAAATAAAGTGTTACCAATTTTTCTTCATTTTAATAAGTTTTTGTTGAGATTTGTTGAGAGAAAAGCCAAATGATGTTACCATTAATACATCTGGGAGCTAATCCTGTTTTCTTGGCCCATTAAAGACTCTTTTCCTGCAGGCTGTAGGTTGGGTCGCCTCTTTGGTTCATGACTCAGATTAGCTGGAAACCGTCAGGGGAACACAAACAATGGTGCAGCAGTAAGTTTTCATAAAATCATGTAGTTTGCTGCCTGCAGGCTCAGCTGTGTTATTTCAGGTCAGTGGAGTTAATGTCTGAGACGGCAAAGTGGATTTCATAATACCAGAGCCGAGCTGGGGGGGGAAAGTATTTAGGTATGGAGGAGGATTTTATTTTATTTTATTTTTATATAAATAAAAACAATATTTTAAAAATCCAGTGAAGACAGTTTCCTTCGAAAGTCACAGTCTTTCTGTGTAAATCTGCACTGCAAAAATACAAAATCAAGGATTTTTGTTTTGTTTCTAGTCCAAATATTTGGAAATGATACAAAACTAAGTTAATGTACCGTATTTTCCACACTATAAGGCACCTAAAAACTCTAAATTTCCTCAAAATCCGACAGTGAGCCTTATAACCCGGTGCGCCTAATATATGGACCAATATTGAGCCACACCAGGTCTAGCAACTACGGTAAGCAGCTGCCGACTTCATTTTCCCGAAGAAGCACGCAGTGCATGCTGGGATAGTTGTCAAAAAACTGGTTTGTTAATAAAGTTTGACTGACCCATCTACCCATAGACACGTCTATGTATCTACCTACCCACCTAACAATCAGGTCGTCTGCAGGTCATCTAGCATCACGTTCCCCACCAACATGCTGTGCCGAACAGAGACGGGTGACCATCATCCAGACGCCCCATTCCAGTCGCTCTCCAGGTTCTCCTCACGACCGGAATCGGAATGTTTTGTTGACATTCTTTATGTCAACAAAGTAGCTTTAGACATTTATCCGGGAGCTTCGGCTAGAGTTACCAAGGGACCAGACCTATACATTTAAAGCCGTGGGTGGGGAAGAGAGACAGAGGCTGCGGCGGCAGCGTGTCGGTTGGTCTGTGCTAACCAGGAAGCAGTTGGGCACAATATGGCAACACCAAACCGTGAGTGAAACAATCACTGGTGCAGATGCTATATATAGAACTCAGGACCAATTTTTATTATTAGACATCCATATTTGTAGTGAACGGAACAAATCATGTCCCGTTCAATACCAGACGGGTGGCAACATAACTGTGGCGTCTATTCTATGCGCCTTATAATGCGGTGAGCCTTATAGTGCGGAAAATACGGTAACTTGTTTTCCAGACACACAGTGTCATTTTATAGTACAACCATGTTACTACCTTCAGTAATTATAAAAACATATGTATATATGTTTGACATATATACATATATGTCAAATATGATTTAAAATAAATGTTGCTTCCTGATTTAAAGCCTTGAAATTGGACCTGTCTCTTTAAAAGTCATCCCAACATGGCTCCTCTGTTAACCCTTTGACAACATTTTCACTGAGACGCAGCTCCTCTGATGAGCTCACCAGGTGTTTGCTAATTGCTGCTGGCTAGTCTGAAGGAGCTGAGTGGGGAGGAGCTGTGCCCTGAGGGCGGAGCTATGCCCGCCCAGGTGTTTTGCAGAGCTGAATGGTTGCCATGGAGACTAGAGGACACTCCATGTCTGTTTTTGATGAGGGAGTAACATTTAAAACATGATCTAAAGCTTTTAAAAAAGGGGATTTTACATCTTAAATGACCCTTTAAATCAATAATTCCTCAATATTGATGAAAAGTACAAGATCTCTTCACATATAACAAGACTGTTAAATAATCTGAAAGTGAAAGAAATACATTTTAGTGGCTTACACAGTAAAAATGCCAGTGTTGAATTAACACCCCAAAGTGTCTATATGCGTCCAAGTCAGCTGGTGTTAAATTCAACACTACAGAGTGTCACATTAACATTAACAATGGTGCTGGTGTTGAATATATTAAAAGTAACACCAGTGGAGTGTTGATCACAAAACACAAAAGTAAATTGACAATATTAATCAAATCCAGTGGAAAATATTCAAAACAATACACAGAAATGGAAAGTTTAACTTTTCTTAAACCCATTTCAGTATATAGACCAAAGTTAATTTAATAAAAAAATGGGAGTCAATCTTTTAATACTTTCTAAAGTGTTACTTTAACACCAGCTGACTTGGACGCATAAAGACACTATTGGGTGTTAATTCAACACTGACATTTTTACTGTTATAAGCTCCTATATTTTGCTGAAAAGTTATTTCTTAGTTTTGTCTTATTTTAAGTGTATTTGCACCAAAATGTTGTGTTTTTCGCGTGTTTTCTTTCACATTTTTGTGCTGCTTCGCTATTTCAAAGGGTCCAAATACTTTGCAGGACAGAATTGCCACCTAACTTGAGTGCAAACCTTTTCTTTCTTTAAAAACCGGTGAGTTTGACCGTTTTGTGTGGCGGTGGAAGCAGCTCTCCAGAACAAGCCCAGCTGCTTGACATTTTAATTCAGCTCCGTCTTGTCAGAGTCAAGGTTAGAGCGGCAGTGACTCATCAACGCCGCCGCCGCGCCTCGCTCTCTCTGACGGCGCTGCCTCTCCTCTGCTTAACGTGGAAATATTCACGCTCCGAAACAAAAGCCCGCGCTCCTCAACGTGCCAATGAGTCGTCGCTCAGCGCTAATCCCTCCATTTCAGTCAAGGTCGATTTGGATCAGCCATACGTCTCGGTTTTAAATCCCCCTTCTCCTCTCGGATGCTGAAATTGTCTGAAAGCTGCGGGTCAGAGAACAGTGTCCTCCGTGTGTTGCTGCCAACTATTTGAATGAGGAAGAGCGATTGAGTCATGCAGCTCAGTTTTTAATGTTCTTCTGTAAACTTACTGTTGGCTCTGATTTGCTCCTGGTGGCGGCATGTCAGAGTCGCTCCGTTTCCTTACTTCTGATTTGTTTTCTTTTAATGCTTCTGGATGCTGTGCAGCTGGAAGGATTTTTACTTTTTTTACTTCTCAATACATGTTATGATTCTTAACTGTGATTTAAAAAAGTACTTATTGTAGAGAGAGCAGTTATTTTATTTTTAATGATTAATCTATTAATCAGATAATCAGATTTTGCATTTACTTAAGCTTTTTTATACAATATTAGTAATGCATTAAAAAGGCAAATGAACAAATACTTCAAGAAAACAAACATTTTATTGGCTGAAATGCAGCAACATAGCAGAACATGGGCTGCGTTCACACTGCAGCCTGAAGTGACCCAATTCAGATTGTTTTGACGTAATGCGACCTGTATCCGATCTTTTCATGGCAGTGTGAACAGCTCAGGTCGGATTCTTTTTAGAATGTGACCCATATCTGATACGTATCAGATTCAAATGCGACCATAACGTCCAGGTCTCATTCATCCGAACTGAATGTCACCGATTCTCAACAAATCTCACTATTCTGAGTCCTGATATGAGCAAGTGGGAAGAAAAACAACAACCATGATGGACTATATGAGGATTAAGTTGTTAATATGTTGCTCCAGTTGGACAACAACTTTTAATATATAAGCTAAGCTCCACCATTAGCCTCCATGTTTACAAACACTGAGCTCTTCTTCTTCTTTTTATGGCGGTTCTCAGATCACTGAGAACGCTGACGCTATGGCGCCCTCTACTGCGCATGTGGGTCACTTTCAGGTCGTTTGCCCGTTCACACTGCAGAACATACAGGTCCATTTACTGGCAGTGTGAACGACCCGGTAAAAAAATCAGAATTGCCAAAAAATCTGAATTGAGTCACTTCAGGCTGCAGTGTGAACGCACCCCTGGATTATTTAGTGAATCTGAATCAGGCAAAGCGAAAACTGACCTTCGAGTTTTGGCTAAAACACATCAACAACAAAAGTGTTTTTATCTCAACTGCAAAATGTTTATATTTTGCAAAGATTTGGCTTAATTACTTATCAGAATATGTTGTTTTTTTTAGCGACTGACCTTCTTTAGAGTCTGTATAGTCCAGTTAAAGATTCATAGATTATTTGTGATAAATCTGATTAATTGTTTGAGCCCTAATACATATTTTTTTTACAATTGGGAACAGATTATGAGCATCTCATAGCTGAAACAATACCTGAACTCTGACCCCCGAATCCCAGAGGAGTTGAAAAGGAGGCTTTGATCATTTTAATAAATATGTAAATAACTTATTTTTAATGAAAGCCGCAGTATGCAGTTACTGACTTCACATATAAGGTCACATTCTTCAGTCAGAGGCTTCTTCAGATTAGTTGTGAGACTGACTGCTACTGCAGAACGCCCACAGCGGCTGCTTTCCCATAACAAATGTGCTCAAGACTTTGTGAATATTCTGCTAATGATGTAAAGAGACGCAAATCATTTCCATCAAATTAGAAATGCAATTAAAATCACACGTGCATAAATTTGTTCAGGTAATAAGTCATTAAAAAGCATCACATTACTACTTCCTGTTTTCTTCTTTGTGGTTTCTACCAGTAGTAACATCCAGCTGTTGATCATGTGACTTGTGTGATGCAAAAAAAAAAGTGCCAAATAAACCAATTTCCTGTTTCCATGACGCAAATTTATTTTCTAAACATCAGCTTGCGTACAGATCCTTGAGTGACATAAATAAATGATTTGATGAGAAGTATTCTCTTCTCTCTGATGGCATTAAGAGGAAACTTTCTGCGCAACGGCAAAATCATCCGAAGCATCTTCCTCCCGCTGCAGTCTTAGTTAATAAGCAGAGAAACTGGGAGTTAAAAGCTTTTCGGAGGCTTTTATATCCAGGCGGTGTTTATATTCCTGTCTGCGGCGCCGGGGAAGCAAACTCAATTATCCTGAGTGGAGCCGTTTGAGGGATGATTTGTGAGTGTGTGTTTTATGCGCGTTAGGCTGGATGGCGGCGCCTGGCGTTATCTCTTCACAGTTCACAGGAAGTCATATCCAGGGAGTAATAAAGTAGCTCCAAATCCCCTGCAACACGAGCGCTGCACACGTCCACATAACCAGATTTTGGTTCCCGCCGCTACAAAAAGCTACAAATAGGAGCGGCGAGGAGCGGCTGGCAGTTTATCTTCCTTTGTTTCACTCCGTTTTCCCTCCGCGTCGCGCTCACGGCGTGATAAGCGTTTCTTCTCGCAGCGCAGGCCGATTTTATTACGGCACAAAACGGAAAGTTTTGTGACTCGCAGCGCAAGCCGGGAGTTTACATACAGCGGGCGAAAAGTCACACGGTCGTCATTTTCCGTCTGAAGTGAAATCAGAGCAAACTTCAGTTTTTACCAAAGTGATTCTTCACGATGCTGCTGCTGCGAAACTCTGAGTTCTTCCTCTACGATTCTCTGCATCGACAAAACAACAAGCAGCGACGGAGTCGCTTCTTCCTCAATATCCTTCCTTCCTTCCTTCCTTCCTTCTCTCTTTCCCTTCTTGATTTTTTCTTTCAGTTTCTATCTAGGATTTCCTTCCTTCTTTGTCTTCTCTCTCTCTTCCTTTGCTCTTTCTTTCCTTTAGTTTGTCCATCCTTCTTTATTTCCTTTTTCCATGTGTCCTTCCATCCTTCTTTCCTTATCTCCTTCCTTTTTGTCATTTTTGTATTTTTCTTTCTTCCTTCCTTCCTTCCTCCTTCCTTCCTTCCTTCCTTCCTTTCTTCTTAATCTCTTCTTTCAGTTTCTATCTAGGATTTCCTTCCTTCTTTGTCTTCTCTCTTTCTTCCTTTGCTCCTTCTTCCCTTTACTTTGTCCATCCTTCTTTCATTTCTTTTTTCCATGTGTCCTTCCATCCTTCTTTCCTTATCTCCTTCCTTTTTGTCATTTTTGCATTCGTCCTTTATTCTTTCCTTCTTTCTTTCTTTTTTACTTTCTTCTTTCAGTTTCCATCTAGGATTTCCTTCCTTCTTTGTCTTCTCCCTTTCTTCCTTTGCTCCTTCTTTCTTTCCTTTAGTTTGCTCTTTTATTTTTCCATGTGTCCTTCCATCCTTCTTTCCTTATCTCCTTTTTTGTCATTTGTGTATTCTTTCCTTCTTTCTTTCTTCTTTTACTTTCTTCTTTCAGTTTTTCCATCCCTCTCTTCCTTCCTTCCTTTAGTTTGTCAGTCCTTCCTTTATTCCTTGCTTCTTTCCTTCCATTCTTCCTTTTTCACTTCTCAGGTGTTCCATCTGTACTTCCTTCATTCCTTCTTTCCAGATGTGCCGTGTAATAATTAACAGCTGATAAAATCTTAATTCGATCAAAATGAAACGTTCATCGTCTTCTGGATCATTTTAGTCTTATTTATTTTATCATTTGTAAAATTTCTACGGTGTTTTGTGAAATCGTGTCAGATCCTTCGTTTCTCTGATCCTGGATCAAATTCACAGCCGAGTCCCTGTGTTGCCTTCAGGGAAGCTCGGACGTTAAAACTCGGCTACGGCGCTTCCTGCGGCTCCAGGGGTCAGGGGTCAGCTCACGCTCCTCCACGTTGTTGGTGGAAAATATCGACGGCCCGTTAAAAGGAGGGAGACGGAGGAAGCGAACGCAGCGGCAGCATTTCTGTCAGATGATAATTAAGGGATTCGCTGCGTTTAGCAGAGATTAACGCGCCGCCTTTAATTAAAGCGATGGAGCCGCCATTTTTACAAAAGCGCCACTGATCTGTGGCGAAGGCCGAGGCAGATTAGTGGGCTTTAAAACCCACTTTCTCATTCCTCCATCGCTGCTGGTCGCTTCAGGACAATGAGGATTAGCAGGAACCTGAAAAAAAAAAAAAGAAAAAGGCTAAAGCAGGGTGTCCAAAACGGAGGCCTGGGGGCCGTTTGAGGCCCCTGGATTGATTTTGTCCGGCCCACGACTCCAGTTCAAGAAAAAGCGGGGTTTGGTTAATTTAATTTCTGGCTTTTGGAGATTTGTTTAATTATTTCAAACAGGTTTTTAAAATCAAGAGAAAAAAATCCATACAGAACCAAGAACTTCTAGTTTTCTGTTTGGAAAGGAGTAGGAAGGAGTGAAACTTACTTAATCACTTACTGACTAAATAATCATTAGTTACTAGTAATAAAATCAAATTATTTTTCCCCAATGTGCTCACTGAATTGTGTTCAGGTCAACTTTCTTACGACCAAGCCTGGATGTTTTGGATTTTTATCCTTAATTAAATGCGTCTTGAATTATAGCTGGCCGACGTAAAGAAAAAAAAATCTTTTCACACAAACTCTGATTTACATTCAGAATCCTATTAACATTTTTTGCTTTCCTTTCATTATAGATAAAGGGGGAAAACTGACCAAATTTCCTCCAAAAAGCTCAGAATTTCTTTTTTATTTCTAAATCTAAGAAAATTTTAGACTTTTGAATCTCAGAAATTTAAAATGTTCTTTCTAGAAAATTTCTGATTAAAGTCAAACTTTGTTTTTTTACTGGAGTGCAGTTCTGTTCTTTCCATCTACAACCCGCCGCTGTACGTTCATTTGTCACACAGGAGCATTAACCTGCTTGAAAATTAAAAGTTCCATTTTCCGGGGTTGGTTTTGAATTTTTCTAATCATCCTTCGTCTACTGACCGTTCCACACGTTTTGTTTTTGTGCTTCTCTTTCTTCGACGTGACCCTTCAAACCAAACCGCTTGGTGTTTTCTGGCTCCGCTCCTGCGCCTCCGTCAGGAGCTGGAGGAGCGTCTGCGCCATCATCACCACGCAGAGCTGCAGTCGCTGCGGGAGGCCCACCGGCAGAGCATCGACACGCTCAAGCAGCAGTCGGAGCAGGAGCTGCAGACGCTGCGCTTCGAGCTGGAGGACGAGGGCAAAGCCATGCTGGGTGAGGCCGTCTGACGGCGTCTCGTCTCTGATTTCCTCTCTTCTTCTGCTCTTAGCATGGAAGCTAATAAAAGTTTCAAAATATGGAAGAATGGAAGTTTCAAGATAGACAGATTATTTAAGTACCGGAAGACGTCGTTCGGAAAGTTTCGCATTGAAGATTAACTTAAATGGGCTTGTGTGGAGTAGTAAGGAGCAGTCAGTGTCTTACCCATGTGAGGCAGCTCAGTTGTCAGGAAATCTAGGCCTGTTGCAATAAATCGGTTCATTGAATGAAAAATTAAAGCAAGTTCAGTAATTTACATTTGCATAATTTATCATTTGTCTCTTTTTTCCTACCAAAACCTGGATGATAAAAATCTTCAGTTTGGTGCTTTGGTCTCAACTAGATCACAATTTTTAAAAGAATAATTTCCATAATTCATTTTATTTGTTGTTTCTGTAGTTTTGTTTCTGTATTTTGGATATTTAAAATGTCTTCCAGTTACAGGATTTCCATTTGTGTAATTTATCATTTTTCTCTTTTTCCCTACCAAAACCTGGATGATAAAAATCTTCAGTTTGGTGCTTTGGTCTCAACTAGATCACGATTTTTAAAAGAATAATTTTATAATTCATTTTATTTGTTGTTTCTGTAGTTTTGTTTCTTTATTTTGGATATTTAAGATGTCTTCCAGTTACATTTGTTGATGTTTGAGAATATTTTCTTGATTTATTATGTCATTACCGTTATTGAAAATGGTCTCAAAAGAGCAATAATATCTTATTGTTCAGCAAAATGTATTGAGACAGGCTTAGCAACACATATTAACCACGGTGTCCATGCATCAATAAAAAGTTTTAATTAAGGCCTTAAATTAATTAAATAAGTTATGTTAAAAAAGTTTTAATTTTGTAAAACATTCTATTTAAATTTCCTGAAAGGTTTTTAAGTAATTTTAGTAAAACAACACACTTTGGGTCAGTGTCTACATATTCAAACATATATGAGAAATTGTATAAAATAAATGCCAGAGGAGTTAAAGTTGGGCTAAATATATCTGAGGCGTGTTGAGATATGAGGACCATTGAGTTTGCAGCGTTAGCGTTAGCGCTGCGCGGCGGAGTGAGATAGATGGGCCCCCATTAACCTTCATGCCTCAGTCCTGACACTGCAGAGCTCCTTCCATCCGTCTCTCTCTTCCTGCTTCTTGACATCCTTTTATTACCCTCTATTTCTCATTATCACTTCCTCCACCAATTTTCATACTCTTCTCCACTCAGGGTTATGTGTTTTCAGACGTTATTCACTGCAGAGAAATACAGTCCGTCGATAGAAAAGCTGAAATCGTTTATTCTTTCTTTTGTTCTGTTTGCAATGACAGATGTTTGAAGTGAAGATTAAATCTGCTAAAGGAAGCAGATGCTCTCCTCTTTGTTCAGAGTTTGGCTCCTGTAAAAGTCTTTCAAGTGTTTCTAAAGGATGGCGGCCATTTTTCAACATGGCCACCATTTTTTGAAGCTTTAAACTTATTATTGTCATAAAATGTTACTGTTGTGTGAGTCTCATACCAGTAAGAAGTAGTTGAATATGTGACAGTCATTCGTCTTAATGGTCAGCGTTAGCTTCTGCTAATTTTTCATGTTTAGCGGTTTAGCGTTAGCTTCTGCTAATTGTCCATGTTTAGTGGTTCAGTGTTAGCTTCTGCTAAGTTTTTTATGTTTAGCGGTTTAGTGTTAGCTTCTGTTAATTTTTTATGTTTAGTGTTAGCTTCTGTTAATTTTTTATGTTTAGCGGTTTTGCGTTAGCTTCTGCTAATTTTTTTGTTTAGTGTTAGCTTCTGCTAATTTTTTATATTTAGTGTTAGCGTCTGCTAATTTTTTATGTTTAGCGGTTTAGCGTTAACTTCTGCTAATTTTTTATGTTTAGTGTTAGCTTCTGCTAGTTTTTTATGTTTAGTGTTAGTTTCTGTTAATTTTTTCAATATGTTTGATGGTTTAGAATTAGCTTCCACAAATGTTTGCATCCTTGGTGGATTACCTTTAGCGGCTGCTAATTTTTTATGTGTTTAGCATTTTTGTGTTAGCTTTGCTAATTGTTTAACATGTTCAGAAGTTTAGCCATAGCTTCCTCGAACATTTTGTGTGTCTAATAATAGTTTTTCATTATCTTCTGTTAATTTTTCCGATCTGTTTTGTGGATTGAGGTTAGGTTCTGCAGCTTTTTGTATGTGCTTGGGGTTCGGTGTTGGCTTCTGCTAATTTTTTATGTGTTTAGCAGCTTAGCATTTGCTTCTTCAAATTTTTGATTGTGCTTAGCATTAGCAGAGCTAATATTTCTTTAAAACATGTTTGACACCAGACACATTAATTGAAGATTTTAGGCCAAAAATTAATTTTCCATAAATATTTTATGTTGAAAAATAAAAAACAATTTCAGTAAATATGTTTTCTGTGGGTCCAGTCATCTATGACTTGACAGGAAACGTATTCATCTGGGAAAAATATTGACAAATTTAGTGGAAAAATACATTTTCCTTGATGACCATCTTAAAAAATCGTGGCCATCTTGACGTTTTTTTCAAAAAAGCAAGCACCTGTGCCAAGTTTGTCTTTCTAGAGCTTTCTAACAAACTCCTTCATGTTCAGCCTCTTTTTTCCTCTTGAAAGCTAAATTGTTCCTTTGTGTTGTCGTCCTGCAGCCTCTCTGCGATCGGAGCTGAACCACATCCACGCCTCGGCCATCGAACACCTGCGGCAGACCCACCGCCAGGAGTCTGCAGCTGCCAAGGCGGAGCTGGAGAAGGTCCTGGAGGACAACCAGGCCCAGGTAGAGCCTTCATCTCTGATCTGTTCTCAGCCACGCTTTCATTATCAGACCATCATACATCTCGGCCTGACAGCTGCGGACTGAACTGTGTTTTAGCATTTAACTGCAATTATCAGTGTGACGTTAATGGCTTCTGCTGAAGCTGCCAGCCGCGCCGCAGGATGAACGACTCTGACTTCTCCGTCTGAATCCTCCCAAACACTTCAGACTTCTCCGTGTCGCTGAGGGACGGCGGCGAGATCGCGCGATTAAAGTCGGGTCTGAGGAAGCTTCCCGAAGAACAAATGAACTGTAGATTATTTTAGTTTCAGGAAAGCTGCAAACGCATCAGGAGTCGATATTTTCAGTGTTTATCAAATCCTGCCTGACGGTCGTCAAAGCTGCGATTCCGTTGATTGTGCAATTTGACATTACAGAAATGATTTCGCTTAATGGAAGCAAATTGGTTTAATGCTAAATACACGTTTTTCACATCACACGACGAGTCATGATTAACGATCGGATGTTACTACTGGTGGAAACCACGAAGAAGACGACAACAGGAAGTGGTGGGAGGGGGATGGCGCGGCATGATTTTTAATGATTTATAACATAAACAAAGTTATTCAAACAAACTTAGCGTTAGCTTCTGCTAATTTTTTCATGTGTTTAGCATTGCTTTGTGTATGTTAACAGTTTGATGTTAGGTTCCTCTAATTTTTGAAGTAGTGGTTAGTAAATCTAACCTTTTGAATCATTCCAAAATAATATAAACTAGAGAACCCCAGCCTTGACTCTAAACCTTTTTTATATATTTCACTGTTAAGACATAAAGACATTTATAGACGGTCCCGAAGCTAAAACGTGTTTAGCCGAGTTTCTAAGCAACAGAAAGTTTAAGCCAGTTACAGCTGAAATGTTGGCACTTTATCTTCTGTTTAAGGAATAAAACCCCCAATGATAAAAGTTTCCTCCTTCACTAATGACCCATATTATTTTTATCTGTGCAGGAAACTTTCATTTTCACCGCTTAGCTGCATTTTTCTTTCATTTGAAGTCGCAGAAACTAGAGGGAGGATGGAGAAATGATTAAATGATGAAGTGAGCGAGCTTTAGAATGCAGACTCACACACACACACACACACTCACACACACATCATCCCCGCCTTGCAGGGAACCGTCCTACTGTTGCTTGTAAATCATCCTAATTACCCTGGTACGCCATGGGTTCCTCTTTCGTCACCTTATGATTCAGATGTTCTACCAAAGACGCGCAGCTGGTTGTCTTTGATTCCCTCCATCTTTTGCTGCTGAGGTGACAAGAAGTCAATAAAGGTTAACATCCGAGTGTTGGAGTCTGAGCCGAACTGCCAGTCGCACAGTAAATCAGAGCAACGACTCCATTCAGACGCTGCAGTTAAACTGAACCAGACTGTAGAGCTGCAGTTTAAATCCTTGAAAATTCTTGAAATTTAAGGTCTGGAAAGTGCTTAATTTCTGTATAAACTCCTTAAAAGTGCTTGATGTTTAAACTGGGCTGCTCTGTAATGAAGTTCAATTTAATGTTTGATTAAAAGCCTAAATTTGGAAAATATTATTAACACTTGAATTATGCATCTTAGTTAAAAGACACATTTCTTCCTCGCTGTCTGAAGTTAAATCAGAAAAACTTTTCTTGTTTTTGATCAGTTGTAATTTCCAAAATAATTTCTATTTACTAAATTGCAGAAAACCTTTTCGAGATTATATTATGTTATATTAAAGCATTTAATTTGAGCAGGAAAGTTGATTTGTACACAATATTTATTAATCCTAATGCCTCAATAACTTATTGATCATTTTATATGTTAAACAAAGTTATGGATTTTAAAGATATGTGAGAGAGAAATTTCAAAACATTTTGTTACATTTTAGGTTACCGTATTTTCTGCACTATAAGGCGCACCGGATTATAAGGTGCACCTTCAACAAATGGCATGTTTTAAAACTTTTTTCATATATAAGCCGCACCGCATTATAAGGCGCATAGAATAGACGCTTCAGTTTGGGTTGCCAATTTGTTCCGTACTCTATTATTACACATCAACATTTGTAAAGAATTGGTCCCCTAGTACTTTATATAGTCGTCTGCCCCAGTAGTTGTTTCACTCACGGTGTTGGTGTTGCCATATTGTGCCCAACTGCTTTCTGGGTAACACAGACCAACCGACACACCACAGTCTCTGTCTCTCTCCCCCCGACTCCCGGCTATAAATGTATTATCAAACTTTATTAACAAACCAGCAGTCTGACAACTGTCCCAGCATGCACCGCGCACTTCTTCTTCTATGGGGGAAAATAAAGTCGGCAGCTGCTTACCGTAGCTGCTAGACCTGTAGTGGCTCCATATTGGTCCATATATAAGGCGCACTGGATTATAAGGCGCACTGTCGAATTTTGAGGAAATTGAAGGTTTTTAGTGCGAAATATACGGTATTTTCTTATGTAGAAAACTGTGAAAATCCATTAATAACAGTAATAAATTATATCATGTTATTGTGAATTGAAACAGTTTTTTTTTTTTTGTTAATTGATTGTTTTTATGTTTGGAAAAGTTTGGAAACTTTCCTTGAAAATGCTTGAAAAGTCCTTGAATTTTACTGTGTTAGAATTGTGGAGTCCTGGTTTCTGACGCCTGCGGCTGCATGTAGTGTTTCAGAGACAAACTCCTTCAAATCGTCAGTTTTACGGAGCGTTTCAGAGACAAACTCCTTCAGATCGTCGGTTTCACGGAGCGTTTCAGAGACAAACTCCTTCAAATCGTCAGTTTTACGGAGCGTTTCAGAGACAAACTCCTTCAAATCGTCAGTTTTACGGAGCGTTTCAGAGACAAACTCCTTCAGATCGTCAGTTTGACGAAGCGTTTCAGAGACAAACTCCTTCAAATCGTCAGTTTTACGGAGCGTTTCAGAGACAAACTCCTTCAGATCGTCAGTTTGACGAAGCGTTTCAGAGACAAACTTCTTCAGATCGTCAGTTTGACGAAGCGTTTCAGAGACAAACTCCTTCAGATCGTCAGTTTGACGAAGCGTTTCAGAGACAAACTCCTTCAGATTGTCAGTTTGACGAAGCGTTTCAGAGACAAACTCCTTCAGATCGTCAGTTTGACGAAGCGTTTCAGAGACAAATTTCTTCAGATCGTCAGTTTGACGAAGCGTTTCAGAGACAAATTTCTTCAGATCGTCAGTTTGACGAAGCGTTTCAGAGACAAACTCCTTCAGATCGTCAGTTTGACGAAGCGTTTCAGAGACAAACTTCTTCAGATCATCAGTTTGACTCGGTTCAGAACCGTCCGTTTATTAAATCCCATGAAGCTCATAAACCGTCCGTCGCCTCGGAGCAGCAGCCTGCAGACGGGAACTAAACAGCGGTTCATTACGATTCTCTTTGCTTCAGTTAAACGCTCAGCGTGTGGAAACCAGGATTTTCTGCTCAATGTTTCCTTTTCCTCGGGTTTCAACTGGATGGGTTTCCTAGATTTTTTTTTTTATTTTCTGGAGAACCATTTATTGAACACAAATGGTTGGACCTGCCGAGGACAACTAGATGTTTTTCCACCAATCTTTCTGTATTATTTGCTTTTATTTGCAGTAACCCGATATAAATCCACCGAAACATACATTTACATTAATTTTAATCTCTTCAAGTGTCAAGTTAAAAATGGCTTCATCAGAAATCTCAATGTTATCTTTTACTCTTAATTTTTTAATTAAATTGTTGCGTATTCTGAACAATTATTCGTCTGTCTCTAAATGCTGTGCAGCTTGACGTATTTCCACTCCCACTTTTTTCTTTACTTTCGGACGTAACCATGGCAACGAGACGCTGTCGTTTGAGCTTCCGAGACGCTAGTCAGCGGCTTCCAGTTGTAAAAACATCTGAATTACGAAAATTAAGAAGAGAAAGCTCCAAGCATGAACAGGATCCTATCCCCACTCCAGCTTCAGTCAGAGGGTTGTTCAGACACGTAGCGAGACTGACTGCTACTGGACATCCTTTCTTCCCACAGCTTCAACATCATCAAGATTTAATTTCCCTTTGGAGGGAAAGAAGGAAGGAAAAAAGGTTTAAATGTGTTAAAGGTGTTTAATACAAATGTAACCGTAACTGATAAGAATTTATTTAATATGTATAAAACTAAGAGTGACGTAAGTAACTTAAATATGACATGGAAATGTATGGATTTCTTTGTAAAATACATTATTTTTCAGTTGGATTGACAGTGATGCCAAACACTCAGCAGATCTCTAACGTTAATGTTAGAAGGTATAAATATAAACCCATTTGAAACTTGTGACAATCTTCAGAGGCATTCTCCGTCTAATCTGAGTTTGAGGAAGTTTGTAAATAAATCTGGTCAAAGTAATTTGTTTCTGTGAGATGTTTTAAAAGGTGGCGCCCCATCAGTCGTTTCCAATACTTTTCATTTCTCTGGCATAAAGTCCCAATAAAACACCCTGAGGTTCTCAGGCGTAGTGAGAAAACGGTTACCTTATCACTCCTCTCTGTAGCGCAGAAACATTCTGCGACAGGACTTGTTTCCTGGGCCTGAAAATGTTCCTCTGAGGGAATATTTTCTGCCTCCGGAGGAGATTTGGAATAGAAAAGCGTCTGCGGTGTTTCGGGACGTCGCCCAGCAAGCGGCTCTGTTATCTCTCTGAAGCCAGAAGTCGCTGTTTGGTCGCTGCGGATTAAAACCGCTCCTTCCTTTCTGCTTTCACTTCCTCCGTCTGACTGCGACCCGCCGAGCTTTTAGAAACGTTTCAGGAAACTTTATGTTCAGCGATCTGATCGTTCACCGCTCTGTTTTATTTCTACTCCTCTGCTTTAAAATAGACGACAAGGTTACGATCAAAGCTGCTGCCGTCTTAAACTGTCATTACTAAACGTGTGGATTTATCAGTTTTAGTGGTAAAAGGAAAGTAATCGACTTCAGGACATGATGTCAGTTTAACCTGAGCTGTACAAAAACACCGCAGAGTCCACAGAATCACCTTTTACTGAACAAACATGAAGCCAAAATGGAAAATATTTAATCATTTTTAGCAGGAATAACTGGGTTTACTTCCATTTGCACCACAGCGTTTCAATCATGTTGAGATCTGGACTTTGATTAGGCCGTCAGAGCACTTAGATCCTGTTTGGTTGTAGATTGACTTCTCTGTTTGGGATTATTCTTCACGGTTACTGAATGGACAGAAAAGTGAAGTTTAGGTTTTTAAAGTGGAGAAAAGTGTTTAGAACAAATAATGTGTCCTTCAGAGACTGAGCACAAATCATATAAATTGTCTTAAATTCAAGTTGAAGTAGTTAAAATGTTTTAAGGTCCAATCATCAGTAACGTTTCTGAATCTGTAATGCAGCAGATGAAACATTTTCTCCTTTAAAAGAACAAATTTGTCTCTAATCATAAACTTGACTGGTCCGGTTTTTAAACTTAAATGGCAGCTGCATTTATTTATTAAGTTTTACAAAAATAAATATAACCATATCTGTTTAACCTTGATTTATCAAGGGGGTTTTGAAAATGCAGGATTAAACGTGAAATAAATCTACAAATTATCATGAAAGCACTGGAACTGATTTATAAATTGAAATAAACATTTAAATTGAACCGTTAAATCAGATAAAATACCTGTTTTAAGTGAATTAAAGTTTCTTATCTGCTGTATTTCTTTAAATTCACATTTTGTCAGTGTTTGATAGAATTGCTTTTTAAACTGTCTGACTTGGGTCAAACGATTTCAAGAGGCTTCTCAATCTGGTCCTATAATTGTGCCGTTGTTGGAACTTCCTGGTGTTAATTAAATATTTTTACATAATATTCTTCCTGCATAATTTCTAGATCGTTCCTCTTTAGGTTAAAAAAATAATTTAGATTTTGTTTCTGTTCAGCTGAATAAAGTTTTGGCTCATCCAAATCGTTTAGTTTTTAATTCATTGGGTTCCTGGTGACGTTGTAATATTGAGCTAAAACGTGTCAGAACTGTTTAAAAGCGTGTTGGTTCCCTTTAGAAGTGTAGAACGTGTTGAAGTTTGGGACGCGTCACTCGGTGGCGACGTCCTGATAACGGACTCATTGTGTTGCCTCCGTGTGGGCGGCTCGTTGGACCCACGCACCGTTCGTCCGCTGGGAGGAAAGTCGCTCCTCATCTTCTCCGTTTCACACCACGACAGAAACGTCTCGAGTTCCCGAGGAGCCGAGAAGGAAAAGAGAGCAGCTCAGCAGGTGGCCATGAGTAATTTCACCCACTGGTCATGTTTACATGCCGTCATCTGGCAGTTTGGAGCGCCGACGGATTCAAAGCACTTCACCCAAAATCTTCTCGTTATGATCTCATTTGCCTGGAAATAAGCGGCATATTTCAACCAACAAGCTTGAGGTTGAGATTTTTCAAAGGGACAATTAACATCAGATTCACCTGAAAGCATTTAATTTAACGGGTTTGTTTGGAAGTGATTGAAGATGCTTCAGGTTTTCTCTGATAATTACATGTTTTTTGTTTCCGAGGTTGATCATTGGAAAGCATGTCGGTGTTTTAAACTGAAACTATGAATCACAATGAATCAGTTGTTGAAATAATCGTCAATTAGTCAATTAATCATCAGAATAGTTGGTGGAATAAGGAAGAAACTTCAAATATTCCTCTGACGTTTCTGCCCGTTTTTATCACCAATTCCTGTTGTTCCTTCCTGGTTTCAGACCTGTGTAAATTTGCTGATTCGAAGGATGGACTGGCATTCCTCACCTTAGTGATTAAACGATTAATCAATTATGGAAATAACTGTCAACTAATTTAGTAATCGTTAACTGGCATATACAAACTCAGTGAAAGGCCATTTGCTAAAAAAACAACACATTCAAAGCAGTAATTAATTTTGTTTATCCGATCACTCAATAATTGTCAGAATAGTCAATAGAATAATTGATGAATAAAATAATTGTCAGTTTCAGCCCAAAAAGGAATATTCCTCCGAAGTTTGTGCAATTTGTATTTCGATTTGCAAGGTTGGAGAGGCATTCCTCGGCTTTTGATTAATCATGATTAATTGATTGTGGAGATAATCGTCAACTAATTTTAATTTTAATTAATCACTATCTCGAGTGTACAGACTCAAGAAAATGCAATTTTCTGAAGAAAACAACCCACTCAGATTAATAATTAAGCCAAATACAAACTATAAAATATGTATGTTTTATGTTTTGCATTTAAGATAAAAAAAAAAAATCTATCTGTTTAATATGTTTTAACCAAAACTCAAGTGACATTTTATTTTAAAAAAATCATTTAATGTGTTTTTAATATTGTATAAAAAGGCTTAAGCGGTAAAATGAAAAATCTTGTTGTCTGATTAGCAATCAGAAAGTTGATAAAGTAATTACAGATCTAATCGTTAGCTGCAGCCTTAAATACACATTCCTCCTGTCTGTCCCTCTTTTATCTGCAATCCCTCCCAGTTTCCACCATTTTTATGTCCATTTGTGAAGCCAAACGGTGGCCTGGCATTCCTTCACTTTGGTTTTTATTATTGGGCAGCCAACGCGTTGTTCCTGACGCCTCTGATCGCGCTCCAGAGAGGATGGCAGTCGCTGGCGTCTCTCCTCCTCCTCCTTACTGGGTTCCTTCTCCTCCATCTGTCGTTAAACCAGTTAACCCAGTAACGCAGCTCTCCTCAGGCTGCGGGTTCGGGTCAGGAAAGTGTTGCATTGAGTGTGTTTGTGTCCGTCCTCCCTGAGGGAAAACGTTCTGTCACAAAGATCAGCGATTCCTTCAACCCAAAGAGAGGTTTTTGGCTCTCAGAAAAGCCAAAAACCTCATTTAGAGCCGCAAATGTCTCACGGCTTTTTGAAATTTCCCATTTTTTAAAGAATCAGCGTTTTATTTCTATTTTCAGGATTAAAGGAAAGATGAGCATAAAAGCTGGGCTTAATTTTGATTGTTAATTTTCAAGTTTCAGTAGTTGGATTTCAGTCAGAACTTTGACTAGGCAATTTTAATACATTAATACGCTTTGATGTGAACCGACCTTTAGACGTTTCTCTGTTTATATTCAGCTGAATCTAATAAACAATCAGCAGGATTCTGTGCAGAAATCATACAAATCCTTGAAAATTCTTTAATGTTTTGGAAAGTGCTTGATTTCTGAATAAAGTCGTTGATATTCAAATGGAACAATTTAGTAATAAATAATCCAAATTAGGAAAAGATTACAGCTGAATCCAGATATTTACATAAACATGATGAAAATCCACTTTTTTCCTCTCGCTGTCTGAAGACAAATCAGACTAAACTTCGTCTATTTTATGTCAGTTAAAACCAGCTAAATTATTTCTATTTATTAAATGCCACAAAACCTACAGAGATTTTCTTTATATATTGTGTTTAATCATTTAATTTGAGCAAACTGGTAATTTAAGCTTGTTTGGATTGTTTCAGTGTAATGAATGTTTATTTTTCCTAATTTGGTTTATATTTTATACATTAAAAATCGTTGTTGACATTTTTTTATTTGTTTGTTTTGTTTTGTTCTCGAACCAGTCAGATGTATAATGTGTGTGAGAGACTTTAAAAAAACATATATTTTCTATTACTGTAGTTTATTTTGTCCCTGCTGTTTATCACAAAACACCATTAATAGCGATAATAAATGATGTGTTAAAATTAGGGCTGTACAATGATATCGATATCGCGATATATATCGATATTTTCTTTCCTAGAAAAAATCGATATTCATCATCAAGTATCGTAACATCCAACTGTCACCTTGTTCCCTCACTGCTTGCTTCACCAGGTCATCAGGCTTAGAGTGATTCCTTCAGATGTTCAGGTTAAAAAGGTATCAAACTATTCAGAGCAGGAACTTGGTTCACTTTATTTACTTTACTAATGCATGTCAGCTACAGTTTGGACTGTTTCAACTAAAAGAAACATGTTTTCTCTCCACTTCTTTGATTCATTTTGTCCAGCTGTCCACTTTAAGTCTGTGTCCAACCAGAACCAGGTATTGTGTAGTTGGTGCTTTTAATCAGTTTCAGTTAAATTAATTCAATCCAACTTTATAACAGTCACAAAATGTCACCAAAATCACTCTGTCCCTCTAAAATCTTTCAGAAAATCGCAAAAGTGTATTGAATTGTATCGTTCATTATTATTGAATTATATTGCAATATATATCGTATCTTGGACAGAATATCGTATATCGTATCGTGAGATTATTGTATCACTACAGCCCTAGTTAAAATAGTGTCTTTTTTAGTCCATTTGTATCGTTTTAATCTGTAAAGTGATGCTGGAAACGTTTGAAAACTTACCCTGAAGGTGCTTGGTTCATCTGAAGCCTTTAGAAGGAGCGTAGCGCTGATGATGGGACTGAACTTTTCCCCGGTTGCAGGAGCGGGACCTGCTGAGCCGGATCTCTGAGCTGCAGGAGGAGGTTTCCCGGAGGAAGAGCCACATCGCTCAGCTGGACCACCAGATCCACACGCTCAACGAGAACATCAGCACCCTGACCAAGGAGCTGGAGCTGAAGGGCAAAGAGGTGCTGAAGATCCGCAGCGAAGCCAACCAGCAGATCCGGTACGACGAAACCCAAAAGATCGTTTTCCTCCGGCGTTCGCTGCCAGAGCCAGTTACAGTTTGAGACGCCCCCAGTTTAGGCTTTTAAATCAGCCTAAAATGAATTATTAGTGCAGTAGAGAGTCAATTAAAAGAGTGAGGCTCTGTGTAAAACATTTATTTAATGTAGACTGGAGTGAAACTGAAACTAAAGTGTTTCAGTAAATCATGTTGAGAGAAAAGCTTTTAAAGATGTTAAAGGGGACGTATTGTGCAAAACTCACATTTTGTTAATTTATTTTTTCCACATCCTGTTAAGCTGCTTCTAAAAACAGGCCAGAGCTGAAAGAAAACCATCCAGCTTCTTTTTATCAGTTAATGTTTCTTGGTTTTCTGGAAAATGAGCCGTTTCAAAAACCTCCCAGTTCTTAAGTGACCTTCCATGTTACCTAGCAACCCCAGCCACGCCCTGCCCAGTTACCTAGCAACCCCAGCCACGCCCTGCCATGTTACCTAGCAACCCCGGCTGAGCTCCAGCACGTTTGGCCAGCTGGTTTTACGGCTGTGTGCGCTGTAAAAATTGTTTTGTTGGCATCCAGAAACCACTTGCTCCATTCTTGTTGGTCGTGCAGGAGGCTCCACTTCTGCTTTTCAAAGACGTACTGCGGTTTGAATGATTGCTCATCCGTTTGCAGCCATTTTTTACGTGTGAGTGTTGAGTTTGGGGGTGTGGCCAGACGGACTAAAATCTCATTGTCTAAGAATAATTTTGTGCAAAAAGCGTAATGGACATGTTTTGTTTAGGCCACTGACCTAATCTGCCCTGTTAAAGGAAGAATTACAGGTTTTATTTAACTCCAGTAAGCAGTGGATCCGTCTCCAACCTTTTGGTGCTAAATTTAAACTCCTCTGATTAAATTTGATGACGCCTCCCTCTCCTCAGTAAATCATTGAATTGGGAATCTTGGTTATTTGGGGTGAAATGAAAAACCCTGATGTTCAGCCATGTTGCTCCCTGCGGCTCCCTGTGAATTTTTATTGCAGTTTTCTGCAGCTGAAATCGGTCATCTTCATGTGTTTAAAGGCTCTTTGTTTCGTTTTTTTCTCAGCCGCCCTCCTGTTGCGCCGTTAGTTCGCTGACAGGCCTCTTCTGTTGCGTAACGCCTGAATTCTGGTTAAAAATAGACTGATAAATAAAAAAAGAGGAAGATGTGCGCCCCTCAGGGAGAGCCGGCCTAGTCGGAGTGAGCGGCGGACTCCTTCATTATCCCTTCCTCTCCTTTTTTCATCAAACGTCCCTCCATCAGCTCCCACCACCGTTTATTTGACGTAATAAATTATTTAGCGTCTCATTCCACCGCTTTCATTTGGTGGATTTTTTTCCCTCTTCGTCTTAATTACAGCCATTGTTTGTTTTCATGCGGTTTGTGGTCCGAGTTATTTCCATGCATCGTGCGTCTCCCTTTTCCAATCTCACTCCCGCTTCCTCTGCAGAGCAATCAATTATGTTTTCTCCCGGGAGACGTACGCAGTCGCCGCCGCCGCCGCCGCCGCGTCCTGATTGAGTCTTCAGGCGAAACGTCGGCCATTTGCAGATTAAAATGAAATCTGTTTCTTTATTTATTTTTCTGTCTGCGTCACCGCGGCGCAGAGCTGGATGGGATGAAAGAGGAGATTTGTTTCAGTTCTGCTCCGCTGGAAAACGGCGCAGAGCCTGATTCAGGTGGCCATGATGGCGGTGAAGGCCACAACGATTTCTGATTGGTTCAGATCAAGGAAGAGAAATGAAGGAAGGACATGATGCCGTCCGTCCGTAGCCGTTAGCTTTCAATAAAAATGTCCTTTATTTAATGGAGTCACATATTTTTTGTCGTTCTACAATTTGAGTTGCTTTTATGAATTTAATTATTTTTGATATTAGTTAAAATACAGGATGAAACATAATTAATTAAGCCAGATTTCCATTCATGTTTAAACGGCTGCAGTGTGCAGCTTTGCCAAAAGATGGCGCCAGACTTAACGCCACACTCCTTTAAAATGCTGCCAAACGTTAAAGCTTTCAGTCAGAAAGTGGGTAATTGTATAAGTTTTCAATCTGATTTTGATCTTGAATTAACCTTTTTACACTTTTAAAACAATTTTAAAATAAAACCTGCACAAGTTTACCCGAACTCATCACCCAATTCTGAGCTTTTAATGCTGAATTGTTCATCTGCACTTGATATTTGTGTCTTTCCAACATCATTTCTTTATAAACGGGGCTGATTTCATGCAGCTCCAGCTCAGGTTCCCGCCTGCAGAGTTCAGCAGGTCGATGCTGCGATTCGCTCAGCTCTTCCTCTTCCTCAGGGCTCATGAGCAGGAGCTGACGAAGAGGCAGGAGCGGGAGCTGTCGGAGCTGAGCGCCGCCCACAGCAGGGAGACCCAGAACATGCTGTCGGACTTCAACAAAGCACAGGAGCTCCTCAAGGACAAGATCTCGGCTCTTCAGATTCTGTACGTACGCAGAACGAGTTCGACCTCGGTTGTTACGGAGAATGTCTGCTGTGGATTTGGCCGGAAAGGGATTCAAAACTGGACTTTGTTTCGCAAGATGCTGAGCAAACTTTAGCTAGGACATTAATGAGACGAATTCAGTCAAAGCATTTTGTTTGAATCAGATTTACTGAGAAATCTGGAAAACTCTGGCATCTACCGAAGGGATTTTACAAATCATAAAATATTTTTAGATTTTCCTGAATTCATGCTGATTACGTCGTCCATCCATCTGTTTTGGTTTTATTTCTAAAGTCTGGTCTCTATTGACATTTTTCATAAATCATCGTTTATATTTTTACTGTAAAAATTGAACAAAAATAACCGAGACTCTGGAGAATATTAAATATTTTGGATTTTGGCACATCAGTCTGAATGTCAGCAGAGATGGAAACTAATTTAGATCAAATGTGACCCAGAAATATTTATTATGGAGAGAAATTATGAAGGTTATCATTTTAGTTAAAATGTATGTTAATATATAGTTTCTGATGATCCAAGTAGTTTATATACTGATTTATTCCAGGGATATGAAGATGACATCAGCCATTAGCTGAAGCCAGTTTTGTGTAGGAAAAAAAAGGCTGTCAGAGATAAAATGCTACAGGAAAGAAAACAATGGATGCTGGAAAAGAAAAGCGGAGGAAGTGGAAGGTTTTTAGTTGCTGGCGGCGATGTCAACAGACCGAACCTGAGACTCATAAGAGAGTCAGAGAGACGGATGAGTGAAATAAACTCTCTGCTGTTCTTAAAGGTAGCAGTCGCCCTCTTCATCAGAGCTGACCTCCTTTTCAGTTGGATTCTGGTGACAGCACAGCGCCACCTGCTGGTCTTTACAGGAAAGAGTTTTGTCTTTAATGTAGTTCACCTTCCTGGAGAAAATATATCATCCTTGTTTTAATTTCCTGTTAAAAAAAAAACATTTTCCAGCATTTTTAAGTTGGTTTATGGTTAAAAGCTCCAGCCCTTTTAAAGTTAAAGATAAAAGACTTAACAATCCTTATATATTAGGGTTTTTTTTGTTTGTTTTATTTTGCAAAGGAGCTAAGTAACTTTTATTAATATATGAACATAAGTATTTTTGTAGCTGCTATGCAACCTTTGCTACAATGAAATGTTATTGCACTTTAGGGAACAAAATGTTTGTTTTCTTATTTAAAAGAATTGGGTTGTTTATTTTTTCATCTTTTAATGTATTTCTAATCTTGTATAAACAATGCTTTAATGAAAAATCTACAGAATGTATATATTTTCCTATCTGATTAATCGATTAATCAGTCAATCGTGAGAATAATCAACTAAAATAATTGTCAGTTGCAGCGTTAGTTAAATTTATGGCTTACCTAAAATCTCATCTGTTTTTATTCTTCATTTTTCTGACTTTGATTTAATTCCTCTTGATGCTTTTGTGTTTTATGCTTAGGGGCAAATTCACTTTTGCTGATTTAATTAAGAACAGCACAAATCTATCTTAACAAATTGAGTCGTCTAATCAATCACTTCAGCTGCTCCTTGTTCCTCCTGACAAACAGCCGGTCAGGCAGCTGCACTGACTGGATTTAATGCATATTTTAATGTCTCATCTTCCATTTGGGTCAAATAAATGGCCAGAAAAGCCGCAGCCTTCACTAATCAATGACCGATAATCACTATGTGTGCACAAAAACAACCTTTTACGTAAATATTGATCCAGATTTTACAAACTAAAGTTTTCTACATTTCCTAAAGGTGTACATCCAGTAAAGTTTTATTTGTATTTTTTATATTTTCAAGCTTTGAAATGATAAAAAAGGCTAAAGGAAGCCCGAGGCAACAGTTTGCAAGCTTGTAAACACTTTGAAGCCTCTGAGAGTTCAGCTCCGTTTCGCTCTTTGTTTCAGAAAACTCTTCTCCATTCTTAAATTCTCTTCACAAGGTCATTACTGTTTTTTTTTCTAAGATTTTTTCTAATGAAAACTTCTTAAAATATGTATATTTCACATCAAAAAACAGATCCTCAGTTTGAGTCTCCTGGTGTCTCTCGCCTCTTTCCAGTTAATAGTTTAGAAGTTGTTTGCTTTTTGATCGACCTTCAGCTCATCTGGATCTTTGGTTCTGGAGTCTCTCGTCTTCCTCTGTACAATAATCTGTAGATTAATGTAAACTTATTGTTTATTATTATTTTGATTATTTTAGTTATCGATTAATCTATCGATCGCACAATTAATCAATTATTCTCACGATTAATTGCACAAAAACAAATGGATATTCTGGAGGTTTTTCATTTAACCCTCTTTTGTACAACGTTAGAAATACACTAAATTATTAAAATAAACTAAATTATTAAGAAAATAAACATTTTATTCACTGAAATGCATTCCTTTAGCTTATGCCTGAGCAGTGTCACTAAATTAGTTGACTATTATTTCTATAATCAATTCATCGTGATGAATCCAATTAATCGATTAATCGAAAGCAAAGGAATGCGAGTCTATCCTTTGGATTCTCTCAGGTTCATAAAAATTGTGGAACCAGATTAAAAAAGGCACAAACTGAGGAGAAACATTCATTTTACAATTGCAATTAATGGTTATTTTAGTAATTGATTACTCTATTGTATATTCTGGCGATTAATCGATTAATCAATAAAACAAAAATGGCGCATTCTATATATTTTTCTACTTAAGCGTTTTTATATACCTTTTTGTAAAGTTTTGGTTTGATTACTGCTGAATATGTTGTCCTTCTGGCAAATAGACTTTTTTGAGTCTGTATACTCTATGAACCCTAACAAATCGATTGCTAAATTAGTTGATGAGTATTTCAATAATCAATTAATCGTTTCAGCTCTAACTTTCACCTGTTTTTGGTTAAATATTGCGTCTACACAGCAAACGTTAAGGCCTTGCACCACAAGCTGCTGTACTGGTAGGAAATGTAAAAACACGACAATAATTTTTCCTCCTGAAATCCATGTTTACCTCAAAGTGAGTTTCAATTCATCAACTGAAATCCTCTTTTGGCATCTTCACCGACTCGTTTGAGGGCCGTGTTTCTTACCAGCGGCTCCTGCAGTGGATTTTCACCCTGCAGGATGTGTTGAACACCAGGTTGTTGGTCTGCAAACAAACCAAAGCCTGAAATAAGAAAAAGCGTCATAATGCCTGGGATGGAGCGGACGTCCTGCCCGGTCGTGACCGAGGCTCCCCTGGTTCCTCAGGCTCAGGAAAGGATGCTTACATTGTTGCATTCATGTGCAAAATCGCTCCACATTGAACATTTGGCCTCAGTTTCTTTTTGCTCTTAGCAAATTCAGATGAAGTTCAAGCTGCTAGTAAAACACTTGGGCATGAATTCACTAAGATGAGCCAACAGCTATTTTTCTCCCCGTTGTTTTCTGCTCTCTGTTCTACTCACACAGGAAATGGCACCAATTATCTGCTGGTGGGATAAAAACCTCATTAAGTCCTGCAGATGTGAGAATTTCTTCTTCAGTGAAGCAAAGTTATCGCTGTTTTCCCGTCTGGGAATGACGGAAACGTCCATCCTCTGATCATGTTGAAGCCTTCCTAATAACTGGAGACCAACATGCTTAGTGTCAGAAATGGCTTTAGAGATCATCTGCAGCAACAATGTTTCATAAAATGTATCCAAATCCATCATCCATTGTTTGACTTTCCAGCTCTGGCTTTACTTTATTGGCCGATGTCAGAGTTACCGTTAGCCATCAAGGGGCAGGAAGAGCAATTGCAAAGGCTGTTGATTGAACATTTAGGCTTACACTCCTCAGTTTGGTATTTTAGACATTGGAAACATTCTGTGACACAAGCAGAGACACAGAACATACATAGATTTGATTCTTTGGGTGGCAGAACTTTGGTTTATAAGCAAATGTTTTAGTCTGTACTTTAACTTGGAGATATCCAAAACTTCAAGGTTACATTTTTCATGCAGTGGCACTTTTGCTGGCTTTAAAAAGAACTTATTATGCAAAAATTACATCCTGAAGGTTTTTATACTTCTATTTGGGTTATAAAAATAGACCATGTGCTTAAAAAAGACACCCAACTGTTTTTTTTTCAGCAGTAAGTTCATGATTTTCAGTGATGAGCCTCTTCAAAATCCTCCCAGTTGTTAAGTCGCTATCCACTGTCACCTAGCAACCCCAGCAGAGTTCTGCCCGTCACCTAGCAACCCCAGTAGAGTTCTGCCCGTCACCTAGCAACCCCAGCAGAGTTCTGCCCGTCACCTAGCAACCCCAGCAGAGTTCTGCCCGTCACCTAGCAACCCCAGCAGAGTTCTGCCCGTCACCTAGCAACCCCAGCAGAGTTCTGCCCGTCACCCAGCAACCCCAGCAGAGTTCTGCCCGTCACCCAGCAACCCCAGCAGAGTTCTGCCCGTCACCCAGCAACCCCAGCAGAGTTCTGCCCGTCACCCAGCAACCCCAGCAGAGTTCTGCCCGTCACCCAGCAACCCCAGCAGAGTTCTGCCCGTCACCTAGCAACCCCAGCAGAGTTCCAGCGTATTTGTTCGACTGGTTTTACTGCTGTACAATGGCCACTAGAAAAGTGACGTTTTTTTGTTGTTGACGTACCGACCAGGAACGACTTGCTGCATTCTTGTTGGTTGTCCATGAGGCTCCACTTCTGCTTTTCAAAGACTATCCGTCTTGTTTTGTTCTCCCACAGATTGGAGGGAACAGAGGAGAAGTTCAGGAACAGAGAGAGTCGACCTGAAGACCTGCAGGTCATCGCCGAGCTGAAGGAGATGGTCGCCGAGAGAGAATCTCTGGTCAAGAAGCTGGTGGTAAGAAACAGAGAAAACGAAAAAGGTTTGACTTTTATCTTTGCAAAAAAGAAAATGTAGCTGTATCTCACCTAAATATTTCATAATCATTCATATTACGTTATGTGACTGAGGGACCAGCTTTGGATTGAGACACGGTTTGGTTTTAGCACTTCCTTTGTGAGATATTTATAGAAAAGTGAGACTCCTTACTGGTTTGTGCAAATTTTCATGAGGCAAAATCCTTAGAGTGTGTGTGTGTGTGTGTGTGTGTGTGTGTGTGTGTGTGTGTGTGTGTGTGTGTGTCTTTCTACAGCAGCTGCGAAAAAACTGTTTCAGCAGTTTAGAAACAGCAAACAGAATTTTGTCCAGTAATAAATTAAAAAATCTGAAAGTCAAATGCAAGAGGAATAAATAACTAACCAGATTCTTTGAAAGGTGAAAAGTTTAAACTGAAAGTGCCGGTTTGAAAAGTCAGCCGCTGTTTCTGCACATTTTATGAATGCAGCAAAAGCTGCAGAGCCAACTCTGCGTCTTAGTTGGAAAACTTCGCATGGACAACTTATTAGATGAAAATGGAATGTCTGCTCTCCTCTGCTGCTCCGCTGCCTGGCGGCTAACTCTGATTGTCCTCCAGGACGATAAGAAGTTCTACCAGCTGGAACTCGTCAACAGGGAGACGAACTTCAACAAAGTATTCAACGCCAGTCCAAACGTAGGAGTCATCAACCCTCTCATTAAGGTAGGTCCTGACGCCAGACAAACGACACCATGAAGCGTTTCATCTGCAGATCAGGCAGCCAGGACGCTCAGCGCTTTACAGTCAGATTCAAACGTTTTCCACATCACAACCACAGATTTTATTTTTAAAACCTAAAATATGTGGCATGCATTTGTATTCAGGAAGAGTAGCAGGAAGAGCGCCATAAATCACGTTTAAAGTTCACCACAATCCGTGTTGGAGGCGCTGGAAGCAACTTTTTAGAGGTGAAAAGCAAATGTTACAGATTTCCGTCAGAGCCAGAAAGACGAGATTAGATCAGATTAAAAGAGATTGAGACCAGAGCTGAGATTCAACTTCCAGCAGAACGAAAGCATAAAAATAAGAGCTACCATGGAGTAGCTTAGGCTAACCGACTGCGAAACAAATCCGAATTTTTTTTTTTAACTTAGATTTTTATTAATTTTTTCTGCAGAGCAAAGTACAACCATACTTCAATGGGACATAATACAAATGTTGACAATATGTTGTTTTCCATACAATAAACATCTTGGAATAACAATTTACAGCTACAGCATCATATTTATAGACCTATCACTGTACACCATTTAAATAAGAATGGAAAAGATACGGTTTATAGCTCTATACACCTCATCCCAAAGGTTTTTGAGTTTGGGGCAGGACCAAAAACCGTGTGTGTCATTGGGGATCCTAGAACCACAATTTCTCCAACACAAGCTTTGGTACCTTAGGATCCATTTTAGCAACTACATCAGGGGTCCTGAAATATCTGCTAATAATTTTCCATGTAAATTCCCTCCTTGTATTCGAGTTAGTAACTCGATGAGCCTCAGAGTAGATATCCTCCCATGTTTTGTCGGAAACAAATCCGATTTTTTTAAATACTTTTTCACAATTCAAATCTTTTCACCCCCAAAAAATCTGATTTGAGCCACTTATATAAATGTTATTAATCCGACACATAACCGATTGTTTTCAAAGCGTCATGTCGTGTTTTATCCAACTTTTACGTTATTCATCATCTTGTTAGAGTGTAAATTCGATCCACAGACAACGGCGGCCATTACTGATGAGTGACGTCGGCGTTCTTCTTCTGCGTATGCGAGTCTCTTTGGGGTCGTAAGAAATCTGTTGTCTCGTTTAGTGAGTAATATGAACAACCTCGTAAAAAATGTTAATTGAGCAAAGAATCAAGACCTGGTATGTGAACGCAGCATTAGTTCAAAACACAACGTGGTTCTGCAAAGCATAGGCATCGTTTCGTTTATTGTTATAAATTTCTTTTAAGAATTTTGATTCGTCATTGTCACAATAAATTTAAATGAATGATTTTTGAAACCCTCCAAAACTGTCCTTATTGTCAGGATTGGTAGTTTTCTCCACGGTTTATTCAAAATAAATGAAAATAAAGCTATTCTGTGCAGGTTAGTGAAATGGTGCATTAGAAACGGGAATGTTTCTGAGCAGTGTTTGTGTTTGTGGGGCTGTTTTTGCTGTGACACACAGTCATACTCTGACCTCACAGGATGTAATAAATAGTTTATATTCTTATCATAATGGTATCAAAATGTTGCGATAAAACTTTAAGTCCAGCTCTACTGACTCCGAATACAAACACATGTTACAAATTTATTTTTATTCAGAAATAAATTAGATTTAAAATGTTTTGATGATCTAAAACTGTTACAAGTTTTTTTTTATTGACAGTTTAATTTATTTAGACATTCACATACAATTATATTTTATAAAACATCAGAGAAAGATAAAAAGTTGCCACCTTGGGGTTTAAAATCTCCTGGACTTTTGGGTTTTAATGTCAACAACAGCACAAGTTTTATAACTTCCAGTGTTTGTTTTTTTGTCGTTGCGTGTTTTTTTCCGCTGTACGTTTTCTGTCCCTCCTTTTGTTCGTTTCTTTGTGTGCGACTCTTCGATCGACCCTCCTAACTGCTTCTTGATTCCAGCTTTCCTTTGCTTTCCAAGCCATTTGCTGGAGCGAGATGTTTCCTGCTTTGACTCATCTCTTCATTCCGCTCAGAGCGACTGCTGCTTCCTCTAGACTGATCCATGCTGTCTGCTTTAATCACTATTTGTTAGCATCAAATAGTTAGCCGCTGCTCCTCTTTCCTGTCGCTCATCGGCTGGATTTCTGCTGGGTTTCTGCTCCCTCCAGAGCAGAGATGTCCAAAAAGAGGTTAAATGAAGAAATCTGCTGAATAGGCCAATGTTTTTATCCATTTAATTGATTAATCGTCAGAAAAATCGATTAATCGATAACTGAAATAATCATTAATTGCATCCAGATTATTCGTCAGAAAAATCGATTAATGGATAACTGAAATAATTGTTAGTTACATACAGTTTAATGTCAAAAATCAACTAATCGATAACTGAATAATGTTATTACATACAGATTAATGTCAGAAAAATCAACTAATCGATAACTGAAATAATTGTTAGTTACATACAGATTAATTGTCAGAAAAATCAACTAATCGATAACTGAAATAATTGTTAGTTGCATCCAGATTAATCAGCAGAAAAATCGATTAATCGATAACTGAAATAATCGTTAGTTGCATCCAGATTAATCAGCAGAAAAATCGATTAATCGATAACTGAAATAATCGTTAGTTGCATCCAGAAACGTTTAGTAAAAGTTGTAAAATGTACCGATTTATGAAACTGGACTAAATAAGAACTAGAAAAAAAAATTTTATTGAGTTCTCCTAGAAAATATCTACAATGATCTGCAAATTATTTCTGCTAGAACGTTTTATTAAAATATATTTAGTTTTTTAAAAAGGGAATATTTTTGCTTGGTATACTCAGGAGTAGCACTACTTCAAGAAGTAAAAGTAAAAAATATAATCAAGAACTGAGTTACTGACCAAATCATCATTTAAAATTTTAAAATTACATAATCATATGGAGCAAAATATAAAGTTAAGTAGAAGTTTTTGTATTTTAAAGATGAAAATGACAATAATTCATATAAGCAACAAAAAAATAACAAAATTAGGCTAAACAAAATGTTTCCTAATCAGTTTCTTTTATTATAAAACTTATGAAACTTTAACAAAAACGTCTGTGTCTGATAGATTCCTGACATTTTACTCAAGAAAAAATAAAAAGTACCACATAGTAAAAATCCTTCTAAAAGTAAACGTGACTGAGTTACTGCCCGGTTAAAGTTTGGACAGCCCTGCTCTGGACCTGCGTCTGGTTCTCCCTCCTCCTCACTTGAACATTTTCCTCTGACGTTCCCGTTTTGACCCCGGTGCCCCTCCTGTTCTCTGTTTCTGTGTAGCAAAAGAAAAAGAGTGAGAAAGCAGCAGCAGCCAGCAGGTTGAGCAGCTCTCCTAATCTCAGGGCTCTGGAGGCGGCGGGTTTGGGTTTGGGTTTGGGTTTGGGCGTGGTAGGCACCGGGCAGACCCCGCACATCCCGCAGACCTCGCCCCCTCCGCTGCCCAGCCGCCTAGAGCCCATCCCCAACTCCCCCCTCCACCACCTGGAGCTCAACTCCAACAAACCTCTAGCCCCGCCGACCCCTCCCACCGAACCCAAGAAGTTCATGAGGTGAGACTTTTCCCGCCGACGGGCAGCGGCTCGGCAAGCGCTGACCGTCCGACAGAACCTTTCTGAGCCGGAGCTCAGTGTGAAAAGAAAGAATCTGATTCTACAATAAAGAATTTTGAGTATTTTTACACTTCTGTGCAGTCAGACTGAGATCTCTTTTTAAAAGTTAGCATAGCTGAGAGCCTAAGTGTTGCTGACCTCCATGTTTGGAGCAACAACTTTAGTTTATTTAGAAGGTAAAAAATACATAAATAAAATGGCTTTTGCTGTTATAATTAGACAGAAAACTAAAAAACTTGAGAACGTTTTTAATTTGACATTTTTGGCCTCCAAATATGGATTCCACTGAATTTTTTGTGTTTTATTACGTGGATTTTTGATCCATTTTTTTAACTTTTATATAAATACAATTAGTTCAAATTTACCAAATAGGAATTTAATTATTTTCATCTGTAAGGTCAACAACATTTAATAATGAACTATAGTTTTTTTAAAAACGGCTGTAAACTGACCTGAAAAACGAGTAACCTTACTGTTCTTAGCTTAGCATGCCAATACTAACATGCTAAGGAATGTTATCTGACATAACTTTGTTTTTAAAAGTGGACAAAAATAATAAATCACATTTTTACAAATGCTATTTAACATACATGTACTGTTAGTTTAATTGTAAACACATTAAAGCATAATCAAAGATATACAATTTTATTACTATTTTACGGGAAACAGCCTTAAGTTTTAGGTTTCTGTCTGATGTATCATATTAACGCATTTGCAATTCTAAAACTAAACGTAATAGTTTTTAATTCTGTTTTATTTTGATTTGTTGAAGATTGTTTGCGCTATTATCATGCTAACACTTTTGATGCTAGCATATTAGGTAGTCTTTGCTAAAGTTTTTAGCATTAAAGTGAGGAAAAACAGAATATCTGTAAATTATATATCAGACCCTTTCTGGAGTTTAGCTAGCCAATGCAGTCACTTATGTTTAATAAGCTAACTGAATTATTCTTGTTTAGCATCGCTAATGTTAGCATTAACTCTTTCGGCTGCATTAGCTTCCACGTTTTACAAAATATCAGAACTTAATAACTAAAATTGCTTTAAAAATCACATGAAAGTTTCTTTATTGCAAAAAGGCAAAAATATTTAACAATTTTAAAACTTTCAGTTCAGTTTTTTGCTATTTTCGTAGCTTTTTGTTTTCTATAATATATTTGTTTGTTTTTGCCTTTCTGGTTAAAACAAATTCTTAAACAAAATGCAATTTGTACATTTTAAGTGTAAAATTAGTCTTCCACTGCAGTACTAATGGAGAAACTTTATGCAAACTTAAAGTTACATAAAGTTAATTGATAGTTTTTTCATCACTTACATTTTGTGTTTTACTCGGTTTTCCTCTTCAACAAGGAGGTTCAGCAAACATACATAAAGAAACCTGGAGATCACTTTCTGCCGCCTAACAAGGCCTGAAATTCGCCGCTGACTGCGTTCTGCTGCAGCACAGCTCCTTAAATAAACTACAAACATTTAAGGAGCAGAAATACCAGCTGGACACAAACACAGGAGTCCCACACGCGGCTGGAGCTTCAAAGAATGGCGTTGGAATGCAAAGGGAGCATGATGTTTTTTCACTTTAAGTTTTCTTTCCTCAGTGTGTCAGTGTTGTCCGCATGCCTGCAGGTTTGTCTTTTGTTTCAGGAAGTTATAACACTTGTCAGCGATCTCTGTGGTTCCTTTATGTTGTTGCATTTTGTCATTTTGTGATTTTCATCCTCATCCAAAGTTCAGCATGATGCTCTTTCCTTCCCAGCTCCGAAACATGATGATTGTTGTCAAAAAAAGTTATGAACTGTTGTTTCTGCGACCTCTGACCTACAAACAGCTCTACTCTGCTGTCCAACAAGCGACTCTCTTTGTTTTGTGGCATCCAGGTGATAAATTACGTGACACGTGAACAACACGCAGTGGATCTTTCTGCATGGCAGCTGGTGTTTTCTGATGGGAGTGTTTAGGTGTGGAGCATGTGTGCTGCATGCTTTCAGGAACGAAACAAGATGGCTGCTTTGCAAAAGCTTGGGACAAACATTTTCTCCACACAAACATTCACACACGCCTAAATGATTTTAACTATATAAACAAATTGATGTACTGTACCAGCAACACATTAACACGCTGCAACCTTAAAGTCTGAGCTCCGATAAAGAAGATTTTAGTTCATGTTTACATTTTTATCAGTTTGAAAACTGGAACTAAAGAAGCTTTTAAACAGTTTTACATATTTTAGAAAGAATAAATGGCCACGTTTTAGTTTAACTTTTAAATTCCCAGTGTACTAAAACCAAATAACTCCATACTAATTGCCATCTCTGGATGTTTTATCTGTAATATGACATAAATATATATTTTTTATTTAAGGAAGTTGTTTTTTAAGGAAACCAGGTGAAGGAAATGAAAAAAAAAATCCATATATTCACTTAAAATTCACATTTTTATTCTTCCATTTGTATTTCTGCTGCCCAGGTGCTACAAAGTAGATTAATGTTTATTGGTGTCTGGAAAACGAGTTTCAAAAACCTCCCGATTGTTACGTCGCATTCCAGAGGCGCTTCAACCGTTACCTAGCAACCCCAGCCAAGCCAGTCCGTTACCTAGCAACCCAAACAGAGTCCCAGCAGGTGTGGTCAGCTGACTTAGCATCCAGAAACCGCTTGCTGCATTGGTTGTGCAGGAGGCTCCACTTCTGCTTTTCAATAGTGTGCGTCTGTTTGCAAAGTTGAGTTGGGAGCAACTTGTTTGGATTTAAAGTGACAGGTTTCCCTAAAAAAGTCTGAAAGGAAGTCGAAGCTAAAATCTCATTATCCAAGAAGGATTTTGTGCAAAAAAAATGATTAACATGTTTTGTTTAGACCACAGACCTATTCAAACATGTTCCAGCACAATAAGCCTCCTTTAAGTTTTCGTTATCTGTTTTTGAATCGATGTAAAGCGTCCAGTCAAAAGTTGCTTCAGGTTCAGTTGCTGTGATTGGCTGTGAGTGACTCCAAATCCTCATTCATCTCCATTTTACCTGCGTTAGTTTCTGTTCTCAGGTGGGACGGAGCTTCTTCCAGGGATTAGTCGCATCAGTTATTTTCACGTTGTTTGAATTTCCAAAGCGAATGAAAGAGCCGAGGTTGTTAATTTAAAATCTTAGCCGAGGTAATTTTGAGTTTCTGCAGGATTTCTGGAAATCTTTCATCCTCTCGGCCATTAATGCAAAGAAAAATCACTTAATCATCTCTTATCATCCTCCCTCTTCTCTTCTAGCTTCCTGCGATGTTTATTTACCATCCTCTCATTTCTTTTCCTGCCTCTTTCCTTCCATTTCCTCTTTTTCTGCACAACTTGTCCTCTAAACTTTGTTGTCTTGTGAACAGAAATCTGCTAAACCGATTTAATATATTTAGTATCTGGTGGTTTAATCGACGCTCTAGAGCTTCAGATTGATTCATTATGCTGAAGTCAGCAGGGAAGGGATTTGCTTTCTTGAACATGAAAAATAGCAAAAAACTTTTATGTCACTGAGGGAATCTGGGACTGTTTGTTTTCGAAGTAGCCAATTAAGGAAGCAGGAACGCCTAAAGTAGGTGTTTGTTTTTAGCACTTAACCTAATTAGATGAAACTTTGGGGAACAATTTTCACCCCAGAGACGCGTGGAAGATTAAAACTGCAGCTTCTTGTCGTCACATGGATAAAAACACCGTAAAGCACCAACGTTTGTCTCAAAGTAAAACGAGAAGAAAGAAAATTCACACGTTTCTAATGGATCCATTGCAGATCGTGGAATCAAACTGTGAAAAAGCGTTTTTCCCCATTACAGATTTCTTCTTTTATCTCTTTTTTGTCACATTTAAATTATTACAATTTTGACTTCAAAGCTGAAATTATTTGAAGAGTTCATGCTCGACTCGTTTCAGAAAAAAGAGCATTTTAATGCAGTCGAACATGGCGGTGGCAGTGTGATGGTCTGGGTCTCGGCCTTGAACAGGATGAATTAAAACTGTCGTAAACGACGTAAAACTTTCTCCAGAGATGAAAAACACTCAAGTTGTCACAAACACTTGATGGTGGCACAGTTATTAAATTTGGCAGCTTTTACTTTTTCACAGCTGGTTGTTTTTTCCTTCTTGGTTAATAAAATTATAAAAAACATTGTTTTGTTTCCTCAGCTTCTGAGATCTGGTGCTCCTGTATCACACAGCTGTGTCATGCTGCCCTCTGGTGGACTCAGCTGTGCACTGCATGCTCACTATCTTCAGAGCTGAAACGATTAATCGTGATTAATCGATTACTGAACTAATTTAGTTATCAATCATTAACTGGAGTATAAAGATAATTTCCTGAAATGACATTCAGAGCAGAAATTAACTCAAAACTTTACAAAACAATAGATAAATTTTGCATTAAAGATTTAAAAAATAAACATTGTAAATATGCTCCACCCAACTTCGCCTGGTTCAAACTCCTTAAAAATAAAAGTATTGTAAATAATCAATAGATCAGCCCTACAGTTTTTCACATGTTGATATTAGAAAAGCATTTTAGCAGCTACTTTATTATTTGTCAGAAATAATTTAAGAGTTTCTAAAGCCTAAAGACGGCTGATTTGTTGTCGCATTTTAGACAACAAAATGCTTTTTTTTTTATTAAAAAATTATTTTATTTGAATCTTCTTGTGTGTGTCTGATTTTGCAGAAATTGTCTAATGCAGGGGCGGAGCTATGGGGGGGGGCGGACGGGGGCCCGGGTCTGGAGGGAGGAATGGTTTCAAGATTATAGATGGAGAAAGTGCGCCCCCGCCTGTTGAGAAAGGTGTATTTAATGTTACAGTCACCAACCGCCCCCTACCCAACAGTTTCCAGCAGCTGATGCACATAAGGGGCCCGGTAATTGGCGGCGCCCCCGGCCCGACGCTGACTTGTACCGCTAGTGGTCTAATGTAAATCTGCAGAAAGCATCGATTAATCGTCAGAATAATCGATTAATAATATAATCGTGAGCTGTTAATGTGTTGCTGTTTCAGTTTAGTCTGAGAAATCCTAAATCTAACATCAGGAACCAGATGATTACATCCAATGTTCTACTCAGATCCAATTAAAAGGCAGTTGTTCTCCTATCGATTAATCGTCAGAATAATCGATTAATCAAATAATCTTGAGCTGTAAATGTGTTGCTTTTTCAGTTTAGTCTGAGAAATCCTAAATCTAACAGCAGAAAACAGATTATTAAATCCAAGGTTCTACTTGGATCCAATTAAAAAGCAGTTATTCTCCTATCGATTAATCGTCAGAATAATCGATTAATCAAATAATCGTGAGCTGTAAATGTGTTGCTTTTTCAGTTTAGTCTGAGAAATCCTAAATCTAACAGCAAGAAAACAGATTATTATAATCCAAGGTTCTACTGGATCCAATTAAAAAGCAGTTGTTCTCCTATTGATTAATCGTCAGAATAATCGATTAATCAAATAATCGTGAGCTGTAAATGTGTTGCTGTTTTCAGTTTAGTCTGAGAAATCCTAAATCTAACATCAGGAACAAGATGATTCCTGATGCCTAATTGATCTAGTAGAACATCCAGGTCTACTCAACCATTAAAAAGCAGTTGTTCTCCTATTGATTAATCGTCAGAATAATCGATATCAATAATCGTGAGCTGTAAATGTGTTTGTTTCAGTTTAGTCTGAGAAATCCTAAATCTAACATCAGGAACCAGATGATTACATCCAATGTTCTACTCAGATTCCAATTAAAAAGCATTGTTCTCCATCGATTAATCGTCAGAATAATCAAATAATCGTGAGCTGTAAATGTGTTTGTTTCAGTTTAGTCTGAGAAATCCTAAATCTAACATCAGGAACCAGATGATTACATCCCAGGTTCTACTCAGACCCAATTAAAAAGCAGTGTTCTATCAATTAATCGTCAGAATAATCGATTAATCAAATAATCGTGAGCTGTGAATGTGTTGCTGTTTCAGTTTAGTCTGAGAAATCCTAAATCTAACATCAGGAACCAGATGATAACATCCCAGGTTCTACTCAGACCCAATTAAAAAGCAGTTTCTATCAATTAATCGTCAGAATAATCGATTAATCAAATAATCGTGAGCTGTAAATGTGTTGCTGTTTCAGTTTAGTCTGAGAAATCCTAAATCTAACATCGGGAACCAGATGATAACATCCCAGGTTCTACTCAGACCCAATTAAAAAGCAGTCGTTCTATCAATTAATCGTCAGAATAATCGATTAATCAAATAATCGTGAGCTGTAAATGTGTTGCTGTTTCAGTTTAGTCTGAGAAATCCTAAATCTAACATCAGGAACCAGATGATTACATCCCAGGTTCTACTCAGACCCAATTAAAAAGCAGTTGTTCTCTAAGCAGCCAGACTTTCTGAAGTTTGCTCTAATCTCCGTCACGCTCTGCCCCGGTTTGTGATTTAACTCTGACTTCCTGTCTGACTTTGTGTGCGACTCCTGAAGCCCTCCTGAGACGAAGGACTCGCCCATCGACCCGGCCGACGCCCAGCGCCAGGAGTGGTTCGCCCAATACTTTTCCTTTTGACTGACCAGAACTTCTAAAAGGATTCAGCATGTCAACCAAACTTAAAGAGATTTAAAAAAGAAGCATTAAAGAAAAAAAAAAAGAGAAAAAATGTTAACCATTTATTTATTGTCATCTCGGGTCTCTGGGGGTCAGTTCACCTCGGATTCGGTCGGCTGCAGTTGGAGAATCGGTGAAACGCACAGAACCTGATGTCATTAATTCCCAGTTTTGGCCGAGCCGGTGGATGGAGCCTGAACTGAGCCCGGCCCGATCATCACTCCGGCCCGGTTCGATTGGCTCGCTGTGGACCGGTTTCTCTCTTAGTACAGTGACGATAACCATCCGTACGTTCGATGTTTATTTGGTTCTGTTACTTTCTGATTTCTGTTGCGGTTTCTTTGAGCTAGGAAACACCGAGTGATGCGTCATCATGCTGCTAAATGCCATAGTTGGATTAAAGTGAGAATAAATATATATAAAGAAATAAATGGTAGGTTATTGTGCTCTCCCCTCTCTCTCTCTCTCTCTGTCTGTATGTGGGTCTACTGCACACAGCATCTTAGACTAGGAGGTTCTGATCCAGGACCAGTTTCCTCCTCATTTCTGGTGACATTCACCTGATCCTAGATCAGTTACCATGACAACAGGCTTGGACTTTAGGACGGTTTGTTACAGCTGCGTAGACGTTTCAGCAGATTTTGGTAGAATATTAAAACCTGTTTGTATGGTTGTCTGTCTCAACACAGATATAATGATGTCTCACCGATTTTAAAAACAAAAATAGCATTTATATTTATAATATAATGTGTATGCTTAATAAAGACTTATTGTGACATTTCGCAGCGTGTGCCTGTCATTTATCTGTCTGACTTTTTGAATGAAAGTGCAGGGTTTTTTTTTTTATAAGGACCTCCAGTAGCAGTCAGTGTTGCAACAGATCTGCAGATGCCTCTGATGGAAGACTGTTGCTGTTTGAAAGAGAAGACATTTTTCCAGCTGCACAGCGTCTAAAACCGTTATTGGTTTATTCAACCAATAAATTATGAATAAAAGTTGACATGAGCAGCACAGCTCTGGAATTTTATTTTAGAATTAATGTAACGTTTTTGTACCATTTAGGCTACAATGAATTATTACAGTGCTTCACATTCCTCAACATAATAGCTTATTTTTCATCAGTGATCATTATCGTTATTATAGCGATTCATTGCTTAGCTGCAAGAGATAAAAGCTGATTGTATAATATTCAATAAACTAATAATAAATCAGTTATGTAACTGAATCAATAATGTTATATTGGATTCTGAATTATCCAATAACTGGTGGAAAAATATTTGCATTACTCGTGATAAAATAATTATTAAAATTAGTGCAAGTAGCAATAATATAGAAAGTTATTTAAAATTCATAGTTCAAATAGTTATTTTTTAATTGTTGTTCACAAGTTACTATTTTAGGCTATAGTAATTATTTAGCAAGAAAAAACATTGATTTTTTTCGCTCAATTTTTATAAATCAACATTATTATGAAGTTGGTAGCATTTAGTAGTATTAGTGAAAGTAGAGTTAGTAGTAATAAGAGTATTGTTCTATTTAAAATTTAATGTTGAATATTTTATTTTATTTTTTGGTAACATTTTTATTTAGACCGCAGTTTACCTGAAGAGTAAAACAAAAATGATTTGCTATGCAAAACTCTTCATTAAATATCACTACTTTCAATTATTTGATATACAGGCAGTAAAAAATAAAATTACTTTTTATTTATGATTGTTTAAATTTTTTATAAAGTATTGTTCTATTTAAAATTTAATGTTGAATATTTTTATTTTATTTTTTGGTATTAACATTTTTATTTAGGCCACAGTTTACCTGAAGAGTAAAACAAAAATGATTTCCTATGAAAAACTCTTCATTAAATATTAATATATTCAATTCTTTGATATACAGGCAGTAAAAAATAAAATTACTTTTCATTTCTTAAAAAATTGTTTATGTATTTTTTTTTTCCAAGCACATCGATTATTAAAGCAGTGGAATAAAACCAAACCACCAGGGGGCGGTGTTAAAGTCCGTTCTGGTGACGTCACTCAAACCCGGAACATAAACGAACCAGCTTCCGGTCCCAGCTTTGGAAGATGGCCGCCCCCGGAGCCGGCGCTCCCAGCCGGCTGGTGCAGTACGTGGTGGTCCGCTCGGACCTGGTCCACCAGCTGTCATGGCCGCTGGGGGCCGTCATCACGCAGGCCTGCCACGCCGCCACCGCCGCCATCCACCTGCACTACGGAGACCCGGACACCCGGCGGTACCTGGAGCAGCTGGACGCCATGCACAAGGTGGTGCTGGGGTGAGCGAGCCGCGGAGCCGCGTTCCGTCCCCCGGGATGGAAACCACATCCCCGGGGGGATCTGAGTAAAATCCGGGTTGTGTTTTTCTCGCTCCGCAGGCCCCGGATGAAGCCGCTCTCACCGGACTGTCGGACTCCCTGACTCGGGCAGGAATCGCCCACAAACTGTGGATCGAGCAGCCGGAAAACATGGCGACCTGCCTGGCCCTGAAGCCGTACCGGAAGGAGACGGTGCAGCCGCTGATGCGGAAGTTCAAACTGTTTCAATAACGGAAAACCGTAGAGATGGTGGCCACTGGGTGGCGCCAAAATCAAGCTACACTATGATTCCGTGTTGACGTGAATAAATCCTTGTTGACTGGAGTCGAGAGAAGTTTGTCTTAAATACATATTAACTGTGGAAAATCAACAGAAAGCATTTAGAATGCAGTTTTTTTGGTTTAGTTCAATTGTAAAGTGACATAAATATATTTTTTTATTTGAAAAGACAACAATTCAGATGTAATTAAAAAGGGAGGACATTTGAAAAGTCAAAAATATACTAGAAATTTTTCAGAAAATTTTAGCTTAATTTTATAAGTTACAGAAAAAAATAATTAACTTAACAAACCTTTCAAAAGTAGAAAAAAATGTCTTGATACAAGAAAAAACATAAAAATATCAATTAAAATAAAATAGCATTTCAGAGTTGAAAATTACTTGAAAGGAAACAGAAATGTTGAAGTTTTTGACTTTTTTTTATTTTTCTGGATCCTTAACATTTCTTTGTATCTCTGGGTGATGGACTGCTGGGAGCTTTTCTTTTTCTCTTTTTTGTATTTAAAATAAAGAAAATATTCATACTTTTTCATAATAGATAATTAATTTATTTTCTTCAGTTTTTTTAATGAAAATCCCAATAAAATATGTTAAAGTTTGTGGTTGTAACATGAAAGAATGAGAAAAATTAAATTTATTACAATTTAATTATTTATTACGTCCTCAAATGGATTATTTTTGGACCCCTCTTGCTGTTCAAGAATTATACAAATGTGTTTGTCAAACTTTATATTTTTAATTTAAGTACCAGATAATTTTGCCCTCTTTCTCAGCTTTTTAAAAAATGTATTAAATTTGGTTAAATATTAGCCACCATTCTAAAAGATATTAACCCAAATCCAGTTACTAAAACGTAGAATAAATTTGTTAAACCGTGTTTTAAAGAAATTTTAAACCTAGATGTCTTTTAATACAGTACATGTGCAAATCCTTGTTAAATGTTTTGTTTGATTTTTTAAAACTTGAGTACTTTTGACTCGACCTTGTTTCACCTAAATATCCGTCTCTCTCCCAACGGTTTGATCGTAAGGCGTTAAATGAGGCTGTTGCCTCTGTGACTTTGTGTTCCTGCGTTTTATCAGGACAACAAGATGAAGGTGAGCAACAATTTAAAAATGCCAGAAATGTGTAAAGTGTGTGTCTGGGTAAAAGCATAAAGTCCTCGCTTGCCTTGACCCACCAGATAATTGTGCCTCGTCCAGTTTAATAAATATAGCCGTGTACAGTTTTTCTCCCTGGTGTCTTCCTGGAAATAGTCGTCTGGTTGCTCGTTTCATCCAGCTGCCATAATTCCTCCGTAAAAGGCTGGATACATAAGAAATAAATAAAGATATATGAGTTGGCTTCAATAAATGTAAAGTGATTATTTTTGAAATAATTGTTTACATCCAGAATCCATCTAAAACCAAAAGATAATTGGCTTAAAGTATAATAAAAACAACAAACCTTTCTTTGTTTGGCAGCCATTTTGCCCTCAGCCCATGCAGCTAAATAAAACTTGTTTAGGATATCTTGGGAAAAAAACCACTTCTTAAAATATTTGCTAGCTACTGTGGGAAAATGTGTTATTGTAATTAAATAACAATGACTTAAAAACAAAGAAAGACACTAAGTTTTTGCAATAAAAAGGCAAAAAGAAAATCTCAAGTATTTTTGCTTTAATTTCTGGTACAAATATCTTAGTACACTAGAAAAGGACAGTGTTAACTTACAAGTAACTTTTGAGCAAAATATATCTTAAAAAAAACTAGTTACACTGGCAGGTGTTTTTTTTCTTTTTTCTTACGTATTACATAGGAAAATGTCTTGTTCATCAATAAATCCGATTGATAGCAATTACTCCAACCACTTATTGGTTTAGGAAGAAACTATTCTTGTTTGGGTAGCTTTTCTCCTTTATAAATCAGATCAACCTTTTACAAAATAGATTATTTAAAAGTATGTTATCTATGTCTAATATTAAAATTTGTTTATTTGGAATATTTAAGTGTGAACAAAAAAAGCAAATCTTGAATTTATTGTAATTTTTAGGACATGCTAGGCTAACTGTAACTGCAGTTAGCATAGACATAACTACGTATTCATGTATGTGGCCGGTTAGCATTAGCATAGCAACAAAGGTCCTGTTTGACTTGGAAAATAGCACAGCGCTGTCTAAACAGTGAGTTGTACAAAGGAAATGTTAGCATGGGAAATTGGATCTTTATCAAGGTAACAACTGCTAGCTTAAAGCACAGCCGAGTCGCTAGCTTTTAGCGAATCGGCTAAAAGCTAGCGAAATGTCGGCATTATTTATGAAAATTTTCCCCCTTGTGGTCGATTAGTAGTCATGCAACCTGAAACTTTTTCTTTGGGGGGGTTTAATTTGAAAATGTACGAATTAATTTGTGCCTTTTTCAATTGCATCTGCTCAATTAATTATAAATTAAATATGGAAGATTTAATTGAAATTAGTAAAATAGATGTTTTTTTTTTTTTTTCATTTTTTTCTTTGTTTTTAGGAAAGTGACCAATAGCGGTGCGTAAGTACTAAAGAATACAAATTTATTTGGGTTGCTTTTCTTTGCTGGGCTTGGGATTTTTTTTTATTTAATCAGCAATAATAAGCTTCGAGTCACTATTTTTTTAGCATTTGCTGTATTAATGGAAGCTTTTGAGTAAAAGTATCTGGATGTTTGTAGTTCAATTTACTACAAAATTAAGAATTATTTTTTTATGTTATTCCTTAATCGTTTTATTTAAAAAAAGATTTTATCTGTAAAAATGTCGACCTAATTGATAAAAAAAATGTCTATCTGGGTTTTCGTCTGGTCACTAGCAAATATTTTAAAATCTTCTCTAAGCAAAAATGTGAGCCATGCAATGAAATAGCGAGGGCTTTGCCTCTGTATGACAATAAATGTTTCCTTTTGGTTTTAAAGATCTACGTAACAGATCATCACAAAACTCATCTGTTCTTTGCATTTAGATTTTGGGATAATAATCTATTTGCCCTGGTTTTGCACAGTTACATTATTTATACAGCACTTTACAACAAGCAAGTTGCACCAATCAAATTGCAGTTCTAGTGCTGAAAATATCTTCAAAAACTTGAAAAGTTGTCGATTTCTTGCAAACCACATTAAAATACAACATGGCCTTTCCTTTGTGATTCTGTAGGTATATGTCTCATAGAGTCAGACTTTGTTTGTCACCTTGTTCTTTCAACTAAAACGAGGAAAAATGTTGTGTTGACAAAATATGTCCACATACAGGAGTCGTCACATATGCAAAAAATGTTGAGACCTGGACGAGCAAGTAATTTAACGGAACAGTTAAAGTGAACTTTCATGGGAGAAGTTGAGCAGAACAAGCCCTGCAGCAAAGATTAGCTGAAAATATGTCTCAAAGAACGACAACAAACGTCCGAAACATTGTGCAACAGTTTGGTCTGACAACACGTTCAGAGATGGGATCATTTCTGCATCGAGCTTATGGTGTGGCATTAACTTAAATGCCACTTTACAACAAATGCACACAAATGTAAAAACGATTAATCGTCGTTTTTTTTGTTTTTTTTACCGATTAATCGGATTACAAAATTGATGTGTTCTGCAGATTTTTATTGAACTACTTAAGCCTCTTTCATGCAATATTAGAAATAGATTAAAATGCAATTAAATAAAAAATTAAATGCTTATTTTAAACAATGAAATAAATATTTTATTGTCTAAATAACAGTAAAAACATAGCATTTCTTTAGGGAATTTGTAGCTAAAAAATACTTTTAACGTGTGAAAAGCTCAACTCTTTCTGTTAACATTAATACAGGATAGAGCTGATCTGTTGATTGTTTTTAAAATTATTGATTAAAAATTTATTATTGATTATTTTTAAAATTATGTAATTATACATACACAGTAAAAATGCCAGTGTTTAATTAACACCCATAAGTGTCTATATGTGTCCAAGTCAGCTGGTGTTAAAGTAACACTTTTGTAAGTGTTAAAAGATTGACGCCCATATTTTTGTTAAATTAGCATTGGTATATAATACTAAAATGAGTTTAAGAAACATTAAACTTTCCATTTCTATGTATTGTTTGAATATTTTTCACTGGATTTGATTGATATTGACACTTTGTGGGTCAATTATTTAAGTTTTTAACACCACATTGTGTTTTGTGATCAACACTACATTGGTGTTACTTTTAATATATTTTTACACTAACACCGTTGTAAATGTTAATGTGACACTCTGTAGTGTTGAATTTAACACCAGCTGACTTGGACACATACCAATCAAACAATCAATCAATCAAATTTCATTTGTATACACATTTGAGCAGCAAGACATTTCAAAGTGCTTTACACAATTAAAATAAAAACAGTGACATTAAATAAACAGTGTGGAAGAGAAAGAGATTTAAAAAAAGAAACAGTGAGAAAGAGAATTAAAAAGAAATTAAAGACTAAAGAAAAACATTAAAGAGATTTTTAGTAGAGTTTTAGTCAAAACGCTGTTTAACAAGATTCTCACACCTCAGAGTTTTAGTTAAAACGCTGTTTAACAAGATCTCACACCTCAGAGTTAGTTAACCTTTAAAGATTCACACCAAGTTTGTAAAACGCTGTTTCAGTTCTACACTCAGAGTTTTGTAAAACCTGTTCGGTTCACACCTCAGAGTTTTAGTTAAAACGCTGTTTAACAAGGATTCTCACACCTCAGAGTTTTAGTTAAAACGCTTTTAACGGTCTAGATTTAGTTAAAACCGTTAAAAGGATTCTCACACCTCATATAAACACTTTTGGGTGTTAATTCAACACTGGCATTTTTACTGTGTAGCATGTAAGGTAAAATAAAATTGTCAGTTAATCGCAAACTTCAGTTAGCTATTAATTGATTAGTGAATAAATTAATAAAGTTTGAATAATAATCGATTAATCAAATTAATTGTTTAACAAGTGGGTTTTTTTCAATAAATCAATCTTTTTACTTTTATTTTAATGTGAAGATGTGAAAACAATTTTCAATTTTCCAATTTTCTCAAAAGCAGACTTGGGTTTATCCATTTAGTAGTGGCCATTTTCAAAGAAAATAGTTGCATTTTCTGTTTTTGTAGCAACTAAACTATTGACAATTGATGAATCTTCACGAATAATCCGATTAATCGATTAATCCTGTCAGCCCTAAATAAAAAAAACAAACAAAAAAAACTCCTAAAAGTATTTTTTTTTTTTCCTAAGTTACTCAAGTAAATATAAGTAGTTGTTGTTCTTCTCTGGGTTTATGTAGTAAAACATGAATAATTGTGATTAAATGGAAACTTCGCTGTTTGTTGAGTCCGGCGGCCTCGTGGACGCGCGCCGCTCGTGCACGAGCAGCCCTGTTTGTTTGTGTTGAGATTGCAAATGGCGGACAGCGGAGAGCAGAACCTGGCTTAGCAAACGCAACCGCACCGCTACCGACACGCACAAACCCGCGACCGTGATCCACGCGCCCCCCCGCTGTCGACCGGACTCGCGTGGCCTCCCTCCCCCCTCCTCCCCCCTCTACGGACGGACGGACGGCGTGGAAAACGGGATATTTGGAGCGAGATTTAGCATAAAGCTCGGCTGAGCTAACGGCGCTAGCAGCCTGGCTAGCTTCACGCCGTGGGTGATTCCGACCACGCAGGCTTGTTTGTCAACAAAAGCTGACAGCGAGGCGTCTTGCATACAACCTCTGGAAAGTTTCCAGATCGACCCACGCGTGTTTTCAACGTGGGCGCAGCGTCGTGGAGCTGAAGTAGGAGAGGATATATAAAGAAAGAGGCGAGACAGCCGAGTGGAGCTTAAGCTGGTTAGCCGAGTTAGCCGACTGGCTTTCGGTTGAAGCTGGGAAACGGCCGGCGGAACCCGACGGAACCGGAGCCGAACCGGAGCCCGAACAGGTAAGGAGCCGCTCCGACAGCCGGGGAGAAGCGCGGACGGCCGGTGTGAGCCGCGGGGCCTCGGCGGCTCATTGTTGGGCTTTTCTTTCCTCTCCGGCGGAAAGTCTAACGGTGCAGCGGCGGCGGAGCGGCGGCGGTTATGTAACACGGAGCCGGAGGAGAAACTGCTGCTGGGGGGAGAAACTGCTGCTGGGGGGAGAAACTGCTGCTGGGGGGGAGAAACTGCTGCTGGGGGGAGAACTGCTGCTGGGGGGAGAAACTGCTGCTGGGGGGGAGAAACTGCTGCTGGGGGAGAAGCTGCTGCTGGGGGGGGAGAAACTGCTGCTGGGGGGGGAGAAACTGCTGCTGGGGGGAGAAACTGCTGCTGGGGGGGAGAAACTGCTGCTGGGGGGAGAAAACTGCTGCTGGGGGGAGAAACTGCTGCTGGGGGGGGAGAAACTGCTGCTGGGGGGGAGAAACTGCTGCTGGGGGGAGAAACTGCTGCTGGGGGGGAGAAACTGCTGCTGGGGGGAGAAACTGCTGCTGGGGGGAGAAACTGCTGCTGGGGGGGGAGAAACTGCTGCTGGGGGGGAGAAACTGCTGCTGGGGGGAGAACTGCTGCTGGGGGGAGAAACTGCTGCTGGGGGGGAGAAACTGCTGCTGGGGGGGGGAGAAACTGCTGCTGGGGGGAGAAACTGCTGCTGGGGGGAGAAACTGCTGCTGGGGGAGAGAAACTGCTGCTGGGGGGAGAAACTGCTGCTGGGGGGAGAAACTGCTGCTGGGGGGAGAAGCTGCTGCTGGGGGGGAGAAACTGCTGCTGGGGGGGAGAACTGCTGCTGGGGGGGAGAAACTGCTGCTGGGGGAGAAGCTGCTGCTGGGGGGGGAAACTGCTGCTGGGGGGAGAAAGCTGCTGCTGGGGGGAGAAACTGCTCCTCCGGGGGGAGAACTGCTGCTGGGGGGGAAACTGCTGCTGGGGGGAGAAGCTGCTGCTGGGGGGGGAGATTCTGTAACCTGCCGAACGTGAAACTGAAGGAAACCTTGACCTCCTGACATCTGAGGCGTTTTTTTAAAACAAGACACACAAGAAACTCATGTTCACTGGAAAAACAGTTAAAACAGGCAAAGGATGGTTTGAACTGCAGATACCTGGATTAACGGTCTTTGATTATTGACGTTTGTGTTGGTTTCTGCTAGAGATGTAGTGATACAATAATCACACAATACGATATATGTTGCGATATTCAGCAAACGATACAATTCAATACGCTTTTGCGATTTTCTGAAAGATTTTAGAGGGACAGAGTGATTTTGGTGACATTTGTGACTGTTATAAAGTTGGATTGAATTAATTTAACTGAAAACTGATTAAAAGCACCAACTACACAATACCTGGTTCTGGTTGGACACAGACTTAAAGTGGACAGCTGGACAAAATGAATCAAAGAAGTGGAGAGAAAACATGTTTCTTTTAGTTGAAACAGTCCAAACTGTAGCTGACATGCATTAGTAAAGTAAATAAAGTGAACCAAGTTCCTGCTCTGAATAGTTTGATACCTTTTTAACCTGAACATCTGAAGGAATCACTCTAAGCCTGATGACCTGGTGAAGCAAGCAGTGAGTGAACAAGGTGACAGTTGGACGTTACGATACTTAAGGATGAATATCGATTTTTTTTTTTTTTTCTAGGAAAGAAAATATCGATATTATTATACAGCTCTAGCCAACAGCAACTTTTATTATTGGGTTTGAAAAGGTTGGAAAATATCAGTCAGAACTGCAATCCTAATATCGAATATTAATATCAGCCCAAAGTTTCATATCAGTACCAACTGTGCAGATGTCAACTAAAAGCAGCTCTTATTTTTCTTTATTTTATAAAACTTGTCTTGTTGTGATTGGAATAAGACATCAGAATCGGTATCAGTCCGATAAGTAAAACCCTGCTGAGGTCGTCAATTAACAAAGAATTAACTAAATTAAAAAAATAATAATATTGTAATATTTCCCATAGTTTAATGTATGTTTAAATTCTTTATTTTGACACATTTTCTGTTACTATCTTTGATTGTTTCAGTTTTGTGGCTCATTGATTTATTGGCTGATGTGTCAAAAGTCAACAATTCAAGACCAAAATCTAATTTTAAATATGTAAAATGTTTGAACAAACATTTTAATGTTTTTGTAAATTTAGCAGTTTAAAACTCTGAAACCTTTGGTCAATACCCAATATTATTATGAGATATTGATTTGGATATGTGATAATCGATATTTTTATCAATAATATTTGCACCGTATATTTTCCTACCCCTTTAATAACATTGAAAAGTTGGGGAATTACACTTTTAAATGTTGTTTTAAAGAAACCATCATAATTATATTATTTACAGATCATTTATCAGACTATTAATTGTTTAGAAACTGATTTTTTTCATTTATTATTATGCGATATTGGAAAAACATTAAGATTTTTAGTAATTTATTAAGTTGTGTTGTCAATTAATCAATTTTCTGTTTGTGAAGATTTTTTGAAAATCTAAAGAAATTTTCCCTAAGCGTTTCTTGGATTTCCAGCGGTTTGTAAGATCTCATATTATTGAAATAAAGCCAGGTTTTAAGGATTTTTTGTCATTTGTATTTTTAAGGTAAGTCAGGAGAAAATGAAAATTTGAAGTCGGATTTGGTCTAAATAAAATTGTAAAATGTTATGTTTAGCCCATGGCCCCTACGGCGGGTGAGTGGGGTATAGCTCTTGTGGCGAGCTCATCATACAAAACCTTCTTATGATCTGGTATCAATGATGGATTTGGGCTGTGTATAATTCGTAGTGCACGTTGATGGGTGATATTGGTGTGGTGACATGGGGGTCACTAATCTGATTTTTTGTTTTGGGTATATACTGGGGGTGGTTATTCGGTTAATACTGATAATATGGCTCGCTATTGGGATGCTGGTGGGATGTGTGGGTCGGTGTATTTTTTTTCGTTGAGTGTTGTGTGTGTGTGTCGGTGGGGTGGTCTGGGGCATGACTGTGAGGAATGCAGGTTGGTGGGCTGGTTGGGACGGCATGAGGGGCTTTGGGACACGCACGAGGACGACGCAAGAACGAGAAGCAAGAAGGGGGACGGGGAAAAGCGGAAGAGAGCGAGGGGGAAGGAAGAGGCGAGGAGAATCAGGCGACAGCGAGGAGAGACAGAAGGAAAAAAAGAAAGAGAAGAAGAAGAAGATGAGGAGAAGAAGCTGAGGACAGAGGAAGCGAAGGAAAAAGAAGAGAGGCGAAGAGGAGAAGAGTGAAGGAGGAAGAGGAAGAAGAGAAGGAGCACGAGCGACGAGACGAGAAGAGGAAGAAGGAAGAGGGAAAAGGACGAGAAGAGGAGGACAGAAGACGAGGAAGAGGAGCAGAGGAAAGGGGCGAGGAAGGAAGAGAGGAAGAAAGAGAGAAGAATGAGGAAGAAGAGGCAGCAGAGCGCGAGACGAAGAGGAAGAAGAAGACGAGGAGAGGGAGAAGAGGACGCAGAGAAGAAGAAGAGAAGAGCAGAAGAAAGCGGAAGAAAAGAGAGGCAAGAAGGAGTGAAGAAGAGAAGAAGAAGGACAGAAGAAGGAAGAGAAGATGGGACGAGGAGAAGACGCAGCGGAGCAGGACAGGAAAGAAAGAAGAAGAGGGAAGAAGAGCGACGAAGAGAGAGGAGGAAGAGGAGGAAGAGAGGAAGACTGAAGCAGATGAGGAAGAGAGAGGACAGAAGAGAGAGAGCCGGAAGCAGAGAGACAGAGGGAAGAACGAAGACGAGGATAACGAAGGAAGAGAGAACGAGAAGCGAGTAGAGAAAAAGAAGAAGGACGACGGCAGACGAAGAAGGAGGGCAGGAAGAAGAGGAAGGCGACGAAGAGGAAGGAGAAGAGGAACGAAGCAAGCAAGGAGAAGACGCAGATGAGAGAGGGCGGAAGAGCAAGCAGAGAGAAGAAGATGAGGAAGAAGAAGAGACAGAGGCAAGACGATAGATGGGAAGCAGAGGATGAAGCGCGGAGAAGGAAGAGAAGCGAGCGACGAGAGCAGGAGGAAGAGATGAAGATGAGGACAGAAGGGAAGAGATGAGGACGAAGACATACGGAAGCGAGGAGAAGAGACGAAGAGAAGAGGCAGAAAGAAGAGCGAGGAGAAGAGCGAAGAAGAGAGACCGATGAGAAGACGAGAGGAAGCAGAACGAGAGGAAGGACGACGGACGAAGAAGACAGAAGAGAGGCAGAGAGAAGAGCGGACAGAAGAAGAGAGGAGAGAAGGAAGAGGAAGAGGCAAGAGAGAAGATGGAAGAGTGACGAGCCGAGCGAAGAGCGAAGAACGAGGACGAAGAAGAGGAAGGAGATGCGAGAGACGAGGAAGAAGAGAGAAAAAGGAGAGAGGAAGAGGAGACAAGAGAGGGAAGAAGAAGAGGACGAAGATGAAGAGAGGAGAGAAGAAGAGAAATGAGTGAGAGCGCAGAAGAGGAGGAACGAGGAAGAAGGGAAGAAGCAGAGAGAAGGGAAGACAGAGCTGGGAGGCGGACAAGAGCAGAGAGGAGAAGAGAAGAAGACGACAGAAGATGCAGGAGAGGGCCGGGAACGAGAAGCAGTGAAGAAGACAGCGAGCAAGAGAGAAGAGCAGGAAGAGAGGAAGAGACGATGAGGAAGAGGAGAAGGCGAGCAAGAGGAAGCAGAGCGAAGACGAGCAGAAGCAAGAGGAAAGCAGAGGAACAAGGAAGCGAGAGCAGAGAAGAAGAAGAGGAAGAAGAAGAAGAGAGGAAGAAGAAGAGAAGAAGAGAAGAGAGCGGCGGAGGAAGAAGAGGCAGAAGAAAGCAACGAGAAGGACAGAGAGAAGAGAGACGGAGAAGAAGGAAGCGGAGAAGAGGAAGAGCACGACGATGAAGCTGAGGAAGCGGGCGACAGAAGAGGCGAAGAAGAGAGCGATGAGGCAGCGAGAAGAGCGGGCCGAGAAGCGAGCGAAAAGCGCATGAGGAAGAAGAGCAGAAGCGAGAGAGAAGAAGAAAGCAAGAGAGAAGCAGAGGTGCGGCGAAGAGCGAGTGACGGAAGAAGCAGACGGACGGCACGAGGAGCGAAGAACGAATCAAGAAGGAGGAGAAGACTCAAGAGGACGCCGATGAAGAGCGCGAGACAGACAGACGTCGCAATCGAAGAAAGGAGCAGCGAGAAAGAAGCGAGGAAGAAGCACAGAGGAGCCAGAGCCAAGAACGAAGGAGAAATGAAGAGAAGAAGCGGGGGAAACAAGAAGAAGAGGCAAGAGAAGGGAGAGACAACGAAGGAGCCGATGCAAACAGACGAAAAAGGACAAGCGGGAGAGAAAAGACGTGAAGGAAAACGAAAAAGAGGAAGAGGCCGAAAAGAGGAACGGGCGAGAGCGGGAGGAGCCAAAAAACTGCGGGGAGGCGAGCACGAACGAGGCGCCAAATCTCCTCCTCTCTCATCTTCCTCCTCTTCCTCCTCTCCTCCTCCTCTCCTCCTCTCTTTCCTCTCTCCTCCTCTCATCTTCCTCCTCTTCCTCCTCATCTTCTCTCTCCTCTCTTCCTCCTCTTCCTCTTCCTCCTCTCCCATCCTCACTCTTCTTCTTCCTCCTCTCTCCTCTCCTCCTTTCCTCTCTCTTCCTCCTCTCTTCCTCCTCTCTCCTCCTCTTCCTCATCCTCTCCTCTTCCTCCTCTTCCTCCTCCTCTCTTCCTCCTCCTCCTCTCCCCTTCCTCCTCCTCTCCCCCTCCTCATCTTCCTCCTCTTCCTCTTCTCCCCTCCTCCTCTTCCTCCTCTCCTTCTTCCTCCTCCTCTCTCCTCCTCTCCTCTTCCTCCTCCTCCTCTTCCTCCTCCTCTCCCCTCTCCCTTCCTCCTCTTCCTCCTCCTCTTCCTCCTCCTCTCTCCTCCTCTCTTCCTTCCTCTCCTCTCTCTTCCTCCTCTCTCTCCTCCTCCTCCTCCTCCTCCTCCTCTCCTCTTCCTCCTCCTCTTCCCCTCTTCCTCATCTCTCCTCTTCTTCCTCCTCTCCTCCTCTCTTCCTCTCTCCTCTTCCCTCCTCTCTCCTCTCTCCTCTCCTCTCTCTTCCTCCTCTCCTCCTCTCTTCCCCCTCATCCTCCTCCTCTTCCTCCTCCTCTCCCCCTCCTCTCTTCCTCTTCCTCCCTCCTCCTCTTCCTCCTCCTCTCCTCCTCATCCTCCTCCTCTTCCTCCTCCTCTCCACTCCTCATTTCCTTTCCTCCTCCTCCTCTTCCTCCTCCTCTTCCTCCTCCTCCTCCTCATCCTCCTCCTCTCCTCCTCATCCTCCTCCTCTTCCTCCTCATCCTCCTCCTCTTCCTCCTCCTCTCCCCACTCCTCATCTTCCTCTTCCTCCTCCTCCTCCTCCTCCTGTCTGAGCTCTGCGTCTGTTTGGAGACAGCAGCCATTTTAGCAACCTGCCTGCTGCTGGTTTCTTCTTCTGAGCTGCTTTGGGTGTTTGTGTGTTTTAACCCCAGGATGTCAGCAGACGCTCTTCGCTTTCATTTAGCTTCTCTCGATAATCCCCAGCATGTTTGGTGGCAACTTTATTCTGCACACATTTTGAGGCTTTTTTTAAATTTCTGGTCAAGATTTTTATTGAATATTTCCTCCTGTGCCCTCATTGTAGTCCAACATTTTTGTCTGATCATTTATAAATAATGTTGATTTATAAATGAAGTTCATTTTTTAAATAAAAATTTGTTTATTTGCATCTTTTTTTATACATAATCTTTGCTCATTTGAGCATTTGTAATCTGCCATATTTGCTTTATCAACTTTGGAATGATTTAACATTTTGACCCTTTAAATTAACAGAATAAAACACTAAAGTCTGAGTGATGAGAACATTTTTCCTGTTTCCTCTTTACTTAATTTGTGAAACCTCTGAGCTTTTTTACAGTGAATCACTAATGGAGAAGACTAATCATGTCCTAAAACCAGTAAACTGTCATTTTCCTTGACATGTTGAGGCAAACATGAGAAACTATCCCAGCATCCTCTGGTGTTTGAAATCGGTTAAAGTTTCTCCTCTTGTCTTTGCTGCTTCTGCTGATAAATTAGTTATTCTCTCAGAAGATGGTACAGCATCAGATTGTTGCTGTGGTAACAAACCAATCTATGAATATTGTTCCTTGAACTTTTACAGAGTAAACTTGGCAGCTCCTTAAAATCTATAAATGTTAAATTATTTAAAATCTTTTAATTTACATATGCTGAAACCATTATGTCAAATTTAGCAGCAATGATGATCTCAATAAACAAATGTTACATTTATATATCTGTGGTCTGTGTTAAAATATTAGCATCTATGAGGCCCTGAAGTCCTGGGGGGCCTGATGGAGCTGCTGACTTGATTTGGATATAACAGAAGTGGAAATAATTGATATTTATTTTAATTGTATTTTTTGATTAGTTGTTTTTAAGACTAGTTGTGGGTTTATATAGCAGTTCACCGACGATGTTTTCCCATAACATATAATTACCCAGTGATATTTTTACTTTTATTGTCTACTTAACATCTTTTAATACAAAAACACGGTGGACAAGTTTTATCAAGTTTTCTGGGGGAAACCCTGAAACCTGATATGTTTTTTTATATAGAATAAAAGCTGTGTATTACTGTAAGCGAATGACCTCTGACTTACATGTTTTACATTCTCTCGTCTGTTTCTGACGTTATTGCCCGACCTTAAACTTTGTCCCTGCTGGTTGCCGTATGCAGAACATAATCAGTGGCTCGGCCTTTGCTCTTTATTCCAGAAACATAACAGTTTTGGATTTTTTGTCCAGTTGGTTGTTATTATTGTCATATTTGTGGCTAAACAGCTGAATAAAGGAAGCAGACATGTCTCTTCTGTGTTTATTCTCAGTCTGTTTTCACACGGCACACCAGAATAAAATACTTATTTATATGTTTTTATATTTTCTCATTTATATCTGTTCAATTTTTAAGGATGAGTAAAGATAAAGGGTTAATCTCGATTGCTTGAACGTAGAATAATCCTGAATAAGGCTGGGCATTATCGACTTACAATTTCATCGCGACAATCTTGTGCTACTAATGTGATAACAATCAGGATTATGATTAAAACTATATATTTATTACTTTTTAGGTAACTACAAACATTCTTATTTGAAATAAGTTTGAGAAAATAGACGATTATTTATATTTTAAACTGCACACAGTAGGTGCATTTAAAGTTATTTTCTCTTGACGTTTATTGGTAGATGCATTCTGCTGCTGTGCTGTGATTGGCCGTCGGTGGTTACCACGGCAACCGGTAACTGACAGCTTCCCCCCTTCTTCTGTTGCCACATGTTTTTAACTGTTATCAGAGTTAATGTTATGCATTTTAGCTGTTTTAATTGTAGACATACATATAATTTATTGATTCATGTTGTTGTTATTGGGGAGTTTTCATGTTTCATATTCTATTCGGTGTTTATAAGTTTCTGCTTTCAATTGTAAAATCCGTCCAATAAGTAAAACTATGGGGGTTTTTTTTACAGTTCATCAACAATTATTTTAAAATTACTGCATAGATTTAGTTAAATTTAAGGCTTTAATTGCATTAAAACATGACATTTAAGGACTGCAATTAATGATTATTTTATATTTAATTATTGATATAACATATTTACAGACAAGAAGGTTTTATTGTTTTATGTTGAAAGCAAAATGCATATATTTTTGTTTAAGCAAAATGCATATATTTTTGTTTAAGACAGTTGTGTCTTAAGTGCCGCTCTAAGAATGTTCTTTTGATAAATTGCCTTTTTTGAAAGCTCACTCCAGTTAACAGTTAATCAATTACTAAATTAGATGATGATTATTTCTATAAAAACCATCACTATTGATCATTTCATCCCTAGAAAAGTTTGTAGACTGAGGCCATGACTTGATCTTTTGTTGAAATACCATAAAAATGTGTAATAGTTGCCGGATTTATATTCAGCGGCATTAAAAAAAACATTTGCGCACTATGCGTTGAATGTTGATGGCATTATTAATGTGAAAAATGGCAAAAGCATTAAATTTGATTAGCATAAGCCTTATGCTAACCCGTTTGTGTTTCTGGAGGCCATGTTGTTTTTGTTTGGTCATGTGACCAAGGCTGCCTTCCTCAGCACCTGCCTGAGTCCTCTGCAAAATCAATCATTGCTGTCATTGATCTATTTATTCACTGGAATGTGCATGACTAGATCTTATGATTATGTTATGAATGGTGGGACTAATTTGTACTGGATGCAGCTAACCGCACGATGCAGTTTGTACTCTTCACACCTCCATAATGTCACTTAGACCTTGCACTTACTGCAGGCACTGATAGACGAGGCATAGAAACTGTCACACTGTTCCAAAACAAACCAGCTGGAGCTCCAGTCCAGTCCAGGTTCAACAAATGGGGTGAAGGACAGATAGATTCATCTGAATTATGAACAAATCGCAAGAGTTATGCTGGAAATTATGTTCAGTCTTCATTCAAAAGAGAAATTTATTTGAAATGTCCCTGCTAGATTGTCAGTGACTGCTTGGTAAAATCAGCAGCTATACCCAGGTATCTCACAATATTAGTCAAAGACCAGCTTCATTTCACCATTTCTCTGAATTAAATGCCAAATTTCTCCAGAAAGTAGTTTGAAATATTGTAAACCAGAGATGGACCAATCACATTTTTGTGCCCGATAACAGATTTTTGCTTTTCTTTATGGTCTGACTTGCTAATTTCAGCTTTCTGGATTAAAACCTTTGTAAGCTCTTCTATACGAATAGTTTAGTGTAGCAAACACCGCCTGCAGTAGAGGAAAAAAGTTTCCATGACAGTAGAAAGTAGAAATTATAATTATCCTCATTTATACAATAAAGCATCTTTAATCTGCATCCTGATAAATTCACAGACCTAAAGAGTTGAGATTTAATGTGTTTTAATTCACATGAGGGAACATAAACATTCCAATCTTTCAGTATTTGGTCATTAGTCAACTGATTATGTAAAATAACACTTACCTGTATTGTGCCTTGTTTCCTCAGAGCAGTGCGGTTTGGTTCTATTTTGTCTATTTCCATAGTAAAAGTGGCCTATAAAACAGGATTAGCCTGGAACTGTTTTAGTCGTGCTCAGGATATTTTTGATGTTAGCACCTCCTACTGGTGTGGCATTGGTACTGTAGGGTTTCTGATTGAAAATACCAAAAGTTGGTGTGGTTGAGTTTGCTATTTATCCCGTTTCAGTTGAAGTGGCCTTTATCATCGACCAGTAACACACCATTCTTCCTTCACTTGATGGTCCATAGGACAATGACACGATAGAGTGAAGCTCGCGTCACTCAACACAAATGTTTCTAAAGTTTAAATCTCAACTTAAAACCCACCTGTTTAAAGTTGCTTATGGCTAAATTGCAGGTTTTGATGTCTTCGATGTTTTAATGTTCTTATCTTTACTTTTCATCTAGTTAACTTTTTTCTCTTTCACACTGTCTATGTAAAGCTCCCCCGGAAAACGTCCCAGTTAAACCACTCAATATCTAGGGGTGTGAGAATCCTTGTTAAATGGCATTTTAACTAAAACTCTGAGGTGTGAGAATCCTTGTTAAATGACATCTTAACTAAAACTCTGAGGTGTGAGAGTCCTTGTTAAATGACATCTTAACTAAAACTCTGAGGTGTGAGAATCCTTGTTAAATGGCGTTTTAACTAAAACTCTGAGGTGTGAGAATCCTTGTTAAATGACATCTTAACTAAAACTCTGAGGTGTGAGAATCCTTGTTAAATGGCGTTTTAACTAAAACTCTGTGATGCGAGAATCCTTGTTAAATAGCGTTTTAACTAAAACTCTGAGGTGCGAGTCCTTGTTAAATGACATCTTAACTAAAACTCTGAGGTGTGAGAATCCTTGTTAAATGACATCTTAACTAAAAACTGTGAGGTGTGAGAATCCTTGTTAAATTGTGTTTTAACTAAAACTCTGTGATGTGAGAATCCTTGTTAAATGGCATTTTAACTAAAACTGTGAGGTATGAGAATCCTTGTTAAATGGTGTTTTAACTAAAACTCTGAGGTGTGAGTCCTTGTTAAATGACATCTTAACTAAAACTCTGAGGTGTGAGTCCTTGTTAAATGACATCTTAACTAAAACTGTGAGGTGTGAGAATCCTTGTTAAATGGCGTTTTAACTAAAACTCTGTGATGTGAGAATCCTTGTTAAATAGCGTTTTAACTAAAACTCTGAGGTGTGAGAGTCCTTGTTAAATGGCGTTTTAACTAAAACTCTGAGGTGTGAGAATCCTTGTTAAATTGTGTTTTAACTAAAACTCTGTGATGTGAGAATCCTTGTTAAATGGCATTTTAACTAAAACTGTGAGGTATGAGAATCCTTGTTAAATGGTGTTTTAACTAAAACTCTGAGGTGTGAGTCCTTGTTAAATGACATCTTAACTAAAACTCTGAGGTGTGAGTCCTTGTTAAATGACATCTTAACTAAAACTGTGAGGTGTGAGAATCCTTGTTAAATGGCGTTTTAACTAAAACTCTGAGGTATGAGAATCCTTGTTAAATAGCGTTTTAACTAAAACTCTGAGGTGTGAGAGTCCTTGTTAAATGGCGTTTTAACTAAAACTCTGAGTGTGAGTCCTTGTTAAATGACATCTTAACTAAAACTGTGGGGGTGTGAGAATCCTTGTTTAAATGGCGTTTTAACTAAAACTCTGTGATGTGAGAATCCTTGTTAAATAGCGTTTTACTAAAACTCTGAGGTGTGAGAGTCCTTGTTAAATGGCGTTTTAACTAAAACTCTGAGGTGTGAGAATCCTTGTTAAATTGTGTTTTAACTAAAACTCTGTGATGTGAGAATCCTTGTTAAATGGCATTTTAACTAAAACTGTGAGGTATGAGAATCCTTGTTAAATGGTGTTTTAACTAAAACTCTGAGGTGTGAGTCCTTGTTAAATGACATCTTAACTAAAACTCTGAGGTGTGAGTCCTTGTTAAATGACATCTTAACTAAAACTGTGAGGTGTGAGAATCCTTGTTAAATGGCGTTTTAACTAAAACTCTGAGGTATGAGAATCCTTGTTAAATAGCGTTTTAACTAAAACTCTGAGGTGTGAGAGTCCTTGTTAAATGGCGTTTTAACTAAAACTCTGAGTTGTGAGACGTTTAACTGAAGTCCTACAAGGGTTTTAATGTTTTTATCTTTTTTAACCTTTTTTCTTTAAAAAAATTATCTTTGTCTTTCTGTTTATTCACCGTCACATGCTGTTTTTATTTTAATTATTTAAAGCACTTTGAAATGCCTTGCTGCTGAAATGTGCTAAACAAATAAAATTTGATTAATTCATTGAAGTATCACTACAAAATTAGTGATTTTGATTGTTAAATATTGGGCTGCAGAACTCAAAAGCTGCTCTGTCTATTTTTACCTGCACATTTCAGGCAATTTTAAAGACTTTTCAGCTTTTTATTAATGTTGATATTCATGTTCTTATTTATCATGAACTCAAAGCAAAAAGCCAATTATTCTGTTTATCTGTGAGTGTATTAGGGCTGCAGATTATTTTAGTAATCAATTGACATATCTATTATTCTGACGATTAAAAAAAGATGCATTCTCTAGAAAAGTTTTGGCTTCATTTCTGCTCTGAATATGTTTTTCTTTGAGCGAATAGTCTTGTTTTGATTCTCTATATGCTAGTTGACAAAATTAGTTGACGATTATTTCAGTATTTGATTAACCACGATTAATTTGAAGAATCGGTTCAGCCGGTATAGGAAGGGCTTCTTTAATGAGTTTTTTTCACACTGATGGTGTTTTCTCTGTTGTCCCCTCCATGCCAGAGGCCGCCTGGCTTCTCCCTGCACCTGTGATGGTGCCATGTGACCTCACGGCGGCGGAGCCCTAACCTCACCCCGGCGCTCCATCACCTCCACTTTAAGCCGTTCGCCCTCCGGTGACCTCCACCCGTTTCACCCGTGGAGAGAGCCCAGAAGAAGGCCACCACATGACTCATTCACTGGAGCCCTGGACCAAGTAGGTGCATCAGGTTGATCTGTCCAAAATGTCCAACATGTCTTTGGACTGCAGTTGATAATCTACCTCAGCGATCTGCGACTCCAGGCCTTGGGGGCTGGTTTCAGCTTCTACTCCTACTCTTCCAAATCAAACTGTAAATCAACTGTATGTATATCGTGTACAGTTTTCACTGAATTAGTGCTTTGAATGTACACTCTAGTTAACAAATGAGTGCTGTTGATGATTATTTCAATGATCGATTAATAACGATTAATACAATTAATACAAATATGCTCGTAAAAATGAAAATAAGAGCTGCAGACTCTTTGAAATGCATTTCCAGTACCTGTTTTTGTCAGCCCGCCTGATGCCCAGTAGGACTGTGAAGCAAATCGATGACTAACTAAACTTAATCAGATTTTTCTTTAATTAAAAAAAATATATTATATATATTTAATTGTCTCCTAAAAGCACAGTATTTTTGCATTCCCTTCTTTCTGTAGGGTAAGACTAAAAGCTATGCCACTTCTTTTGACATTTGAAGTTTAGTCTCAGAGATTTTGGTTTTTTAATTGTTTGATTCAAATATTTTTAAAATTAAAATGTTAAATTTTACAATTATTTTTTGTTTTATTTGTAGGCCTGAACTGAATTGTCCCAAAAATTATTGCAAAAACAATAATGTAATGCTCAAACCACTTTCAACTGATTTTACAATAATAATGACACATTGGCTGTGTCCAAATTCAGGGTCTGCAACCTCAGAAGGACGAATTTGAAGGCCGATTACGTCATAGCGTGGCGACAAGGCCTGTCCGAATTCAAATTTAGCTTAAGACTCCTTCAAATGCGTCCTTCAAATGCGTCCTTCTTTTCCCCAGATTTGAAGGATGGGTCCGGTGTGTCCTTCACGGCCCACGATATCCCATAATTCATTGTGGGTTCCAAATGGGCGTTCGGGCAGAGCGTCAATGGCGGCGAATAGCGACTAATTATTTAGCTTTATAACACTTTAAATGTCACAACGTGATTTGGTTCAATGTTTTTAGGCGAGAATGTAAGAGTGTAGATCTCAAATATCTGCTCGGTTATCAATACATCACCTAATTGCATTATAGCTCAGACGTTTTCAGACCTGTCTGCTACCGCTGAGTTAGCATCCAGCGTTAGCATCCAGCGTTAGCATCCAGCGTTAGCATCCAGCGTTAGCATCCAGGTGGCCGGAGCTCCAGGTTTCGGTACCGAGAGAAAACGCCCAACTCCTGGCACATCGTTATAAAAACTCCCGCTAGTTTCCCCAACGAGAGAGTTAAATACTGATATTATCCAGACAGGTCTGGTTGAAAAATGTTTGATTCATAAAGTATTTCAAAGCAGAGAACATCGGTTTGATTGACTAATTAAAGTTAAGCCTTCAAACATAACAGGTTTATTTAATCATAATGACCTATCTTCACTATAAAAGGTGAAGAATAATATAGAAATCAGTAATAAATGACTGAAAAACAAACTTCGGCACCGGTGGGTTTTTTTTTTCCACTGCTCTCTGCTTCACACTGTCACGGTTGCTAGGCAACATGAGTTACGCTCAGGTGGGGGCGGGGCCAGTTGGTGAAGGCCACACCTGTCCGAATCCACAGGTATTTTTCTTCCGGACTTCGTTTTTCCGTTTTTCCTTCGAAGGAAGCAGACCCTGAATTCGGACACACCCGTAAATGCAAATACAAACTGTCAAAGTTAAAAATAAACAAAAACTTGAATTTCTAGAGAACATTTAACTGGAAACATTTCAAGCATAAAAAACATACAAAACGACTGGAACAATAATAATTTAAATAAATGATGAGGTCTAGACTGGAAAAGTGCCAATTCAGAATATTTTTATTGGATTTTGCAATGCTATGTTTTAATAAAGCATAGAAAATAAAATTTAAAAAATCCCCATCAATGCCATTTTGGCAGTTGGGACCTTTGTAAAAAAAAAAAAATAAAATAAACCTAACGACTCCATATTGGATATCAGATGTTTTCAAAAATATCAAGTTTTCAACTAAATTAAATGGGATGGCACTTTTAATTGATTTATTGCATATCTTGACAGGCCCAAAAAACAAAAAGCTGGATTTGGTGAAGCTAAGTAGTTAATTGTTTTCCTAGATGTTCCCTTGCTTAACTTCTGCTTCTGTTCGCGGCGTTTTCAGATCACAGTTGTTGTGTTGATGGGAAAATATTAACCTGGTCAGATTTCCATGCAAAAAAAGAAAATCACCATAATTCTGACAAGGATGTAAAAGTGGGAGTTTAAGCTGCTGTAACTGAGTTTTCTGTGTGTTTATATGGTGGTGCTTGTCAGTAAGCAGTTGTTGCCTCTGTGGGTCTCTAACTTCAGACCGCATATTCTATACACTGCGGACTTTGGCTGCGTGTTGTGGTGTCTGTGGAGCTGTGTGCGGTCCAAGGTTATTTCTTACTGCCGGTAAACATCCTGGTTCTGGCGTACACAGATGGTGAGGAACAATGGACTGGAACTGGACGGAGCATTCGGTAGGAAAAACAAGAGCAACACAGCAGCGTTTTTCTCCGTTTATGCGTTTGGATGCAAATCTTCAATATGACGGCACATCTAGCTTTAATTTTCTGATCTGTCAGTGGGGTCAACATTTTCTCAATGTTGTTTTACTTCCTCTGACTTCATTTAAAAACACCGAATTGGTGAAAAGTGATTGTAATGAATTCTTCCCACTGTAAGCACATCCTCACCAAAGAGGGTTATTGTTGGCTAAGTGGTGCTGTGTTCACTGATCAGCAAGAGATTAGATTCTGGAGTTTCTGATAATTGGATACTTTTTATGGTATTTTGTAGGGCTGTAGTGATACAATAATCTCACGATACGATACACAATATTCTGCCCACGATACGATATATATTGCGCTATTTAGCAAATGATACAATTCAATACACTTTTGCGATTTTCTGAAAGATTTTAGAGGGACAGAGTGATTTTGGTGACATTTTGTGACTGTTATAAAGTTGGACTGAATTAATTTAACTGAAAACTGATTAAAAGCACCAACTACACAATACCTGGCTCTGGTTGGACACAGACTTAAAGTGGACAGCTGGACAAAATGAATCAAAGAAGTGGAGAGAAAACATGTTTCTTTTAGTTGAAACAGTCCAAACTGTAGCTGACATGCATTAGTAAAGTAAATAAAGTGAACCAAGTTCCTGCTCTGAATAGTTTGATACCTTTTTAACCTGAACATCTGAAGGAATCACTCTAAGCCTGATGACCTGGTGAAGCAAGCAGTGAGTGAACAAGGTGACAGTTGGATGTTACGATACTTGCAGATGGATATTGATTTTTTTCTAGGAAAGAAAATATCGATATATATCGCGATATCGATATTATTTTACAGCCCTAATTGTCATGTGAATAATTTGTTCTGGTGCACTTAAGTAAATTACTTTTTTACTTCGCAGAAGATTCATAATCAATTTACAAACTACGCCTGTTTTAAACTGCCCCTGATTGAGCAGTTGGTTGCGCTCTGCTTCATGTGAAAGCCACGTGTGGACATTTTCAGCAGCTGATTTCACCTGGTCCACATGACGATCAGCTCCTCAGAGCGTGATGAATAAAGGAGCCGGAGGTCTGACTGAGGCTGTTTACTCTCTGCTTTATGTCCTGACATTCAGGAGGGGCCGGCCTTAGCAACAGTGACTGAGCAGCTTCTCAGAGGCTGAACCATCTCCCCGCAGCAGAGAGGGGTGCGCACGTTTCACACTAAAACAATCTGGGGATCTCTCTTTATTTCGAGCTGAATATACTGGTTTGCAGCTTGAATTTGATCAGTTGTTGAATTTCTAATCAAAAATCTGTAGTTTTATTTATGTAGCTATCCCACACCTCTGCTGCTTTCATCTGTTTTCATGATTGTTTTTTTTTTTTGGAGAAAGTTCACAAATGAGGAAGTGAATGAACTATTCAGAGTCTGCCAGGTTTTTTTTTTTTTTTTTTTTTTTAAAAAGACGCATCACCGAGTCATATTTCCCTCTCAGTCACAACATGATGCTCCAAATTAGGATGATATTTGACCGTAGCATTCCTTCCCTCGATTACCTCCTTCTCCTCCCACGATTTCTCTGATAATCCTCCGTCTCTCGCTGCCCACTCTCCACCTGGTGGTCTCTCCCTTGCAATCCATACATTTGCACGCTTTTGGTTGGCTTTCTGTGCGATGGCAGCCTGCAGGATGGGAGGACGACGGAGGGAGAAGCCCTAAAGAGGAGACGGTTGGCGTTTGTAATGGGGAGGCTGTGGATTTTACGTCTCAGAAGGCTGACTCTGCTTTCGCTGTTTGTTCTTCATCTTTGCTGACTGAAGGCTCAGTCCTCCTCTTCCTCCTCCTCCGTACGTCACTTACAGAGAGGAGGGCGGGAGAGGTCAGAAGCTGCAGCAGGCTGACCTCTTCTACAGGTGTGTGTTTGTGCGCGATGGGAGCTGCAGAGGTTTGTGTGTTTTCTGCAAAGCGTGACATGTGGGTTGTGCTGGGCCTGCAGCTGCAGCGGCTGACGGTCACTCCAGTCACATGTTTCTGGGTTTAAAAGTGTCTGAGGGTATTTTGAATGTTAACCTTATTGATCAGAGAAGGAAATGTGTTTTTATTTTGGAAATAAGAGGTCATTCTTGGATGTGGTCTTTTAATTTTAATGAATTAATGTTGTTTTGATTTACACACAATAAGCCTAAAGAGTGAAAATGTATCAGCTTGGGTAATTAAAATGATAGTAATGGGAAAATAAAGAATTAATTGCACGATAAAGTAAAAACAATCTCTGATTAATATTTTTTTATTTAAAGAGACTTCATAATCTATTTGGGTATTTTATTTTTAGCTATTACTTTTGGTTATTTTTTATTTATTATATTTAATATATCTTCCAGTTTAAATTCTTTATAAAGTTAAAGTTTATAAACATATTTCTTGAAAAATGGTCTCAGAACAAAAATATTGTTTATTGCAATAATTTCTGGGTCAATATTTTGTCTAGCAAAATTTATTGTGACACACCAATCCGATATTAATATCTGTATCGATCTGATATTGAAAAGAATCTAGATAACGGCAGATCTATTCAGTCTAGCTCTATTCAGTTCCTTTTTAAATGAGAAAATAAACAATTTATTGCCTAAAATGCAACACTAGATTCCTTTAGTAATCATTTGCAGCAAAGGATGCTTCTAACATCAATCCTTTTTGTTTGACTTATTGATACGATGATTATTTGTATTAACTGAGTCAAAAAAGTTATTAATTAGACATTTTTTAAACATAATTTGAACCTGGTGAAGCTAAAGAAGTTCTGGGTAGAACAGATTTTTTTTCTCTTAAATGCAAAATGTAAATGTAGTTTTTTTGCATATTTATTGCTCTGAGTTGTTTTAGCACATTTCCTTTTTCAGTGCTAAATTAAATGGTTATTTCATCAATCGATTAATCACAATTAATCTGATTAATCACTTCAACCTAAATCAGATTGAATCTCTTAACATCCAAAATAGTTAAATTCACATCCAGTCACACAGAAAATGCTTCTAATGTCGGTGAAATAAAATAGTTTGATTATAAAATGCCATATGGTGGAAGGTGACCCCACTTGACTCTTATTTTCTAATTTAAATAAAAAGCAGCTGTGATTCCCAGTGTCCCAAACACGGAGCAGAAGTTTGCGTTATCTGCGGAGTCGTAGCGGAGCTCTCGGTTGAGAGGATGCCTCCTTTTTCTCCTGAGGGGGAGTGAGGGTGATCTGAGGTAAAAATGTAAACGAGGCTCGTCAGGGAGAATTATTGTCCTGAGAGCAGCTTGACCTCACAGCCATACTTTATACTTCTGTAACAATCCTCAGGAGTTTTATCCTGAACTAAGGGGTTTCTTTACAGATTAGTACTTGGGATGACTCAGATTTTCTTTAAATTGGTTAAAAATAACTTTATTTTCTGTACTTTTGATCTTTTTTTGACTGTTTCTTCCTTTTAAATGAGATGTTTTCCCCCTGATTCGAACCACTAAACCGACGTTGCATCAAATTTGTGACGGCAGCTCAAAGCGTTTTAACTTTAATGCAACCTTTGCTTTAATGGATCCTTCAGGAACCTTGTTAACTCCTGTGTTTCCGCAAGTGTTGCAGCGTTTCTGTTGCCATGTCAACCCTCTTGATGAAGCCACAGAGATGTTGCTCCTCAGATATTTTCCACTTTGTGCACATGTTTAGGACGAATGTGAGAAAAATGACAAAAACCTTAAGGAGCATGTTGGACACGTTGAAGCTCAGGTCTGGATTTTGAAGTATTTTCCAGAATATTTGGATGAATATTTGATTCCAGTCTCCACTTATCCATATTTTCACTGTTTTTTTTGTTTTGTTTTACAGACTTCGTGTTTAAAAACAGATGTGCAATAAGTGCACCATTACTTTTGTGTTTATGCTAAAAAAGGTTTAAAAAAGACTCAAATCAGGAAATTCTGAATCTGGCACCAGCAGCAAAATGGCTGGCAATCAAAACATGTAGTCACAAAATATAAGAAAATCACAATAAGGTCAAATTTTCAGCAAAATGCACTCTGCAGTTTTTTAAGAAAGCATACGCTGATCCAAAGGAATGTGCAACTGAGTCAGATAATTTGACAAAATGCCCATATTTGTGCATTAAAAACAGGTTGTTTACAATAAGTGAAAACTCTAAAATAGTAAGAACAGTGGAAATACAAAAACCTTTAGCTGGGACGGTTACAGTCCAACAGTTGCTGCAGGAAGGATCTGATACACGGTCACTTTGTGCACACAGGATGCAGCAGTTTGTCATTGAAGCAGCTGAACTTTCCTTGAAGTGCCATTAAGTTTAGACATGGAAGACGATGCTAACATAAACTTTAGGATGGAAACTTATGATCTTATGATTTAGTAATCAATTATTCTAAAATTTAATTGATTAAATTGATAAAAAATGGGAACCTTCCTTTTTAAAATAAGAAAATTAACATTTCATTGAACTGCAGAACTACAGCATTCCTTTAGTAAAGACCTGGTCATTTGTAGCAAAAAATTAATCTGCAGCTAACAAGTCTGAGTCAATCCTTTCTGCTTGAGATAACGCTAGGCTAATATATTGATTATTTTTCAGATTATTTGATTAATAACTGAATGGTAAAATGTGCTTAATTGGAAATTTGTTTTGTACTGAATTTGAACCAAAAACTGAAGCTAAAACTGTGTCTGGATAAAACAGTTACAAACAACAAAAGTTTTTTTTTTTTTTTGTTTTTTTTTTTTTTTTAGCTCAAATACAAAATGTTGATATTTTTGCACAGTTTTGGCTCAGTTCTTGCTCTGGATGTGTTGTTGGTTCAGAAAATGTCTTTTTTTTAAGAGTCTGTAATCTCCAGGTGGCGATTAATCGATTACCAAATGAAGTTGATGATTATTCACGATTAATCGTTTCAGCCTCATTGAATTTATTAATTGAACACAGCTGGACAAAGTAAAACCTGTAAAACTGATTGTGTACAAATTGATAAACAAAACCAGATTACAGATAGAATCCACAATTCAGAAGCATTAACTTTGATTAAAGAAGTGCAAAGCAATCCAGTGAGGCCGTAAATGAGAAAACTTACATAAAGCAGAATTAGTAAATCTTCATGCTTCCAGTTTCTATGCTTTACACTTTCATGTTACTGTGAAATTGTAGCTTTTTCCGCAGAGATGAAGATGACAGATTAGAATAAATTGGATGGCATCTTAGTTTAGTGTCGTCTGTCTTCGCTGTAATAATTTGCCATGTAGGATAACAAATCAGAATAATTTGCCTGTGTTTTTGAGCGATCTGATTTGTTGTCCTCGATCAGCTCTTAACTTGGTCCAAATGTCCCAAAGTTCTTACTCTACCCTGAAAACACAAGGTTGGAGGAAATTAAAAGTTATAAAAATAAATTTTTATCTCGGCCTCATTTTTTATTTTTTAGCATCTTAAGTTAAAGCTAAAACTTTTACTGCTGCCTTTATCAATTTTATCACATTACAGTGTATCTGTGTTAAAATTAAGTGTTGGACTCAGACAGCAGATGGGTTTTTTTTGTTGTGTTTTTATGAATGTTTTTATTTACGTCTGTAAATGTCGAGCGTGTGCAACCACTAGAGGGCGAAAAGATTGTTTTACTTTCCACCCAAAGCCACTTTGCCACGATAAAACGATTCTGTCAAATTAAAATTAAATAAAACCTGGAGATGTAGCCATTATTAATTTAGTGCAGAGCGCCACAGCAAAAGGAATAGTAAATGGACTGAACTTTTATAGCGCTTTATCCAATCATTTCTGACCGCTCAAAGCGCTTTACACTAGAGCCACATTCACCCATTCGCACTCACAAACGCTCACACATTTATACACCGATACGCAGCTCGGTAGGCAATTTGGGGTTAGGTGCCTTGCCCAGAGGCACATCGGCATGTGGCAGGAGGAAGCAGGAATCGAACCTGCAACTTTCCGATCACAGGACGACTACTCTATCCACAGAGCCATAGTCGCCCAATAAAGTTAAAAAAAAAAACACTTTTTTTTTCTCGCTCTGTGTCGGCTTCGCTGCACGCACACTCGTTGCCATAGCAACTGGCAACAACACCACTATGCGTTTCAGGATTCAACACCAAAAAACACTCACCCTTTTCCCACACAAAGAACAGAACATTCAGTCGGTTAGTTTTATGTTTTTAGACTTAATTAGTGACATCTGTGGTAGATTAGCTAACGCTGCTATCAGCTATGCTAACACAGCTGTACAGCTAATTTAGCTGTTTAAATTAGCTCATTTAAACAGCAGGTGTTTAAATTAGCTAATTAGCTATATACTGTACTGAAGACCTGTCAGCGTTGGTGTTTAAATCACCTTTTTTTATTTTGTAACTGAACCCAAACACCAAATTCCACATCTCATCTACATCTTAGGATTGTCAAAGTCAAGCTAGCATAACTGAGCTACTTCCCTCTTCCTTGCCAATTTTTTCCTTAATTAAAACTTTTTCCTGATATTGTCATGTAGTTAACAATTAGTAGCAAAGCGCTGTGTCCCTTTTTCTTCTATATATCAGGCAGACATTTAAGATTTAGTGCGTTGAAGTGATAACAGTTAAAACCAATGCTAGACGGGGTCATGGCGTCATGCTGCACGGCGTCCACAGCCGTATGTCAGGATTGTTCTAAAGTGTCATGGATGGCCTCCATTTTCTGATTTATGCCTTTTCTAATCTTGGAGGGTGTTTAATTACCTGTGTTCTGTATATCTTCCATACCTCCTTGGTCCACATGCGATAAATTTAAGTGTTGCTGTTAGGCAAGTTTGAGCCGTATAACTTTATAGCGTCTATCTGCAGCTGTTAATGGTATTTCTTCAGGGTATGTTTGTCAGCTCGTGTCATATTTGTTTTTTTGGCGATATGGGGATTTGTTTTTGAGAAATTGTTCTTTAAAGTTATCAAGATGTTTTAATGAAAATGCGGTTTTGCTTGTGTTCAGGTCAGTCTAAGCTGAAAATGAGTGCGGTTGGGGAAAGCCCCCTGGACCCTGCCACGCCAGAGTCACGCAAGAGGAAGGGCTCGCCATGCGACACATCGGGGCAAAGGTAAGCATGCAGCCACGCTGCAGAGCTGAGGTCCATGCAGGCTGTAAACCCCAGTGACGCGTGAAAACATGAACCGGATGACATGAAAACAGAAGGCTGCAGTTTGGGGTTCAGGCTGGGAGACGATTTCCTGAGGAATCAGAGAAAACTGGAGTTACTCAGACTCTACTGCAAAGAATAAAACGTTACGGTGGTTTATTATTTGATCTAATGCAGTTTGTTGGTTCGTCTGAAACCAGGAAGTTTAAGGTTTTTATGTGATTTGGGTTTAAGATCCATAACCAATAAATGGTTTTAATGATTGAAGGGTTTCCATTCAATCGTGTTCAATTGGTTTCCTTTCCACCGTCCATCAACGTCCGTCCATCCATCCGTCCACCAACATCCGTCCATCAACATCCATCAACATCCATCCGTCCATCCATCTGTCCATCAACATCCATCCATCCATCCACCAACGTCCATCCATCCATCCGTCAATCCATCCATCTGTCCACCAACATCATCCATCCATCCGTCCAACATCATCCATCTGTCCACCAACATCATCCATCCATCCGTCCAACATCATCCATCTGTCCGTCCGTCCATCCATCCGTCCACCAACATCCATCCATCCATCCATCCATCCATCCGTCCACCAACATCATCCATCCATCCATCCGTCCATCCACCAACATCATCCATCCATCAATCTATCCATCCGTCCACCAACAACATCCATCCATCCGTCCATCAACATCCATCCATCCGTCCATCAACATCCATCCATCCGTCCACCAACATCCATCCATCCATCCATCCGTCCATCCACCAACATCATCCATCCATCAATCTATCCATCCGTCCACCAACAACATCCATCCATCCGTCCATCAACATCCATCCATCCGTCCATCAACATCCATCCATCCGTCCACCAACATCAATCCACCCATCCATCCATCCGTCCACCAACATCAATCCATCCGTCCATCCATCCATCCGTCCATCCACCAACATCATCCATCCATACGTCACATCATGAAACTGATGTTTCTTTATATTAATACATGAAAACAGAGAAAGATTATATTTTATTTTTTCCAAATTAACTAAATTAGCCTATTAGTGGATTTTCTCTCTTATTGATGGAAAACATTTACAAAATGATTTTATTTGCCAGTGTTTTGAATTTTGTCTCATCAGAACTTAAAAATTATGTTTAATTTTAAGAAATATAACCCATATTCCTGCTTAGAGTGTGATATCTTGCTACATCTTATTTGAGTCCTGGAGGCCTAAAGTTTTCAAACCCGACTTGTCAGCCAGTCAGAAACCTGCATCATGACTCTGTGCTGACCCACTTCCTGCTGTGGTTGTTTTCATCTAGACGCGTTACGGTGCGACACCGATCAGCCGCACTGCATGTTTCTGGAGCTGCAGTCCAAGAATGAGCTTCTGCACTGCAAAACTCAAAATCTTACTAAGTATTTCTGATGTAGTTTCAAATATCTTAGTTTTGGGTTATTTAAAGTTACTGACTTACAAGTAACTTTTCAGCAACAATAGGACCTTGTTTTAAGTCAATAATTCCTTAATGTTGATTGAAAAGTACTTGTTCCATTTGCAGATAATTTCAGTTAAAACATGACATTTTCCCCATGTTATAAGTTAAATAATTGTCCAGTGCAGTTAGAACTTATTAATCAATATTAAGGAAGTATTTATCTAAAACAAGCTCCTAAATCTTGCTGGAACGTTACTTGAAAGTTAATTTATGTGTACTGAGATATTGGAGACTAAAAATACTTAATATTTTGCAATGTACAGGAGTTAAAGTTGAGTTTTCAGTCTAAACATGTCAACATAGGGAGGATTTAAGCATTCACGGAAAACTGAACGGACATAAAGAAATATTTGTTTCTACTTTAAAATACCCAAAAAATCAGGACAAATCTATGTTATGCATGGGTTTCTTTTCTGAAAAAAGTTTATAATCTTAGACTAAACAAAATGTAGCCAAATTTTCCCTGAGAAACAAATCAGATCGTTTTTTCTCTACAGATAAAAACATCAAAAGTAATCAATACCCAGCTAGGGTGCGTTCACACTGCAGCCTGAAGTGACTCAATTCCGATTGTTTGGCAATTCCGATTTTTCTGCCAGTAAATGTGACCTGTATGTGATCTGCAGTGTGAACGGCAAAAGACCTGAAAGTGTCTCGCATGCGCAGTAGAGGGCGCAATAGTGTCAGTGTTCTCAGTGATCTGCCAACCGCCATAAAACAAGAAGAAGAGCTCAGTGTTTGTAAACATGGAGACTAACGGTGGAGCTTAGCTACATATTTGAAGTTGTTGTCCAACCGGAGCAACATATTAACAACTTAATCCTCATATAGTCCTTCATAGCTGTTGTTTTTCTTCCCGCTTGCTCATATCAGGACACAGAATAGTGAGATTTGTTGAGAATCAGTGACGTTCAGTTCGGATGAATGAGACCTGGACGTTATGGTCGCATTTGAATCGATACGTATCGGATATGGGTCACATTCTAAAAGAATCCGACCTGAGCTGTTCCCACTGCCATGAAAAGATCGGATACAGGTCGCATTACGTCAAAAAGATCGGATTTGGGTCACTTCAGGCTGCAGTGTGAACGCAGCCCTAGTTTCCCTTCTAGTAATCCTGTCAAAAATCAATTATGTTTGCCGTTTCTGCTCAGAAATTCCCTTTTGATTATTTGTTTCCAAACTGCTAATAGATTAATTGACTGGTGTCGGTTCTGGCAAGCATCCATCTTCCTGTGTCCAGTATTCGTCCCCCTCAGCAGTTTGCCATGTGTTTCTCTCAGCAGGATGGTGAATTATTGAGGGTATTCTTGTCTGAGCACATCCTCCTGCTCCATCGCCAGCTTCCCATTTTTCACTTCTCTTCCTGCCGCTTCCTGTCGTTCAGACGGCGTTTTGAAAGCTTCATTATTCAGTGATTAGGGAGCTTTTTGCCTTCAGGGGCAGTTAATGTTTGAAGCTTTATTCCAGCTTCTGTTCAAGCCAACCACAAAACCATGAAAATTATGTTAGACGAATGTTTAATTTGCTCAATTCTGTCATGTTATTAAATTTTCTTTAAACATAAACTAAAGGATTTATCATGGCAAATGGATGTTTATTAATAGGATGTTAAGGTGGAAGGATATCAACAAAGATCTGTCTTTGGAAGCTTTATGATGCAGTTAAACCATTTAATTTTTCAGACTTAAACAGTGAACTACACAAATTTAGCAATACAACAAAAAAAGACATGGACATTAAAGAAAATTGGCGAATATGCGGTTATTCAAAGCACTGCTGCGTCTCTTTTACCAAAATCTCTATATGGTTGTAACTTTTTCTCAGTGAAACTACAGACCTGTTGGGCCGGTCAGAACAGAAATGGCTGCCAGATGTCTGGGTTTGTCCACCATGTCCTTTCCGAGTCTGCACTTGTGAAAAGCCTCAGTCAGGTTTTCCTCAAACGTAGAAACGACCTCCAGTTTCCACACATGTAGGATCAGTCGCTTGACTTTCAGCAACTTCTGACTTTACTAAAACTTGGTCCAATTCAGACTCGACTTGGTCCTTAACGACGACTTCTGACTTTTCTTGAACTTATTCCTCAGTGACTTGACTTTAAATTGCCCTCAGTGGTCGCTACTTTGCTTTATTTATGTATAAATGACATTTGCCAAGGAGTCGTGACTTACAGCTCATCTGTTTTCCGCAGTGTGGAGAAGCGGAGGCGGGAGCTGGAGTGCCGCTACATCGAGGATCTGGCTGAGCTGGTGTCGTCCAACATGGGCGACATTGCCAGTCTGAGCTCCAAGCCGGACAAGTGCCACATCCTGAGGAGCACCGTGGCCCAAATCCAGCAGATCAAACGGCGGGAGCAGGGTGAGGAGAGCCACGGCTTTAGAACCTCACGTACCCGTGACCAGCAGGCGGCTTCTGCATCGATCTGACTCACTTTCCTCCCGACAGAGAAAGCAGCTCTTCTGTCTCCAGACGACGACGTGCAGAAGAGCGACGTCTCCTCTAGCAGTCAGGGTCTGGTGGAGAAAGAGGCGCTGGGGCCCATGCTGCTGGAGGTAAGCGGCGGACCGGTTCACCTCGGCCCGGTTCAGCCCAGGTTTTCGTTTGGGATGCGCGATCCGACCCCGATCCGCCTCCGAAAAGCAAACTTTGGTCACCCTACAAACTTAGCTATCAGTCCTCTGAAAGTGAACGCTGGCACAGTTCGAATGCTAATGTGAACGCCAAGCGGATAGGGTTAGAGCGCTCCAAAAGCAGGAAGTGGAATACCGAGCAGGGCATTCTGGGTAAATGCAACCAAAGCAAAGGTGCACGGCCAGCGCCAGCTGGAGAAATGGCTTGTGTTCTTTTACCAAAGACAAAAAAAAACGTGCTAAAATCTGACGCCATTCTGTTTACATTTTGTGAAGGAGGAAGTTGCGCTCAGTGTCGTCTTTAGAGGTTTCCATGTAATTCTATTCAGTGATTGTTGGAGTAGCGCCCCCACAGGCAAGGAGGGGAAGAGCTTTTTCAAAAACTTGCTAAAATATGTCTCTACTACATTTTGTGAAGAAGGCAGTTACACTTGGTGTTAGGACTGTAGTGATAGAATAATCTCACGATGCGATGCGATACGATACGATACATGGTATTCTGCCAACGATACGATATATATTGCGATATTCAGCAAACGATACAATCCAATACACTTGTGATTTTCTGAAAGATTTTAGAGGGACAGAGTGATTTTGGTGATATTTTGTGACTGTTATATAGTTGGATTGAATTAATTTAACTGAAAACTGATTAAAAGCACCAACTACACAATACCTGGCTCTGGTTGGACACAGACTTAAAGTGGACAGCTGGACAAAATGAATCAAAGAAGTGGAGAGAAAACATGTTTCTTTTAGTTGAAACAGTCCAAACTGTAGCTGACATGCATTAGTAAAGTAAATAAAGTGAACCAAGTTCCTGCTCTGAATAGTTTGATACCTTTTTAACCTGAACATCTGAAGGAATCACTCTAAGCCTGATGGCCTGGTGAAGCAAGCAGTGAGTGAACAAGGTGACAGTTGGACGTTACGATACTTGCAGATGAATATCGATTTTTTTTCTAGGAAATAAAATATTGATATATATCGCGATATCAATATATTATTTGAAGGTTTTTGTGCCATTTCCTTCAGTAGTTTGTGGCTTAGCGCCCCCACAGGCGAGGAGGGGAACAGCTTTTTAAATTAGTTTGACTCATTTGACACGGTGCATTATGAAAGCAAACTGCAGAAGCTGAAAATGTAACAAATGTTGAAACTTAGATTCCCCATCCAACCGACTCTCCCTGACTACCAGGTGTGAAAACAGTCTAAATTCTCAGATTCTCCTCTGCTGCCTTGGATTTTCAGTTTCATCTCACTCTGTCTAAATTTTCACGCAGGCTCTGGACGGATTCTTCTTTGTGGTCAACCGCGAGGGCCGCATCGTCTTCGTTTCTGAGAACGTGATCGGTTACCTTGGATACACCCAGGAAGAGCTGATAAACTCGAGCGTCTACACCATCCTCCACGTGGGAGACCACAATGAATTTGTCCGTAACTTGCTGCCTAAAAGCCTCGGTGAGTGATCTAAGTTTGGAGAAAAAAAGAAAAACCAGACAGAAAATCTGGAAAAAAAAGGTGAAATGAAGTTCATTTTGTGCCTCTGTTCAAAGCCGCAAAGTAAATTTGGGGTGTCAACTGTGCAGAGGAAGAGCAAACGTGGGCGAGTGTAATGAGAAACAATACTTTCATTCAGCGCGATGAAGTTATTTCACTGTTTGGTTTTGCAGAACAACCTTGAGGAGATATTATAATGAAAACGGAGATAAGTGGGCGCAGCAAACGGCAAGGTCGGACAGCTGCGTGTCTTCATTCCAACAGCTGCAGCCGTTAGAGCAGAAGAGCCTCTTTCCTTTAGGAAAGTCTCAAATAATTTACATGGTCAATTATTTTCAGGGGAAGCCGAAGAGTTTTGGCAGCCCTGAAATAATCAGAACCTTAAACCAAAAGGTTGAATCAGGACATCAGTGTTGATGGAGCTGTAGAGAGGATGGATGGATGGATGGATGGATAGATGAGTAGATGGATGGATGGATGGATGGATGGATAGATGAGTAGATGGATGGATGGATGGATGGATGGATGGATAGATGAGTAGATGGATGGATGGATGAGTAATTGGATGGATGGATGGATGAACAAGTAATTGGATGGATGGATGGATGACTAGATGGATGAAAAATGGATGGATGAGTAATACGATGGATGGATGGACAAGTAATTGATGGATGGATGAATAATTGAATCGATGGATGAGTAATTGGATGGATGGATGGATGAACAAGTAATTGGATGGATGGATGAGTAATTGGATGGATGGATGAGTAAATGGAGAGATGGATGGATGAACAAGTAATTGGATGGATGGATAGATGAGTAATTGGATGGATGGATGAACAAGTAATTGGATGGATGGATAGATGGATGAAAAATGGATGGATGAGTAGATGGATGGATGGATGGACAAGTAATTGGATGGATGGATGGATGACTAGATGGATGAGTAGATGGATGGATGAGTAAATGGATGGATGGATGGATGAACAAGTAATTGGATGGATGGATGGATGACTAGATGGATGAGTAGATGGATGGATGAGTAATAGGATGGATGGATGGACAAGTAATTGGATGGATGGATGAATAAGTAATTGGATGGATGGATGGATGAACAAGTAATTGGATGGATGGATAGATGGATGAAAAATGGATGGATGAGTAGATGGATGGATGGATGGACAAGTAATTGGATGGATGGATGGATGACTAGATGGATGAAAAATGGATGGATGAGTAGATGGATGGATGAGTAATAGGATGGATGGATGGACAAGTAATTGGATGGATGGATGAATAATTGAATGGATGGATGAGTAAATGGATGGATGGATGAACAAGTAATTGAATGGATGGATGAGTAAATGGATGGATGGATGGATGGATGAACAAGAAATTGGATGGATGGATGAGTAATTGGATGGATGGATGAATAAATGGATGGATGGATGGATGAACAAGTAATTGGATGGATGGATGAGTAAATGGAGAGATGGATGAGTAACTGTATGGACGGATAATTCGATGGATAATTGTATAAATGAATATCAGATGAATAAACAGATGTTCTCCAGTTCAAAGTGTCTCCTCTTCCTCTTCTTCCTCTTCTTCTTCTTCTCCGTTTGCAGTGAACGGCGCGCCGTGGCCGCAGGACGCCGGCCGCAGGAACAGCCACACCTTTAACTGCCGCATGCTGAAGCGGCCGCCGGACGAGGCGGACGCCGAGAACCTGGAGGCGCGGCAGCAGTACGAGGTCATGCAGTGCTTCACCGTGTCGCAGCCGCGGCCCGTCCAGGACGACGGAGACGGTTCGTCCTCCCTTCGTCCTTCGCCTGCACTGAAACTTTCACAGAGTGAACCAAACAACATTCACTCTGACTGCGTTTCTCTGGGCTCCCGTAATGCTGACTATCTCAGGAATGAATGCAATTTTGAAAAATAATTGGTTTTGGAGCAACTTTATTTTCCCACGGTTGAAAGTTTTAAGTCTCTTATTGAAGTCTGATGTTTTTCTGGTCCTGCCGGTCGGAGCGTCGGTCGACTGTCTCCATTGGTGCAGTGGCCTTGATAAATTCTGCTATGCAGCTTCTGCATTGCAGATTTTTGGCTGCTCAGCTCTCTGGGTCTTTTTGTCATTTTGGTAGGATCCGGCCTTGGAGGCTGTCAGGCTCCTCTCCGGTCTAAATGCAGGAATCCGTCCCCTTTACTTCTGCTCCTTTGAAAGAAAGTTACTTTTGACATGTAATTAATTTCTTTGAGGTGTTTTTGTGTTTCAGACTTGCAAAGCTGCCTGATCTGCATCGCCTGTCGGATTCCACGCACCGAGTCTTTTATTACGAAGCAGGACCCGACAGGTAAAATCTCCCACAACGTATGCATTTTTCGAAATGTTGTCCTGCCAATAAAATTTTTATTTAACAATAATTCTTACTCAAAACGGAGACAAAGCTCTGAAATTAGGTGAATTCTGCAATAATCTCTCCTTCATAGCCATTGTAACCTTTGACCTCTTGAGTTTTAGTGGTTTTGTTGTGCTTCATTTAAATTGCAAAGACTCAGCGGTACAGCAGCATATCTGGGCCGTTGTAGATTTAAAGAAAGAGTCAATTTCCACCAAAAAACAGGGAAATTTATGAGTTTGAAAAGTAAAAAAATCTGTGAGTTTTAAAACTCAAATGTTTTCAAACTCATAAATTTCAATGTTTAAATTAAAAATCTTTGAGGTTTTTTGTAGAAAATTTTAACTTTTCAAACCGACACGTTTCCAAGTTTTTTGAAAAAACTAAATTCAGAAATTTTTCTGGCAAATTTTCAACTTTTCAAACTCAGAAAATGTGAAGATTTTTTCTTAAAAAAATTGTGAAATTAGATGCAAAATATCAGATTTTTCTAGTCATTTATTAACTTTTCAGACTAATATTGAGATTAATCTAAAGATTTGTGAGATTTTTCTGGCAAATTTTCAAACTCAGACATTCTTGTGTATTTTTTTCTAGAAGGTTTCTGAGGCTAGTAGGGCTGTAGTGATACAACTAGAAAATTCCGCAGAAATTTTAAAGGGCCTGCCAAAGTGTGCCCGTCGGATTGGACGCAGCAATATGATGCTAAAAAAATTTGCATTAATGCTAAATAAAAATGCAATGTAGTCAATAACCTGCAGGGAGTCAGAAGCATGTTCACTAAGCTGCACTCGTACCATTTAGTATGTTGCATAAGCTAAAATTAGCCAAAATGCTAATAATAGCATGATTGCTACTAGTAGCATGTGGAGCATCACTATCATGTTGTCTGTCATTACTTACTACATTCAGTATATGAAACATTGGTAATAAGTAATAAAAGTGTTCTGATGCTCAACATTAGCATCATCGCTAACCTGAGCTAAATAGTAGTCAAAAACCTGTGGAGAGTCAGAAAAATGTTGATTAAGCTCCTACTTGCACCTCTCAACATTGACAAAAAATTCAAGTATAAAACATAACATTCAAAGGCAAAAACAGGATCAATCAACATTCAGAGTTACTGAATGAAAACTTCCTGTTAGCATAGCGGCTAGCTGGTTACTGCTAGTTCTGATTGACTGTTTCCGGCAGAACAGGGAGGAGATCGATTATTTTTTAGAGATTATCTGTCTCATGTTAGGACAGCGAAAGTTTTAGTACGCATGTAAAATGTATTTTTTTAGTTAGATGCTGCAGCTTTAAACAGATTCGGTCAGAGTCACTAACAGGTGGAGCAGAAGCGGCTCCGTGCCAAATATTAAATGTTACTGCCTGTAGCTAGCAGCGGTTCAAGAGCAGAACCAGCGTCTTACATCACAGATCTAAGATTTAAATAATTTTACAGGTTATTTGATTAGCTTTCTGACCGTCATGCTAATCCGGGTGAGTGTTTGTAGCTGTGCGCTGCTTTAACCGGCTGTCTGATCCTCCATGTCTTTTTTTACTGCAGTGAGCCTCGATGTAGCCAATCTGCGTCAAGTATTAGCTTCATTGTGTTGATATATTTTGACGAGCTCCGCCGCTGTGAGTCCAGCTGCACATGCAGGTTATTGGCAACAAGAGACAACGATCGCAGCGCACCGCTAATTGACACTGTTAATGATTAACGAGCTTCAGACCGAGACTGAAGCTGCGCACATGTTCTCACTCACGGTACAAAATATTAAAAAAATAAAGACAGTCCATAATAGTTTATTTCTCTAAATCTTTCAGCCTTCATACTAAGGATGTCATTTCACACTGAAAAATTCAGAGAAATAATAATTTTATCTAAACAAAATATCAATAGTCACAGGAAATACTCTCTGCTGTTTCTCAGAGTAATGGCTGCCGCTGGCTGGAACCCGTTACTATGGTAATTAATGCCCCGCAGCTGTGAGGAGACAAAGAGCGGGAAAATCCTCTTCTCCCTAGTTTCTATACTTGGGAGACACCCAGCGCCAGTCTGAAGGACCCTGACAAAAATCCATAAGCCCTAGAAAATTTTTGAAAACATTTTACGGGAGCAGGGATGTGTATCTATGTTATGACCAAGTTTTAGACCAATAGGGAAATATTTATGCCTGTGAGGGCGAGTTAAACACAGTTTTTCAGTAAGCCATCAGGAGTCCTGTGTGTGTGTTTCAGACAGAAAGGTTACTGATGCTGCGAGTTCCTCAATCTCCAATTTTTTCGTTTTTATTAATTTTTGTCGTCATTTTAAGTCAGAATCCCAACAAAAGTAATAGCTCCCTTCTCGGCACCGAGCCGCTCGATTTGATACCACTTTTGTGGGTGGGCACGCAGCGGTACGAGCCGCATTAACGGTAATGGAAGAAAAATAAAGATATATATAAATAAAGAGACATTCTATTGGGTGTAGAACAATAAGTGCCTGCCATGCAAATGCATGGAGGCAGTGACTGACTTGCTTCGCAAGTCAGTCACTGCTCTCCTTATGCATTGCAATGGCAGGCCCTAATAATCTCACGATACGATACACGATATTCTGCCCACGATACGATACATATTGTGATATTCAGCAAATGATACAATTCAATACACTTTTGCGATTTTCTGTAGGATTTTAGAGGGACAGAGTGATTTTAGTGACATTTTGTGACTGTTATAAAGTTGGATTGAATTAATTTAACTGAAAACTGATTAAAAGCACCAACTACACAATACCTGGCTCTGGTTGGACACAGACTTAAAGTGGACAGCTGGACAAAATGAACCAAAGAAGTGGAGAGAAAACATGTTTCTTTTAGTTGAAACAGTCCAAACTGTAGCTGACATGCATTAGTAAAGTAAATAAAGTGAACCAAGTTCCTGCTCTGAATAGTTTGATACCTTTTTAACCTGAACATCTGAAGGAATCACTCTAAGCCTGATGACCTGGTGAAGCAAGCAGTGAGTGAACAAGGTGACAGTTGGATGTTACGATACTTGCAGATGAATATCGATTTTTTTCTAGGAATGAAAATATCAATATATATTGTGATATCGATATTATTATACAGCCCTAGAGGCTAAATCTCAGTTTTTTGTCAGGAATGTATTAATTTTATGTATTTTATTTCTTTTTTATCTGCAGTGGCCCCAACACTCTGTCGTACAAAGGTTCTCTTAGGACAGTGCAACAAAACAATAATATATATATTATTATCCATTAAAAGGATGTCATCTCCACTAAATTTGATATCTACATTTAAAACTTTAAAATGTCTCAAATTCATATTAACGCCAGGTTGTTAATCACAGCTTTTAAATTTTGTCTTGGCTAGACTGTTTAACTCTATTATGTTTTATTTTACGGCTGGACTTTTCTGTCAGCTAAAAGTTTGAGTCGCACCAATAACTCACTGCTAACGTACCTTTGCTAGCAAGCTAGCTTCTTTGTGTCTGTCATGGCTAAGTGAAAATCAGTGGCCAGTTAGCTGGTGAAGTTTGTACATTTCTGTGGAGATGTTGGTCTAAAATTAAATTCATGTTGGTTTTAAAAAGTCTTAACTTTGACATGTGATCAATATCAATAATATCTGAAAGGGCATTCAAAGCCCTATTGGTGAAGAAACAAGGATTGCAAAGTCTAATACAGACTTTTATCCTGCAAAGTGTTTCTGTGGCCAGAAAATCTCCACATTGAGCTCCAGATTTCTCCTTGAATTTTGCACGAGGACCTCGGCTGCAGCTCAGACTGATCTCTGCGTGTCGCTGTGATCCAGGGAAGATCATCTCCATAGAAACCAGCGCTCTGCGCGCGACGGGCCGGCCTGGCTGGGAGGACCTGGTCAGGAAGTGCATCTACGCGTTTTTTCAGTCGCAGGGCAAGGAGCCGTCGCACGCCAAGAAGCTGCTGCATGAAGGTGAGCAGCAGCAAAACCCTCTGACACGTCTAAACGCGTCTTCATCAGCAGGAAACGGCAGAAACCGACCGGCGCATGTTGCAGATGCTTCATCAGTTGGAGACGATGGTTTCAGACACAAAATGAAGAGCTAAAAGGAAACAGCAGCTTAATAAAGCAGATGTTTCACCGTTTCATTGAAAATAGACATTTAGAGGAAGTCGAGTGGAAGGAAAAAGTGTGGCACAAAAGTAAAACACAAGTGAAACTCGTCTTGTATAGATTCCTTACACATAGAAATATGACAAAGTAAATTATTTTTTAAAAATTGGGTAATTTTGAATATTTCTATTGTAGAATATGAAAATGTAGAGGAAGTTGAGTGGAAGGAAAAAGTGGTTACCACAAGTGAAACTCATATAGTATACATTTTTAACACATGGAAATATGATAAAATAAAAATATTGCATAATTAATTTTTTTGTAATTTTGCTGATTTTTTTTTTTTTTTTTTTTTTTTTTTTTTTAGAAAATAAAAATGTAGAGAAAGTTGAGTGGAAGGAAAAAGTACAAATAAATACCACAAGAGGAACTGATACAGATTCTTTACACATGAAGATATAATAAAATAAAAATATTGCAAGAATTCTTTTTTTTTTTTTTTTTTGGTAAAAGCTCATAGAAAATAAAAATATTGCATAATTAATTTTTTGTAATTTTGCAGAATTTATTTTGCTTTTAGAAAAGAAAAATTTAGACATGGAGATATAATAAAATAACATTACAAGAATACTTTTTTCTTGTAATTTTGATGACTTTTGCTGGTAGAAAATAAAAAATGAGTGAAAGGAAAAAGTATGGTAGCAGAAGAAAACCACAAGTGAAACCCATATATTGCATAAATTCTTTGAACATTATAAGATAAACAACTTTTAAAAATATTTTTGTATTTTTGATGAGTTTTGCGTATAAAAAATTCAAATGTAGAGAAAGTTGAGTGGAAGGAAGGAAGCATGTGAAGCAAAGCCTATCGGGACGGACTTGGGGGATAAACGTGTCGGTAAACATGATGGTTCTCTGTCTCCGTCAGTGATGGCGCACGGCTCCGCCGTCAGCCCCCTGTACCGCTTCACCCTGAGCGACGGGACGCCGCTCAGCGCTCGGACCCGCTGCAAGTTCTGCTGCCCACCAAAACCCGACGTTCAGCCCTTCATCATGGGCATCCACACTATTGACAGGTATCCCTGAGCCAACTAACGATTCCTGCTGGCGACTTTCCTAATGTTTTACACCATTTTGCAAACGATATTTGGATTTTTAAATAAGATTCCAGTGGGTTTGATTTAAAGTAGGGCTGCAGCTAATGATTACATTAGTAATTGATTCATTAATCAAGCAATCTGATAGTCAAAGAAAGAGATGAACTCCTGGATTATTGGTTAATTGAGATAATTATTGATTAACTGCCAGATTAATCATCAGATTAACCAATCGTCGGAGTAATTAGGTTTCAGGTCATGGATTAATCCAGTGTTTCCACATCCAGATGACATCAGAACCCAGTTACTCAGCCATCAGTTCAAATCATGAGCTGAAGCAGGACAACGTCTGCAGGTCAGTGAGGCTGGAGGACCAGGGCTGGGAAACACTGGATTAATCGATATCAGTTATTGATTAGTAAATTGATCGTGACCAGCAGCTCTGAATGAAGGGAGTTTCAAGGCTCTTTGGTTCAAAAACACCAAAATCTGCATCAATGAAACAGATTTTTAGGGATCCGTATCAAATCTGTTCTATTGAGTTTGATGTAGCATTTATTCTCTTCTCTCCTCCATTCTTTCTACTTCTTTCTGTCCCCCCCCTCTCTCTCTCTCTCCCCCTCTTTCTCTCTCTCCCTTCTCCCCCTCTCCCCTCTCCCTCCCCCCCTCTCTCCCCCCTCCCTCTCCCCTCCCTCTCCCTCTCTCCCCTCCCTCTCCCCTCTCTCCCCCCCTCTCCCCCTCTCCCTCTCCCCTCCCTCTCTCCCCCTCCTCCCCTCTCCCCCTTCCCTCTCCCCTCTCTCCCCTCTCCTCTCTCCCCCTCTCCCTCTCCCTCTCCCCTCCCTCTCCCTCTCTCCCCTCCCTCTCTCCCCCCTCCTCCCTCTCCCCCTCCCCTCCCCTCTCCCCCTCTCCCCTCTCCCCCTCTCCCCCTCTCCCCCTCCCCCTCCCCTCTCCTCCCCCTCCCTCTCCTCCCCCTCTCCCCTCTCCCTCTCCCCTCCCCTCTCCTCTCCTCCCCTCCCCTCTCCTCCCCCTCTCCCTCTCCCCCTCCCCCCTCTCCTCTCCCCCCTCTCCCCTCTCCCCCTCCTCCCTCTCCCCCCTCCCCTCCCTCTCCCCCCTCTCCCCTCTCCCCTCTCTCCCCTCTCCCTCTCCCCTCCCTCTCCCTCCTCTCCCCCTCCCTCCTCTCCCCCCTCCTCTCCCTCCTCCCCTCTCGCCCCCTCTCCCTCCTCCCCTCCCTCCTCCCTCTCTCCCTCCCTCTCCTCCCCCTCTCCCCTCTCCCCTCCCTCTCCCCTCTCCCCTCCCATCTCCCCCCCTCCCCCTCCCCTCCTCCCCCCCCCTCCTCCCCCCCCGCCTCCCCCTCCCTTCCCCCTCTCAGGGAACACAACACTTCTAGCTCTCAGAAAACACTAACCCCAGCCTTCCTCTGACCCCCAGCATATGCTCACACCCCGTCCCCTTCCCTCCCCCCCGCAGTAACTCTGTCCTTCACGCCAACAACAGCGGACACAGCCCCCCACACCCAGCGTCACAGCCCCCCCACACCCAGCGGACGCCCCCCCCCACACCCACAGGCTACCTGACGCCAACCGGACCAACGCCCCCAGGGGTCACGTCCCTCGCTCTCGGCAGCCCCCCACAGCCACCTCTACTCGTTCCTGTCGCCCAGGATGCCGCGAGCCGTTTGGGGGAGCCCTCGGTCCCGGGGAACCCTTCTCCCCCTCCACGCCGGGGCTCCAGTCCCCCCCGGGGCCCGAGCAGCGGTGGTCGCGGGTCCTTCCCCCTGTCGTCTCCCGGACTTCAGAGACAAGCCAGTTTGCCCACCGGCTCCTCCACTCGCCCGCCGCCGGCAAAGCCCCGGAAGGGAGGGGGAGACGGGGGAGACGGGGAGAGGACTCGAGTAAAGCCCCCCTTCCATCTGCCTCACCGCTGGGGAACCCCAGACTCAACCAGCTCCTGGACAGCCGTGTCACAGGAGCCGAATCCAACAACAACAACTCATCACCTCATCCTCCTCACCCCTCCCTGGGTCCTCAGTGTCCCGCTTCCCACAGCAGCCTGACGGAGCGGCACAAGATCCTGCACCGGCTGCTCCAGGACAGCAGCCCCAACGCCGCCGCCGCCGCCGCAGAGGACGGAGGGAATAGAAATGAAGTTGAGATCAAGAAGGAGCCGCATGCGAGTCCGGCGCTGAGCACAGCGTCCCACAAGTCCAACTGCAGAGAGCCGCAAGACCACCAGCTACTGCGATTCCTCCTGGACACGGACGAAAAGGTGATTTTCTTCATCTGTTTCACCAGCAGCATCTCAAAAGATGAGGATTCTAACTCAGTGGTTCTTAACCTGGGTTCAGTCGAACCCCAGGGGTTCGGCGGAGCCTCAGAGGTAAAGACTCACTTGTGTAAAGTTGTGATGACGCTGCGCTTTGCCATCACTTGCGGCAGAGGATCACGTTACATTGCTTAGCCAATCAGAGGATCACGTTACATTGCTTAGCCAATCAGAGGATCACGTTACATTGCTTAGCCAATCAGAGGATCACGTTACATTGCTTAGCCAATCAGAGCTCAGAGGAGCCCTGATTGGAGGAGCTCCACTCTCAGCAGGGATTTGAACTTGTGTCTTTATTTACTTCAGCAAAACTCACAGTTTTTACCAAATCCTGTAGCTTTCTGTGTTCTTCTAAATCTGCTCCTTAGTCACATCTTTTCAGGGTTGGTGCTGCCTCTAGTGGCAGGTGGTGGTAACACAACTAATATAGTTGCATTACTAAATCAGAATACCGCAAAGTATTCATTATTTATTATTAATTTTTCATTCTCTTAAGAATCTAGAGCTGATTAAATGATCTAAACCTTAAAGTGGTTCCAGTTTCTCTCGATGGTCAACCTGTTGAAACTGTGGCTCATTTTAAATATCTTGGGTCGTTCCTGGACAGTCAGATCAACTTTGCTGAAAGCACTGATTACATTTTGAAGAACTGAGACTCTACCTTTTAAGAAGACTTGGTGGTCTTGGGGTGAAACAACTAGATTCGCTGATGTCTTGAATTTGGGGAAAATAATCCTATTTTATTGATCACTAAGGGTTCAGTGAATGCGCATATGAAACTGATGGGTTCGTTATCTCAAAAAAGGTTAAGAACCACTGATCTAGCTAGAGCTGGATCGATTAATCAAATGAATCATGATTAATCGTTTGAGATGATCATCAGCTTTTAGTAAAAGTCCATATGCTGAAAGAACAATCCACCCAGAGCGGTAATTAAAATAAAACTACAAAAATATAAATGTTTTGCATTTGACATAAAAAATAATTCGTCTGTAAATATGTTGGACCAAAAACTCCTTGAGTTTATCATCAGAGTAATCAGTTAGTTGTCAGAATAATTAACAGATTAATTGTTAGTTATTGAATGGTCAGAGTGATCAATCATCAAAATAATCGATTAATCGTCACAGTAATTGTTAGATTACTGACAGAATTGTTGGCTTCAGCCCTAATTGTAACCGAACGTGTCTGTGAAGGACCTGGGCGACCTCCCACCTCCGTCAGCCCTGAGCCTCCAGACGGTCCGGGTGAAGGTGGAGAAGAGAGCCAGCGGCGACGGCCTCAGCTGCTCCGGTTCCTCCATCCCACCTGGCGGGAAATCCAGTCCTCTGGGAGAGACCCGCATGGACTCCACGGTACGCTTCAGCCTGAAATCGACATTTATTTCCTCTCCTCTCATTTCATCCCGTCAGATTCCTCCTATCTTTATACTTTATTTTCTAATAAAGTAGTTTGTCATCTGAAAAAAGGACTTTGGACCACTGAGGAAAAGTCTGGTTCTGTTCTTGTGAATCTCCCACTAATCCTTGAGTGGAGTTTTTCCTTCCACTCAACTTTCCTATGAATTTGCTAATTTTCAGTTGGGTTTTCAGTAATGTTGCACCAGTAAATCGTCCCCAATTTTCCCAATTTTGGGAGATCTGTAATGTGAAGCAAATCTTATCGACTCTGGCAGAAGTCTGAAAACGAACCAGCGTTGTCTTCTGCTCTGCAGTGCGAGACGTTTGGCTGCATGTTTTCAGCTAACAGCGTCACCCCACTGTCTCCAACTCGGCCACTTTCTTGCTATATTCACCGACATTCCAGACAAAAGAATTGGTTTCTGCCAAAATTGGAATTAAGTTTTCATCATATATAAGCGATAATCATCAAAATGACAACAAATAAAGCCGCGAAATGTTTCACTTTGTGTTTACTGACACAGGATTCTCCCTCTGGAACGGTTTATATTTCCTGTAGATCAGAAAGAAGCAGCAGTTAATTCATCAAACGATCTCAGCAGCCATTATATCAGACTAAACTACACAACTTCCTGTTTGTGTCTGGATCCAATTTACGACGGCACGATGCGTCGTTTTTTCCGTTTAAAGAGTTTACAGAAAGGCTGCGACTGACGGAAACGTTTCCTTTTGGGATGTTTCCATGACAACAAAGTCGGTTGTTTATTTTCTTGGGCTTTGGAAACCAGTCCTTCACACTCACATGGTAACACTTTTTGGGTACTGAAGTGACAAAATTCCCATTTTTTGTAAATTCTGATTTTTTTACCGGGTCGTTCACACTGCCAGTAAATGGACCTGTATGTGATCTGCAGTGTGAACGGGCAAACGACCTGAAAGTGTCCTGCATGCGCAGTAGAGGGCGCTATAGCGTCAGCGTTCTCAGTGATCTGCCAACTGCCATAGAAGAAGAAGAAGAGCTCAGTGTTTGTAAACATGGAGGCTAATGGTGGAGCTTAGCTTACATGTTTGAAGTTGTTGTCCAACCGGAGCAACATATTAACAACTTAATCCTCATATAGTCGTCATAGTTGTTGTTTTTCTTCCCACTTGCTCGTATCAGGACTCAGAATAGTGAGATTTGTTGAGAATCAGTGACGTTCAGTTGGGATGAATGAGACCTGGATGTTATGGTTGCATTTGAATCGGATTCGTATCGGATATGGGTCACATTCTAAAAGAATCAGACCTGAGCTGTTCACACTGCCATGAAAAGATCGGATACAGGTCACATTACGTCAAAAACATCTGAATTGGGTCACTTCAGGCTGCATTGTGAACGAAAACGAAACAAATACAACTGTATTTGGTTAATAATGACTTGTTTTTTTTTCGAAGTTTCATTGAAACTTGCATTAAAAGTGTTTTAAAAGTGTAAACTTTGTGTTATTCTGTGAATAACTGGCAAATAATAAACAGTTTTGATGCAAAATTCAATTAAAAGTATCAACTTCACAATATTCTGTAATTAATTACATTTTAAATGCAAAGTTGAATTAAAAGTTGCATTTAAAATATATCAAAAGGTTGAACTTTACATTACTTCTTAAATAATGGCACTTTTAATGCAAAGTTGTATTAACCCTCTTACACCCGAGTTTTGAACGTCTGCCTATATAAATCTTCCTTATTTTAATTGTCCGTAGTTCTTTAAATGTCCTGTGAGATTATATACTTACCCATGTATCCATAACAACCGGAACTTTCAATATCCAGCAAGTTATTTCCGAAATATACTGTCTCTTAACAGAGTGCCCCCCCCCCATTAATTACACTCTCTGCAGCTGCAGCTGTTAAGTTTCCGTATTACCCCGATACTTGCTGGAAAGTGCAGCGCCTCCCCTTTCAGAAACCGTTGGAATTTTTCAGATAGCGCTACGTGTGGCGGAATTACGGTACTGCAAGACATTAGACATGTCGGCGCCGACAGGTCGGTCTTAGGAGGGTTAAAAACGTCAGCTTTGCAATATTCTAGTTTCAATTACATTTTTAATCCAAAGTTGCATAAAAAGTTCAGCATTTATTGAATGAAACCTCATGAAACAATAATAAACATTCATGTTTGTCTCATTCATGTTTGTCAGGCTCACCCCTGTAAATAAAGTGTTGCCACTTTCCCACCGGTCCAGATGTTTAGCTCTGTTTCCTCCGGCTTGTAGTTACCTGCTGGACCTGCTGATCCGGACGCTCTCAGCCAGCTCCTGCCCGGCCTCAGAGGTCCGCTCGGAGCCAAGCCGGGCAGCGAGGAGTCGGCGAATCCCGGCGGAGGCGGCACCCAGCTCCACTCTCCCTCCACGCAGCTGCAGTCGCCCCTGTCCCAGCCGCAGTCTGTCCCCCAGCTGCACTCCCCCACTCACCTGCAGCCCGGTGAGGCCTGCACTCCCCGCAACGTAAATGTGAAGAGGGAGCCGCCAGGGACTCCGAACAGAGGTAGAGAGCAAAACGTGAAGTCAAGCGGTTAAAGTGGTCTGACGGTTTTTTGTTTTTTGTGATTTTTTTTTTTTTTCTTCTTCTTTTATTACCCCAGAAAATGACTCATTTGAGATCCAAAACTTTAAAATGATTTTTTGGGAACAAAACTTTGTTTGTTTTCACTCTGCACTAAGTCAAACAATCCAAACTAATTAAAAACCTGCTCCCCTCCTCACCTGTGGGGGCGCTGCACTGAAGGAAACAACATAAAAACCTCTGAAGACCACAGTGAGCGCAACTTCATTCTCCATGAAGTGAAAACCAAAATGAAATGCCGTCAGATCTTCTGATTTTGGTAAAACACCATGAGACATTTCTCCCGCTAGCGCTACGCTAACGAGTCTGTTTTGGTTGTATTTACCCAGAATGCACTGTGCTATTGTTTGCTTCCTGCTTGTGGAGCGGTTTCCAGTTCCCCATCAGACTTTGCCTTTTGGTCCTCATCAGAGTTTGATTAGCATTCACACCTCCCCAAGTGAACCAGAGTTGGATTAAAGGGGACTAAACAGAACCGATGTGACCTCTTGACCTTTGTGTTCCGGTTTCAGGACTTGTTGACGGCGTCCCGACCTCAGGCTGCAGCCTCCAGGCACAGCCATCGTTTGATTTTTGCAACCCTGCCACTCCAAGCCAACAACAAGGAGACCTCTTCCAGACCCCCAAGGATAGCAGCCCCTTTCCAGAGACCGAAGTCGTCAACCCTTTTGCTCCGAGTGCTGGTACCGAAGAGAACCAGTTAAAACGATAAAAACACAATTTAACTGATAGCAAATGAAGAAAAACTTGCACTTTCTCAGCCAGTTCCCTATAATCTGTTACATACTTGAGTCTGACAGCCAGATTTTACCATCAATAAAAGTTATTAAATTCTTCTCCAGGGCTGACGAAGATGGATGTGGGAGATTCCCAGTTCCAGCCTCTGGCTCCTCTGACTGACACTTTGTCTTTTGATGGACATGGACCTCCTTTACAGCCCTCCTTATCGTCACCACAAGAGTAAGTGCAAGTATTGACACAGTTTGCTGAAGTGTTTTAAGTTACAGGTTTGTCTCTGCTGCGGTTTCACTCCCAACGTTTCTGCCTGAACATTCAATGTTGATCAACGTTAAATAGCTTCTGAATGTCCATCGACACTGATTAGCTGGTTCAAACTTAAATTATGAAAATAATTACATGTGGCGTTCCCCAAGGTTCTTTCTTGGACGCCTCTTATTTAATGCCTACATGTTCCCATTAACTCGGATTATAAAAAGTAATAAAATTAGCTATCACAGCTATCCGGATGATACTCTTCTCTACATTATGATGGGTCTTCAGGCTGCGCTTTGTCTGGTTCCTCACGGCTGCAGAAGCTGGCTCTTGGGACGTGGAACGTCACCTCTCTGGTGGGGAAGGAGCCGGAGCTAGTGTGCGAGGCTGAGAGGTTTCGGCTAGAAATAGTCGGCCTCACCTCGACGCATGGCTCTGGTTCCGGAACCAGTTTCCTTGAGAGGGGCTGGACGTACTTCCACTCTGGAGTTGCCCACGGCGAGAGGCGCCGGGCAGGAGTGGGCATACTTGTTGCCCCCCATCTTGGCGCCTGCACGTTGGGGTTTACCCCGGTGAACGAGAGGGTAGCCTCCCTCCGCCTACGGGTGGGGGGACGGGTTCTGACTGTTGTCTGTGCTTACGGGCCGAACAACAGTTCAGATTACCCACCCTTCTTGGAGTCCTTAGAGGGGGTACTGGAGAGCGCCCCTCCTGGGGACTCCCTTGTTCTGCTGGGGGACTTCAACGCTCACGTGGGCAATGACAGTGAGACCTGGAGGGGCGTGGTTGGGAGGAACGGCCCCCCTGATCTGAACTCGAGTGGTGTTCTGTTGTTGGACTTCTGTGCTCGTCACGGTCTGTCCATCACGAACACCATGTTCAGGCATAAGGGTGTCCATACGTGCACTTGGCACCAGGACACCCTAGGCCGCAGTTCGATGATCGATTTTGTCGTCGTTTCATCGGATCTGCGGCCGTATGTCTTGGACACTCGGGTGAAGAGAGGGGCGGAGCTGTCCACTGACCACTACCTGGTGGTGAGTTGGCTCCGGTGGTGGGGGAGGAAGCCGGTCAGACCTGGCAGGCCCAAACGTGTAGTGAGGGTCTGCTGGGAACGTCTGGCGGAGTCCCCTGTGAGACGGAGCTTCAACTCCCACCTCCGGCAGAACTTCGAACACGTTCCGGGGGAGGTGGGGAACATGGAGTCTGAGTGGACCATGTTCCGTGCCTCCATGGCCGAGGCGGCTTATCGGAGCTGTGGCTGCAAGGTCGTTGGTGCCTGTTGTGGCGGCAACCCCCGAACCCGTTGGTGGACACCTTCGGTGAGGGATGCTGTCAAGCTGAAGAAGGAGTCCTATGGGGTCTTTTTGGCCTGTGGGACTCCAGAAGCAGCTGATGGGTACCGGCGGGCGAAGCGGCATGCGGCTCGGGTGGTCGCTGAGGCCAAAACTCGGGCGTGGGAGGAGTTTGGCGAGGCCATGGAGAAAGACTTCCGCACGGCTTCGAGGCGATTCTGGTCCACCATCCGGCGTCTCGGGAGGGGGAAGCAGTGCAGCACCAACACTGTTTACAGTGGGGATGGTGTGCTGCTGACCTCGACTGGGGATGTTGTGGGTCGGTGGGCGGAATACTTCGAAGACCTCCTCAATCCCACCAACATGCCTTCTGTTGAAGAAGCTGAGCCTGTGGACCCTGGGTTGGGCTCTCCAATCTCTGGGGACGAAGTCGCCGAGGTGGTCAAAAAACTACTCGGTGGCAGGGCCCCGGGGGTGGATGAGATCCGCCCGGAGTTCCTTAAGGCTCTGGATGTTGTAGGGTTGTGTTGGCTCACACGACTCTGCAATATCGCATGGACATCGGGGGCAGTTCCTCTGGATTGGCAGACCGGGGTGGTGGTCCCCCTGTTTAAAAAGGGGGACCGGAGGGTGTGCTCCAATTACAGAGGGGTCACACTCTTAAGCCTCCCTGGAAAGGTCTATTCAGGGGTCCTGGAGAGGAGGGTCCGTCGGATAGTCGAACCTCGGATTCAGGAAGAGCAGTGTGGTTTTCGTCCTGGTCGTGGAACACTGGACCAGCTCTACACCCTCAGCAGGGTCCTGGAGGGTGCATGGGAGTTCGCCCAACCAGTCTACATGTGTTTTGTGGACTTGGAGAAGGCGTTCGACCGTGTCCCTCGGGGGGCCTTGTGGGGGGTTCTCCGGGAGTATGGGGTACCGGGCCCTTTGATACGGGCTGTCAGGTCCCTGTATGACCGGTGTCAGAGTCTGGTCCGCATTGCCGGCAGTAAGTCGGGCTCGTTTCCGGTGAGAGTTGGACTCCGCCAAGGCTGCCCTTTGTCACCGATTCTGTTCATTACTTTCATGGACAGAATTTCTAGGCGCAGCCGAGGTGTTGAGGGGATCCGTTTTGGTGGCCTTAGGATCGCATCTCTGCTTTTTGCGGATGATGTGGTCCTGATGGCTTCATCAGATCGTGATCTGCGGCTCTCGCTGAAAAGGTTCGCGGCCGAGTGTGAAGCGGCCGGGATGAGGCTCAGTGCCTCCAAATCCGAGGCCATGGTCTTGAGCCGGAAAAGGGTAGAGTGCCTTCTCCGGGTCAGGGGGGTCGTTCTGCCTCAAGTGGAGGAGTTTAAGTATCTGGGGATCTTGTTCACGAATGAGGGAAGAAGGGAGCGGGAGATCGACAGGCGGATTGGGGCGGCGTCTGCCGTGAAGCGGGCGCTGTACCGGTCCGTCGTGGTGAAGAGAGAGCTGAGTCAAAAGGCGAAGCTCTCGATTTACCGGTCGATCTACGTTCCCACCCTCATCTATGGTCATGAGCTTTGGGTCATGACCGAAAGAACGAGATCACGGATACAAGCGGCCGAAATGGGTTTCCTCCGCAGGGTGGCCGGGCTCTCCCTTAGAGATAGGGTGAGAAGCTCGGTCATCCGGGAGGGACTCAAAGTAGAGCCGCTGCTCCTCCACGTCGAGAGGAGCCAGTTGAGGTGGCTCGGGCATCTGGTCAGGATGCCTCCTGGACGCCTCCCTGGTGAGGTGTTCCGGGCACGTCCCCCCGGGAGGAGGCCCCGAGGAAGACCCAGGACACGCTGGAGGGACTATGTCTCTCGGCTTGCCTGGGAACGCCTTGGGGTTCCCCCGGAGGAGCTGGAAGAAGTGGCTGGGGAGAGGGAAGTCTGGGCCTCCCTTCTGAAGCTGCTGCCCCCGCGACCCGATCCCGGATAAGCGGAAGAAAATGGATGGATGGATGGATGGATGGATGGATGGACATTATGATGGCTCAGAAAGATCTAGAGAAACAATTTCCAAGCTTTTGTCCTCCCTCATGATTCCCTCACTCGGCTCCTTCAGACTAGCCAGCAGCAATTAGCAAACAGTCCACTCACCTCATTATAGGCGCTACTTCTCAGAACGCTTGGAAAAACGTTACTAAAATGGTTAATAAAGGAGCCATTTTGTGACGACTTCCAGGAGGCGGAGCTTCAGCAAGAGCAGCAGTTTCTTAAAGAGACACAGGCTCAATTTCAGTTTGTTAAATTACAACTTCAAATATATTAAATCGTATTTAGTATGCAGCATTTTTATAACTGAAGGCAACATAGACACTTGATTTTGCTATAAAATCAGGCATAATGCTGTTCAACATCCAGACCCCTGAGGTCCTCTGGTTCTGGTTCTGCTCTGCATCCCCAGAACCAAACATGGAGCTGCAGCATTCAGCTTCTATGCACCGCAGATCTGGAACAAACTTCCAGAAAACTGTGAAACAGCCAAAACACTGAGTTTCTTTAAATCTAAGCTAGAAAACCAATTTGTTTAGAGCTGCCTTTCGTTAATAATAACTGGAATATCATTAGTTTTATTCCGGTTTGCCACACAAATAAACCCAACTAAACTACAGGGTTTGATTTTATGACTTATTCTCCTTTTTGGTGTATTTTCCCTCGTTGGGCCAAATAATCATGTGTTTTTCTGAAGTATCTTATCATTTTTGTGCTGATGATGTTGAACTCTAGTGGTTTTTAGCTGGTTTTAGGCTGCAGGATGTAATTTGATTGTGTTTCCCGGAGCAGGCAGCGTGTGCCGGGCCCGCTGGACGAAGAGCTGGGCCCGCCAACCACGCCTGAAGCCCGAAACGATGAGAAGGCTCTGATCGAGCAGCTCGTGTCCTTCCTGAGCGGGACGGACGAGAGCGAACTGGCCGAACTGGACAAGGCCCTGGGTATCGACAAACTGGTTCAGGTAACCCAGTAAACGCCTTGGATTGGCTGGAAATGATGCAGAAAATGGAGGGAGTAAAAACTTTGGGAAGTAAGTTTTTGTTAGGTTTCTTTAAGCCACAGAGGGCCGACTTCAGGGTTTGTACCGGCGGTTAAAATCCTTAAAAATACCTTATTTTCAGTTAGCTGTCTTCAAGGTTTTGATATCTGTATAATATTCTTGATATTCAAACAGTTTGGTAACAAAATTCTGTCTAATGTTTGATTAGAGGCCAAACTTAAACAGTTCATATGCCTCATAAACAGACAGATTCATGTTTTTTCTCACCGTCTGAAGTTAAATCAGACTAAACTTGTTTTGAGTCAGTTAGAATAACCAACATTATGTAATAAATGGCAGAAAACGTCTTGTAGAGATTTTTTAATCTTCCTGCATGTAATCTGAGCAGGAAGATAATTTACCTAAAGTGTCAGCACTCAGCTTCAGTTATTACAGCTACAAGACTAGAGATCAGGCCCAAAATCTCTGAACATTCAGAGTCACATAAAGACGGTTAGGAAGCCATCCTTCTATCACTTGGACAAAACCCAAATCTAAGATTTTTTGTTGCTTTTTTATGCGTTTACAACTTATTTCTTGGCGTAAATCTTTGACTTTATATCCTGTTTTTTCTTAATTCTTTCAATGTAGCAGTTGAATACATGGTTTAATCATAATAGATGGCTTTCTCCCCCCCTCCCCCCCCCCCGCTGTAGGGCGCCTGCTTTGACCCTTTCCCCCAAAATTTCCCACCCCAGCCACCCACTGCCACCCCGGTTTCCATGGAGCCCAAACCGCCCACCTACACCTCCCAGTTCCCCCCAGCTTCCCAGGCTGCGTTTCCTCCAGATCTGGCCGCGGTGGGGCAGCAGGGCGGGACATTCGGAGCCCCCCGAGGGGCCTTCCCCGTGGGGCTGAGGCCCGGCATGACCAGGCCGCAGGGGTCGGGCCCCCAGCTGCGGCTGCCGCCCAACCAGCTGCGGCTGCAGCTGCAGCAGAGACTGCAGGGTCCGCAGCAGGTGAGGCCGTCGCTGCTGATGCTGCGTCTATCGATTCGGTGCTTTTAATGTCTGGAGTCACTTCTGTGCCTAATGCATAGAAACATTATGGGTGTAATTTATTTGCGGTTGTAGTGCTGTTAACAAAAGGACAAAGTGTTATCCGTAACGAGAGTCGGACAGAAACACTCGTACTTCTTTCGGTGGTATTGATTTGCTGCCCTTTGCATCCGTCTGAGTCGCACTTCATCATGACGAGTCTCCGTTCTTCTCCTCGTATTGATTAAGAAGCTCTTAGAGAAAGTGCCACTTCCCGCCTCACTAATATCCATCTCATCCCGTCAGACTCTTCACTTATTTATTTTAAAGACGACCTATTGTGCAAACTTCACATCATGCATGTTTTTATACGTCCATTGGTTTTCTGCTGCCTCTAAAAACAGCTTATGAAAACAAACACAGAGCCATTTGTGGTAATAAATGGTTTTGTTGGCAGTGAACTTCCTGTAAGATTTTCCTACTTTTTTGCTTCTAATCCAGTGGTTCTTAACCTTTTTTGAGGTACTGAACCCACGAGTTTCATATGTGCATTCACTGAACCCTTCTGTAGTGATAAATAAAATATGATTTTATTCCCCCCAAATTCAACACATAGGGTTGACCCAACTAGAGTCCAGTTGTTTCACCCCAAGACCACCAAGTCTTCTTAAAAGGTAGAGTCTCAGTTCTTCAAAATATAGTCAGTGTTTTCAGCAAAGTTGATCTGACTGTCCAGGAACGAGCCAAGGTATTTAAAATGTGCCTCAGTTTCAACAGGTTGACCATCGAGAGAAACTGGAGCCACTTTAAGGTTTAGATCATTTAATTAGCTCTACATTCTTAAGATAATTAAAAACTAATAATAAATAATAAAGACTTTGCGGTATTCTGATTTAGTAATGTAATTGTATTAGTTGTGTTACCACCTCCTCGCCACTAGAGGCAGTACCAACCCTGAAAAGATGTGACTAAGGAGCAGATTTAGAAGAACACAGAAAGATACAGGATTTGGTAAAAACTGTGAGTTTTGCTGAAGTAAATAAAGACACAAGTTCAAATCCCTGCTGAGAGTGAAGCTCCTCCAATCAGAGCTCCTCTCAGCTCTGATTGGCTAAGCAATGTAACGTGATCCTCTGATTGGCTAAGCAATGTAACGTGATCCTCTGATTGGCTAAGCAATGTAACGTGATCCTCTGATTGGCTAAGCAATGTAACGTGATCCTCTGATGGCTAAGCAATGTAAGTGATCCTCTGCAGTAGTGATGGCAAAGCTGGGCGTCATCACGACTTTACACAAGTGAGTCTTTACCTCAGAGGCTCCGCCGAACCCCTGAGACCGACTCACTGAACCCCTGGGGTTCGACTGAACCCAGGTTAAGAACCGCTGAGCTAAACGAAGGCGTCCTAGTAAACATACTTCCTAAACTTCTTCTGTCTGTCGTTTCACGTTTTGTCGCGTTACAACCTAAAACTTTATTGTATTTTATGCGCATATTATGTGATGTTATTGTGGAGTTGAAGAACAAGATGCAAGAAAAACCAGCATGTTTGGTCAGCTGGTTTTTCTGCTGGGTTTCTGGATGGAAGGAGGTTGTTTGTGCATGAAGCTCCACTTCTGCTTTTCAAACATTTATGGTTGTTTAAATGTGCATCTGTTTGCAACCATGTTCACCTGTGAGTGTAAACTTTGAGTTTGAGGGGTGTGGCCAGCTGCAGCTTATTTTGATTTAAAGTGACAGAGCCCTAAACCAGTTCAAAATATGCAGGAGTAACCAGATTAAAATCTTATCTGAGAATGAGTTTGTGCAGTAAATTGTTTTGTTTATCCCAGAGATCTATCCTAACCTGTTCAAGGAAGCAAAATAGTTCACCTTCAATGGAGAAATTTCTTCTTTCTTTTTTATTTCCAGCTCCAGAACCGGCTGGCAGCCATGACTTCATTCCCAGGAGGACCCAGCAAGTGAACATGGGGGTCCGACAGGCGGTCCAGCTACCCCAGATGTCCTCACAGGTCAGTCTGGACTTTATCCTTTTAAAAAATAAAAGCAGAACCGTTGCAGCTAAAGGTACTGATGGCGTAGAAACAACACGGTGTTTATCAGTCGTCATTAGTGGCCATGTTAACTAGCTTTAGCATTCACAACTCACTCTGCTAGCTGCAGCGTAGCAGAGAGCAAGGGAAGGAGGGTGATTGACAGCGCTAAGACCCGCCTCCTGGCTCTGATTGGTTGTTTCAAGTGAGCAATGGTTCATTTCATTTGGTGTATCTGTTGTTGTTGTTGTTTTTTTTTTTGCATATTTAGAATTTCTTCTAGTTCCAGCGTTAAATGTTGATTAGAATGTAAAGTTTATTTATAATATCTGGGTAGCAGAGGCCAAATTCTACTGTCCTATTGGAACACTCTGCTAATCCACCGTATTTGCTTTTGATGCTGGTCCTTAAATCTCTGTCTTTGCAGAGAGATGTTGGAGTAGGGGATATGTTCAGTTCAAATTAAATATCATTTATAATATGAGAAGCAGAGGTGAAATTCAATAGTAGAGGTGAAATTCTGTGATGACAGTATCAGCTGTTGGCAAGCTCTGCTAATCCACCTTATTTGCTTTTGCTGCCCCACTTTAAGTGAGATGAGAGATGTTGGAGTAGGAGATATGATGGTAGTTTGAACTTTCTCCTCTTATCAACTTAAAACTACCTCCTATATCTTGCTGGAAAGTTACTTTTAAGTTACTTTTGTCTCATTTCAAGTTTATTCTGATATTTTCTCTACAAACTTGACCAAAATTACCTGGCGACGTTTTGCGGTGCAACGACGTTTGGGACAAATTAGGTCTGTAGAAGCTGAATTTGCTGTGTTGTAAATTGCTTTAGCAGCCGCCGCCGCTGAACGCCCAGATGCTGGCGCAGCGTCAGAGGGAACTCTACAGCATCCACCACCGGCAGCAGCAGCAGCAGCAGCAGCAGCTCCTCCAGCACAAGGTCAGGCTCCTGAGACAGAACATGGTGGCCGGGGGCCCGGGAGCCCCCAGGACCCCCAAAGGCCCCCCGACGACGTCTCAGCAGCAGTTCAGCTTCCCGCCGGGGTTCGCCCCGATGCCGGGCAGCACCCCTACCTCACCGAGTCACTTCAGCGCCGCGCCGGGGGCCCCGTTGGACGCCAAGATGTCCGCCAGGGGGCCCTGAACAACCAGGCGCTGCTGGGTGGCTTACAGGGCCAGTTTGACGGCGCCGGGAACCCGACGATGCAGCAGGGGCTGTTTCAGCAGTTTGGAGGGTCTGGTGAGTTCAAGGAAGCTGGGATATTGGAACAAGTTGAAGAGTTCAGGGTTCATCTAATGGGTTACGGTCTGAAGACAAAACATGGGAGAAGATGGTTTCATTCATCCCTTCATCCAAATTCGTCTAACATACGAATCCAGTAGTCGTCTAGCAACCATTCTGTCCAGTTTTTATGTGTTCCTTTCTATTCTTTTGTCAAATATTTGTCTTTCTTGATTTCTTTTTCCTGATACTCACCTTTCTTTCTCTCCTTTTGTCCAACATTCAAGTCCTTCTATCTACTTTATCCATTCATTTGTTCCTCTATTTGAGCACTTTTGACACCTCCCCATTCTTATTTCATGTTTCTTCATATTTACAGCCTATATGTTTTAAATGTATTAAAAAGTTAAATATTGCATTTATACTTTGAAAATGAGATTTGATTATAAAATTGTTTTGATATTTTGAGATGGAAATGTATCTTAAAATAAAGAAAATAAGTTCCAGACACAAAGAAGATATATTTTATAAACATCTTCACAACACTTTTAAAACAGCTGGATTCCAGTTTTGTGATGAAACGGTTTCTTTTCCACAGCTGCAGTGCAACAAGACCCCCCATTTCCTCCTGAGATGAGCCCAACAAGCCCATTGATATCACCTCAGAACTCCACCTCCCAGAGTCCCCTGCTTCAGCAGGCACCAACTCCTGGCTACCAGTCGCCAGACATGAAGAGCTGGCAGCAGACGGGCCTGGGCGGGTAAGGACCGATGCTTTTCTCGTGAATTTATAGCTTGGTTGAGTCTGAACTCCTTTCTTCTTCTCCTGCAGCCTGTTCAGTCAGTCAGGACAGAGTGCAGCGCAGGCGTTTGGCCAGCAGGGGGTGTACAACAACATGAGCATCACCGTCTCCATGGCGGGAGGCGCAGGCGGCGTCAGCTCTTTACCTCCCATGGGACAGGCGGTTGGGATGAGCAACAGTAACCTCAGCAGCGTCGGCTCGGTGTGCAGCGACCAGCAGGTTGGTCAGACCTACACGCTGATGTTGGAGTAGGGGATTCAGTTTCAAAAATACATTATTTATTCCAGTTGGAAGTTAAACGTTGTTGTAACTCATAACATTCGAGTATCTTCAAAAAGTGTTTGTAGATGGTGAAGCTGTGCTGCGATCAGCGTTGCTGCGACTCTAACTGAAGAGTCGTAGCAACGCTTACAGTTTGTAACTGTAATGACATGCTAGCAGCTCAAATTCAGAGCAGCGTTGACGATATTTAACAGTGGCACCATCAGTTGTTGGCAAGCACCGATAAGCCACTGCATTAGATTTGCTGCTCCTCTTTAAGTCTCTGTCTGGACAGAGAGATGCTGGAGTAGGGATATGGTCTATTCAAACTAAAAGGTATTTCATAATATCCAGGCAGCAGAGTCGAAATGCAGTTGTAGCATGTTGATGATAGCATCAGTTGTTAGCTAGCTCTACTTTTGCAGCTCCTCCTTAAATGTCTGTCTGGACAGAGAGATGCTGGAGTAGGGGATATGGTTATTCAAACTAAAAGTATTTCATAATATCCAGGCAGCAGAGTCGAAATGCAGTAGTAGCATGTCGATGATAGCATCAGTTGTTAGCTAGCTCTACTTTTGCTGCTCCTCCTTAAATGTCTGTCTGGACAGAGAGATGCTGGAGTAGGTGATATGATGACGGTTTGAACTCCTTTTCAGCTCTTTGCGCCTGTGTCTGCAGGTGCAGCAGGTCCAGGTGTTTGCTGACGTCCAGTGCACGGTGAACCTCGTCGGCAGCGACTCCTACCTGAACCAGGGGTCGATGGGGGCCGCGGCTCCCCAGAAGGGCCCCGGTCCCCAGGGCTCGCAGACCAGCCAGGCCCAGCAGAAGAGCCTCCTCCAGCAGCTCCTCACCGAGTGACGGCCGCCCCGTCCCGTCGGCTCTCCCGCTCCTCCCGCTGTCCTTTACCGCCGCCGGCGCACCAGGCCCGTCGCTGTGGAGGGGCCTGGTGGCCTCACCGGGCCAGAACTTAAGGGAGCAGCGGTGTTATTTAAACCTGCCTGTCTAATCTGTCTGACAACCTGTCTGTCTGCCTCAGCCTATTGAAGGCAGTGTTGTCTTGCTGCTCATTTCTCGGTGACCTACTTCCTGCTTCCTGACCCAAGACAAAACAACTGCGACGTCGTTGTAAATTTGCCAAGTTTTCGTCACTGTCGAATCAGGGCCGACCTCCTCTGTCTGTCTGTCTGTCTTTCTTTCTTTCTCTCTCTCTTCTTTTTTGTTTTTTCTGTCTTGATGGCGGGAACGGCCGCACGTCAGCAGCACCTCTGGCTTTTGATGTCCCTTCGTTTGTGTCGTTTCTGTTCGTCTCTTTCTCTCTCAGCGATGTGGGAATGTTAAGGTTTCAGACCTCAGCGGCATTGTGGGATAGAAGCTCAGTATCAGCTGGTTCTGGGACTGGTCCTCTCTATCTGCTGCAGTGCCTGGTGGAAGTGTGAGTTTCTCCCAAGCTCTGCTTCTTCTGGTTTTATTTTTTTATGTTTTGGGTTGTTTTAAAAAAAAATCTGCTCTCTCTCCATCATCATCATCATCATCATCATCATTGCGACCTCCAGAACAAGCTTTTGACACCAGCCGGGACGGACAGATGGATGGGAGTCAGAGGGGATGCTGCTCAGTTTTGAACTTTAGATGTCTGTCTTTATTTTTTATTCCTGTCAGAGTATGAAAACAGACTGTTATGATTATTTAACTGTCTTGTCCGTCACATTTTAGCCTCACCTCAGCAGATGTGAATCCAGAAGCCCGGCAGGGTTCTTCCTCTCCTCCTCTCGTTCTCTTCACGGTTCCTCTCAGCCTATCAGTGTTGTTTGCCTCGTGCATCATGCAGGCGGGTAGTATTTGTACATTACAGAAGGACAGAGACTTTGGGGGTGAGCTAACCTATTATCTTGTAACTGCTTTCCTTTTGAGATGAAAAGAAATGTAATTAATTGAATACTCAGAAAAAGAAAAGTGTATCATTTGATTCGATCCAGTTATTTTGGTTTGGTTTTATTAGATTTAAACAAGTCCTAATAATGTCTGCTCATTTTTGAGATTTTATTTTTGACATATTGTGACACAGCTACATGTTGCAGTGGAGGACGAAGTTATTCCAGCTTCTAAAAATGTGAAATTTTAAGCGATTTGACTTTGAAAAGAATTAGATATTAGTAGCTCCTTTTTTTTTTTTTTTTTTTTTTTTTTTTTTCAAAAAACATAGTTTTATTTTCCAGGGAGCTAGTTAGCTATTTTTATTTTTGCTTTCTCCTGTTTTTTTGTACAAAAAACAGCACATTTGTTTGTAACCATTGTATAAAAATTATAATAATAGCTCAAGTCGCGTCGTTTGCTGCCCCGTGCCGCAGCGAATGACGCGCTTTCCGTTATTGTTCCCATATATAATGAAATTTAAAAGTAGAGGCTTTAGCGTTAGACGTTCCTAACAAAGATTTGTGATTGGTGATTAATTTAAAGCTGTCAGGAATTTGAACGGAGCTTTCCTCCTGGTTAAACCGTGTTCATCCAATCGGGGATTCGGCGCCACATGTACAGTTTTCTGTTGACTACTGTTGATCGGTCATACACTGTCTCTCAAAGTCATAGCAAACATCTTATAAGGATCGAAAATAAGGAAGAAAATCCACTTTTTGTTATATAAAAACATCCCTGCTGAGACGTTGCCTTTAAATATGCTAAATTGTTGCAGAAGTAGGGGGGGGGGAAATGCTGGTTTTGTTTTATACTAAAATGAATCAGGAAGCAGCCAGTGGGAAAGGAGTGAGTTGTTGTTTCTCTTTCTTTCTCTCCCGATGGATTGGAGGTGAGAGGCGTCGCATTCACTCCATAAAAAATGAGTTTTTACTCCAATTCCAACTTATTTCTGATGATAATTAGGTGAATTGCGGCTTTTAACCCCTGAAACATTATGCGAAACTTGCATAACGATCATCTTTCAGGTCGACATTCCACTTGCTAACTCCTCCAGCGATGCTGTGTGATGCGGAAATCACTGTTTGTCTATTTCAAGCCATTCAAATCAACTCAAATACAACTTTTGACTTAAAATAATTCAGCAAAACAACAGAAATGTTCCCATTTGTGTGAAAATGTTGACCATTTTTGGGGATGAAATAGATGTAATATCGATTAGTATTGATATTGATGAATAATAAACATGAAATCAATCAATCACATTTTATTTGTATAGCACATTTCAGCAGCAAGGCATTTTAAAGTGCTTTACACAATTTAAAATAAAAATAAAACAGAGACAGAGATTTCAAAAAAGATTAAAAAAAGATAAGATAAAACATTACATTAAAACCCACAATTTAGCCATAAAAGAAATGTAAAAATATAGAGAAAACAGAGATTTTTAAGAGTTTTAGTTAAAACGCTGTTTAACAAGTTTTCTCAAACCTCAGAGGAGGAAACGCCAAACTAGATAAAATTGGACTTTTCTTGTCCTAGATGAGAAATGGCGTCAGGGTTTTATCTCATGTGTGATTTAAATTGTGTTTCTCATTTAATAGAAACACGGCATTTGCAAAATTGTGTTTTTTTAACATTAGCGGAATATTTAGAAAGTTTTGCGCACATTTGTAATGCAGCTACTGATGACCAGATAAAATAAGTTTTTAGGTAAATTGCATTTGATCCCTACTTAATTCTTTATCCAGTTAATGCATTGTTTTATTTAACGAAAAAGAAGCTAGTAACTGGGGAACATGTTAATGGTTTTTCAGATGTCACCCAGAGATTAATTTATATTTTCTGTGTTTTATAAGACTTCAAAATGTCAGCCCTCATTTGCAAACATTTAAATTCAAGTTCTGAAACGATGAAGAAGCTGATTTTACAGGCAAATTTCAGCTAAAATGTTTTTATTTTGTGCAACACATCTGAATGGAATTTTTTTTTATTAGATTTTTTTGACTCTAGTGGCCTTTATTTGATAGTTAATTGACAGGAAGGTGGGTAATGAGAGAAGGGGGAAGACGAGGCCGGGAATCAAACCTGCAACAGCTGCGTCGAGGACTAAGGGTCTCCATATGTGGGTTGTGCTGAACCCCTGCGCCGCCACAGCTCACCCCCAATTGTGTCGTTTTATTAAACCGCAGAGATATTTCCCCACACACAGCATCGCTCCTCTTCCTCTTTCCTGCATGGAAAAGGCATTCCCAAATGGAAACGGTTTCCTCCACAGTCCGGATAATAAACAGAGACACTCAGCAGCTCTTTCTGCAACAGAAACGAGCCAAAACACACCCAAAAACAAAAAGGTGACATGCTTGGTTATGCAACAGCCTTTCAGTGCAAAAAAAACAAAACGGAAAACAAGAAGCAGTCCCTCTTTCCTCACTACAGTTCGCTGGTATCGGGTTTTTAACGCTTGTCTCATGATGTTAATGTATATAACAGAAATGTGAATGCATATTTGTTCAGAATCAACAGAAAAACAACTAGCTCCGAGTTTGTGGTAAATAACTACTCGCCTCTGTCATGTTTTTATTTTTCTACCTTCTTGTTTTTGTTTTAAAGATGATGTATGTTTGTACATGAAGTGTGTGTGTAAGCGATTAATACTGTATATCTGGTTTTCTCTGAGATGGAAACAGACGAAGATGTCCTGTTCGGTTTCTCTTTTTGACTCTTTCAGACCCTGCACAGTTACCTGTGGGTGTTTTATTCAGATAAACTATGCCAGAGAATGGTTTGTTCTTATTTTTAAAGCGACTGCTGAATGTGATTTTACTGAGAGAAAGAGAGAGAGAGAGAAGCGGTGTGGACTGGCTTTTTGTACGGGTTAATTTAAAAGAAAAAAGGCCATATTATTTAATTTTCTCTGTTGATAGAAGGTCTAAGCAGAGCTGGGAGAGTGGAGCCTTGGTTTTCAGGGGAAGCATCGAGTTTCTGACTGATCCGTTTGGGTGTTTTTTATCATTTTCTGCATCCGTCAGTAGTAAAAAAAAAAAAAAAAAGACCAAAGCTTCAACGCGTTTGATGGGTTTCACATGCAAACCTCATCGTCACTGGACAACACATAATGTAGCGTCTCTTCTTGGTTTCCGGTTCTTCTGCACGCTCGTTTCCGTCTTTTCAGGCCTATCAGCGTTGAAACCCTGTGATGTCCCAAAGTTTGCTCAGTTTAGACTCTGCCAATGCCGTCTTTTTGAGCCCGAAGTGCTATCACGTGTTTACAGGAAAAAATAAACAAACATTGCAACCATTAGCTATGCACCTTACCTAAACGAGCATTTCCTCATTTGTAATGTAGAAGTTACACTGGAGCAACACTAAGCCATTCATTTAAAGAAGAAAACAAACCCTTGCTTGATGACCTTTCAGCTTTCAGTCTCATTCTTTAACCGAATACTTTATACCAAACTTGAGGTGCCTCTTGTATATATTTGCTGATTAACAATAACCTTGTTAACCAGGGTTTTTTTTTTAATGAGAAAAAAAACAAACACATTTTTACTGTATAAATGACTTTTTTTTACACATGTAGATTAATCAGATTATCCCAGGAATTTGCAAATACAATCTAATTCTGCACTTTATATATCCGGATCCGCTCGGGGTGAAAAAGGCCATTAAATCAGATTAGCATTCGGAGATAAAGTGGCTCCTGAAAGTCTATGAAACTCAGCTAAAATATAAAGTTTGACCCTTAGATCAAGATAAATCATTTCAAAACTTTTTTCCACTTCTGTTTTGTCATATTTTGTTTGTATTCATCTGAAAAAACAAACAAAATATTTAAAAAGTTGTATTGTTTACACATCCTAAATCAGTAGTGTTCTGTTTGTTAGCATCTTGGGAAGTTTTCTAAGTCTCTCTGAAGTCAAAACATATTTTCACTTAATACCGTGAAAATTTTTAATTGCCTTATTCTGAATTATATGTTTGTGCAATAAGGCTTCTGGTTTAAACCGCTAACATGCTAATAGCAGGCCTACATTTTTGCATATAGCGTCACTGTCGGATTCTGCGACAGTTCCAACATTATTAAAGATGTCCGATTTAATACATACGAATGTCTAATTTGAACTATTAGAAGTTATTGGGGGGGCTCAAGTATTACTGAATTACAGTTATTTAAGAGCGTGTTGGCGGAGCTAATTCTTTGGCTAAGCTAGCTTTGAAAACATTTAGCGCACTTGGCTTCCCATAAATTTAGAAAGTTTATATTTACTTGGCTGTATTGTAAACTTGCAGTTCGATCAATTTCGGCATTTGTGTTCTAATTATCATGCTTTTATTTTTAAGAGGAGAAGATTGTTTGGTAACCTTTTTTTTCTTATTCTATACCCAGAATGCATCAACCGAAGCCCTGAGTTACTCAACGACTATTGGCTAAAACAAGAGAAACTCTTTAACAAATAATCATTACCTGTAGCAGAGCCATGTAGACAGGTGTGCAACAACAATTTTTACCTGCTGGGATGATGTTTAATTTCTACATAGTGGTTGAATTTGGAGCGTTAGCTAAATGCCATATTGGAATAGTGCTGTAGCTTTAGCTCTACTGACATTTTGGATTAGCGGTTTTTACCACTGGAGACTTTAAGTCTATGCATTTAGCTCCAGCTATCGTTTCTTTCTGGTTAATCAGATTTATTTAAAAATTCATGTTAAGTGTCTACAGATCACGAATATTCAAAACTTTTTAAATTAAAGTTTCAAACGTTGTGCAACAAGGTTGTTTCACACAAATGAACCTGTTTTTGTTTGGTCTGTTTGTTTTTCAGTTGAATTAAGCAGAAAATTTGTTGAAATAATTTTAAAAAGCACCATTTTCAGTGGGTTTCGTAGACTTTTGAGAGCTGTTTTAAAAAAATTAAGTTCAGGTGAACTGGAGCCATTTTGTGGAAAACAAAAACGAGCTAAAAATTGTACACAGCAGCTGCTTTCTCTGTGGGTTTATCGTAATAACTATGCTGTTCTTCTTCAGGTGACATCCTCTCCCTCCTTTCTGCGCTGTTGAACTCTTAAAATCCTCCTTTCTGGCTTGAACTCTGAACATTCCTGCTCCCGGCCGTTTTCTGCAGCAGCGTTTGCTTTCCTCTCTTTCTCTCTCTGTCAGTGGGAAGTGTGAGACCTTACCTCTTACCTGTCCAAACAATTGTGCACTGATGTAAACGACAACGCACCACTCGTGTCGCTTGTCTTCTCTGTTTTTGCTTGTGTTTTATTGGGAGTCCTTGCGGCGGTTTTTATTTTTTAAAGTTGTTGATACAACCAGGACTTCCTTCCAGCTCATTCCTAATGCAGGTTTTCGAAGCTACTCTCACCACGGCGCCAGTTGTCGAGTATTATAAGTGCTGCCTTAAGCGAAGGTTTAGTTTTTTCTCATCACTTTTGTTTATCTGGGTGGATATTTTAAGAGAAGAGACCAAGGTTCCACTTCCTCCCTTGTAAAAACTTAATATAAATAGATATATAAATATATAGACAAATATATAATATACATTTTACTCATTTCTTTGTCCAGTTTTGTATATAGAACTCATGTAAAGTTTGTTTTTAAAGAGGCATCAGAGCAGCTATTACAAGACAATATGAGTGACAGTGTTCACCTGGGAGAATTTTATGCATGTTATGTTTTCTTTTTCTCTCTCGGACTCTTTTAAAAAACCCTCAGACCCTCCCGCTCTCTCTCGTTCAGGTGTGTAACGTGAAAATAAAATAAATCTACCTTTTTCTTTGGGAATGTTGTAGACAATCAGTCTCAGGCCGGGTCCAGTCCCAGTGGGGAGTGAGAGCCCTGGAGGCTATAAGACAAACTAAACTCTCTTATTTTTATTTTTTTGTTGTTTTTTCGTCTACTGGAAGTCCAAACTCGGAGGTTTGTTCATTCATATGTTCGTGGCTGCTCTCAAGTTTACACAGAAACACACACACACACCGACACACACTTCTCAACTACACTCAAAACACAAACACCTCGTGCATTTGGTCCCTCTGCTTTTTGTTTCCAAGGTGAGGATGCCAACCTTGTGGAAATGATGCTTTGACTAACAAATCTATAACATCTATGAATGTGGGAATGCAACACATTGCAATAAAAGCACCATCTGAAATGCAACACGCTGGTCTCCGGGTGTTTCTTATGATGCGTCATCGGTTCAGTCTGGAGTTTCATTTTTTCCAGGTTCGGATTGGTCAAATATTTAATATGGGTGTCCAAACCTTTTGCTGTGAGGGCCAAAGGCGTTGAGTTGGAAGCACTTGGTCACAAAAATAATGCTTTTTTTTAAATAACTTTGTAAAAAAAAAAATGTCAGTGCTGCTTCCAAGAATCTTAATGGAAAGTTAAGTGGAAGAAAAAAATGGTAGACTTTAAAATACTGTCGTTAGTTTATAAACCACTGAACGGTTTAGCACCACAACACCTTAAAGATCTGTTATTGCTGTACCAACCGTCTAGACCCCTCAGATCTTCTGGTTCTGGTTCTGCTCTGCATCCAGAACCAGAACCAAACGAGGAGAAGCAGCATTCAGTTTCTACGCACCACAAATCTGGAACAAACTTCCAGAAAACTGTAAAACAGCTGAAACACTGAGAGCCTATAAATCTCAACTTAAAACCATCCTGTTTAGAGTTGCTTATGGATAAATTGCGGGTTTTAATGTCTTATATTTAAGAATCCTTTTAAGATACAAAAACTCTGAGGTTTGAATCCTTGTATGATGTGCTCTGCTAAAACTCTGGTGGAGACCCAATAAGGGCAAGTCCTCATGTGGATCCATGTTTTTAAATGTTTTTATTTTTAATAATGTTTTTATCTTTTTTAATCTTTTTCAAAATCTGTCTCTGTTTTTATTTTTATTTTAAATTGTGTGAAGCTCTTTTTAAATGCCTTGCTGCTGAAATGTGCTACACAAATAAAATTTGATTGATTGATAGAAAATAGAGGTAAGAACCTTTTAGACGGTGTCTTGACTTGAATTTAAAATTCATATAAATGATAGATTTTGTTGGGTTTCTAACATATTCACCTATCAAGCCTTTATGGACTTTTTTAAATGATTGTTTCCTGTAGCAGAACTAAACAAATAAACCCATTTTTTTAACACCCTTGTTCCTCAGTGGGGTCAGGAGGTGCTGGTGCTTCTCCAGCACATTCACACATAGGGACAATTTGGAGAGGTCAGTTAACCTGACAGTCATGTTTTGGGACTGTGGGAGGAAACCGGAGTACCTGGAGAAAACCCACCATGCACAGGGAGAACATGGAGACTCCATGCAGAAAGACCGGGTCCGGGAATCGAACCCAGAACCTTCTTAGTTGGTAGAGCTTCAACTAAATATTGAGGCTCTACCAACTGTGCCACTTCGCAGCCCTAAGCATATAAATGAAAACCTAAAAATTAAAACATTGTCTGCTGCAGATTACTAAGATATTTATTTAAAATTCCATTTTAGCAGATATATTTTGTGCATTTCTTGTCTTTAATGCGTATTTATTTATCCCCTTCCTTGGTGGGGACCACATTTATTACTTAAACTTACACAAACTCCACTGTAAATTAATTACAGTAATTTACAGTGGAGTTTAAAAAAAACATAGTTTATTGTAAGGAGGTTGTTGGGTTTTATGAGCAGACGGTTAAAAATAAAAAACGTCAAAATCCAACATTCAGCAAACTTTTAGTTAAGATTTCAACAAATAAACATCGAGAAACAGATACATTTACAGAAATAACATTAAAATTTCAATAAAACCTATCAATTTAACTAAAATAAATGTTTATTTAATGTTTTTAAATGGGGCATGTGCAAAATTCACTAAAAAAACCCCCCACAAACCCTTAAGAAAAATAAAATTCTGCAACAAAAATAGTCCATTTCAAAAACAAGTCGCATTCCACTGGCAGCTAGGTGGTTACCTAGCAACCCCGGCAGAGCGCAGCCCGTTACCTAGCAACCCAGGGGAGCTACATAATGTTTGCACCTGACTGAAGTTGCCCCCCCCACCTTCTTCAAATCAGACAAAATTGGTGTCAAACATTTGTGCTACGTTTGTGCAGCAAAATATTTTTTATTTTGCCGCTGTCATTTTAAAGAAATAAAGAAATGTTTCTAGAGGTCATCCAAGGTCAACCAGCCCCCCCACCTTCTTCAAACCAGACAAAATGGGTGTCAATCAACTCGACCACGTTTGTGCTGGTTTGTGCAGCAAAAATTTTCGTTTGTGCTGCTTTGACTTTGAAGATATTAATGAAAGTGTAAAGGTCAAAAGGTCAACTGGCCCCCCCACTTTTATGAAATCCAACTTTCTTTATATCTTTAAAATGACAGCGGCACAAACAAAAAATGTTGCTGCACAAACCAGCACAAACGTTTGACACCAATTTTGTCTGATTTGAAGAATGTGGAGGGGGGGGGGGCAACTTCACTCAGGTAATGTTTGCTCATACATGGACTAACCTGTTCAAGAGTTCGCCTTCAAAAGATTAAAAACATTAAGAATCAGTTTCTGCTTTTAACTTAATGTTAAATTTTATATTCTGACATTTGTTCCGGCTTCATCAGTGCAAAAAAAACAGTCCAGAAAACCAACAAGAAGAGGTCTATTTAAGAAAAAGTAAAGGCTCTCTACCTTTTTTACAGTTATTTTACTTTTTTTTTTCTGCTTCGGTTGCAGGAGGTCAAAGAAGGAAACGATAAAACGGCAACAGGTCCTACATCCAAGTCTGACTAATGATGCCGGCTTCGTCTGCTTTGCTTTTGGGGTTCTTGTAGGCGGCCTGCTCAATGGGCTCGGTAGGGTTCTTGTACTCGTAATACTCCACGATGGGGTAGGTGGCCATGCTGATCACCAGAACCGCCAGCACGATGTACAGTTTGTACTCCACGCACAGGAAGGTGCTGTAGGCGAAGGCGATGACGAAACCAAGAGACTCCCACATGCGGTAGTTGGCGAAGGCGGCCTCTTTGGCCCGCGGGAAGAGGACGCCATAAAGAGCTGCAACAGAGCAGGATCTTTGGTCAGAGTGGAGGTGAACTCGGCTGGTTTGATCGCTAATCTGGTGCACATGCAGTTGAAACCAGTTTTGTAGAATTATGGTTAATCCTTGGGAACAATTTCCAGATGCTTAAAGGCGCTGCATTCATTAGTCCAAACGTTTACATCCAAATCTAGACATGATGTAAAATGTCCAACCATCGTACTGTCCAAGAAGGTTTTGATCAGAAATACGCAGCTGGACCACCAGGGCTAAAAACCTTGTGAAGAATCTGGCTAAGGTTGGAAGACGGTGTCAATATCCAAATTTAGACTTGTCATGTACCAATATGGGCTGAAAAGCTACGGAAGAGGATTAGGGCCACCGGAAAAAAAAATTATATATATATATATATATATATATATTTATTTATTATGACTTTAATCTCAGATTTCTGAGATTAAAGTCAAAATTCTGAGATTAAAGTCAGAATTCTGAGATTATAGTCTTTAAAGTCAAAATTCTGAGATTAAAGTCAGAATTGTGAGATTATAGTAGTTGAAGTCAGAATTCTGAGATTAAAGTCAGAATTTTTTTTTTTTCGGAGGCCCTAATCCTCTTCTGTAGAAAAGCCTCTCTACCAGCAAGAAATGTCCACAGGAACAAAAAATCTTAATCTTTGGGGACATGTCCTGTGGTCTAATGATAATAAAGTGGAACTGTTTGGGCTTAATGACCATCGTTTAATTTGGAGTAACAACCGGGATGCTTGTACCATCGTAACCGTGATGTATGTTGGTGGAAGCATCATGCTGTGGGGCTGCTTCGCTACAGGAGGAACTGGCGCACATCACAACATGGATGACATCATGAGGAAAAAACATTGTGTAGAAATATTGAAGCAACTACTGAAGACATCACCCACTTTCTAGGACAAGGTTTTTGTAAAATGTTTATCAGTAAAATTGAAAATTAGTTCCTCTAAAACATCTTACAGATTTCTACATGAGCAGTAAATGTAATTTAGGTACCAAGCAGGACAAGTTACAGCTGTTGAATCTGAATCTATAATTAGTTCTGAACAAAACAAAAGGTAGAAAACAACAAATATCATTAGGTCAAACCACCTCTAGGTTCCTTCTAGCACAGTGGTTCTTAACCTTTTTTGAGGTAGTGAACCCACCACTTTCATATGGCATTCACTGAACCCTTCTGTAGTGATAAATAAAATATGATCCCCCCCCAAATTCAACACATAGGGGTGACCCAACTGTAGTCTAGTTGTTTCACCCCAAGATCACCAAGTCTTCTTAAAAGGTAGAGTCTCAGTTCTTCAAAATATAGTCAGTGTTTTTCAGCAAAGTTGATCTGACTGTCCAGGAACGAGCCAAGGTATTTAAAATGTGCCACAGTTTCAACAGGTTGACCATCGAGAGAAACTGGAACCACTTTAAGGTTTAGATCATTTAATTAGCTCTAGATTCTTAAGATAATTAAAAATGAATATAAAATACTTTGTGGTATCCTGATTTAGTAATGTAATTATATTAGGTGTGTTACCACCCCAGGCCACTAGAGGCAGTAGAAACGGTGAAAAGATGAGACTAAGGAGCAGATTTAGAAGAACATAGAAAGATACAAACTCCTTCAATCAGGGCTCCTCTGTAGCTCTGATTGGCTAAGCAATGTAACGTGATCCTCTGATTGGCTAATCAATGTAACGTGATCCTCTGATTGGCTAACAATGTAACGTGATCCTCTGATTGGCTAAGCAATGTAACGTGATCCTCTGATTGGCTAAGCAATGTAACGTGATCCTCTGCATCAAGTGATGGCAAAGCGCAGCGTCATCACGACTTTACGCAAGTGAGTCTTTACCTCAGCAGCAGAGGCTCCGCCGAACCCCTGGGGTTCGACTGAACCCAGGTTAAGAACCACTGGACTAGATGTTTTTCCTGCTTTCTGTCCATGAAAGCATCAAAGCAGAGGTTTTAGGATTTTCTTACCATTAGTCTGAGTTTGCCAGATGGCGTCCGCCATGCCCCACAGAGCGGTAAAAACGAAAAACACAGGCAACTGGTCAGGATGGGGCCTCCAGATCAGGAGGGCGATGATGCAGGCCAAGTTGGTGGCACCGGCTGAAAACAGAGGATTCCTCTGGTTACAAACATCTACGGCTACCGACCTTTAACTTTTACTTTTACTCAAATAAAAGAAAAAAATGAAACAAGTTTGTATTTTATTCAGTGGGTAGAAACTCAGTTAGTGAGACGTCATAATAAAATTACTTGGATAATATGTACAGAGTAAAAATACTCCTAAGAGTTTTTTTTTTCTCCAAAAAGTTACTTAAGTAACTTTAAGTTGGTGGAGGAGATTGATTGTTTTCACAGATTATCTGTCTCAGAACAAACTGCTACGACATGGTGACAACTTTAACAAATATGGAGAAAACATGTTTTTTATTAACGTCATGTACTGCAGCTTGAATAAAATGCAACTACTAGCATTTTTAAGACGTCTGGATTCCTTTATGTGTATTTTGCACTTTGCTGTTGACTGTTGCTCATGGAGAGACATTTCAGTATCTAAACTAATAGAAAACGTTTAAACAACCTACTTGCATACTGGATGTGGACGGTTGGATGTTGAATTCATGAGCAGGAAATATTGTGCTAATTATCAGTATTGAACCAAAGAAAGCAAGGCAGATTGAAGCCTTTAAGATTGTGACGCTTTTATGGGTCAATTAGACTCAGAAAATTGTAACAGCAGCTGCACAGGGAGGGCAAATTAGATTTTTTGTTAAGGGGCCCATGATTTCTGGCAGCGCCCCTGTTCATACCTATGGTACCTTACCTTTCATTAGCACAGAGACTACAAACAACATACCACATGAAGCATGACAAAAGCAACAGCTCAAAGTTTTCCAAGGTGTTAAACAGCATAAAAACTGTTAAACTGCCAAACTTCAAAATGGCCACTGCCTTGTTTGCTCCATGACACTGGATGATTGATTGCCATTCATAAGCAGGACCTAAAACATTCACTGTGAAACACAACAGACATTTTATATTGTAATTCTCAAATCTGCCACAGGATGGAGCGGTTTCCCCTGCTGGGAAAAAAAATTAATAAAAAGCTGAATATTATAAAAAGTATGAAGGTTTGAATACCAAGAGATTTGGACAAACAGGTGTCCTGTCTATCTGTCACACCTCGTCAATCCAAGATACCTCGTGGTAATGCGCATGCGCACATCGATGTTACGTTTCTTTTAAATCCGTCATACCTGTAGAAGTTTAATTTTATGTGTTTTATTTCTCGGACGTTTACGGTAAATAAGAAAAATCTAGTTATTTCCACGCAGTGTCCAGAAAGAGATGTTGTTCTGGTTGTTGCCTATCAGCTTCGGTCAGCATCCAGCGTTATTCATGCTTCTTTAGATCACATTCAATGCAGTTTTTTAAAGAAATATTGAAATATTAAAAAGGTAGATTAGCTATTAGCTAGGGACAAAATATCCTGCGGGACCAAATTTGTAGTCAAACATTGTTTGTAGTAATAGTGACGCTAAACGGGATTAATGTCATGTTTACAGTTTGGTAACAATTTTGGAAACAGCAAAAGTCATTTATGTTAATATGTTTGATTATCATAGGAGCTTAATTAAATAAAATTTACCGTAAACATCTGAGAAACATAACACACAGGTATGGCGGATTTATAAGGAATCTGCTGAGTAAGCAGTATGTGACGTAACATCGATGTGACCATGCGCATTACCATAAAGTATGTTGGACTGACGGGAATGACAGATAGTCAGAACACCTGTCCTAGGAGAGCAAGCTGAATAGTATTAAAGTTGAATGGTGAAAATGGCACAAAGTCTGCAGCAGAAGAGGAGGGACCAATGGTTCCCAGGCCCCTCCTGTTCCGGTCACTTCCAGTTCAGACTTGTGGGAATAATGTGCCCACAGATTCTCTTTTCTCATAGCCATGCTCACTGTGCGCCATTATTAAACCTAGCGACAGTTGCCATGCTGCTGACAATGATGTCATCAGCATGACTTCAATTGATGTCTGAGTTATAAGCCCTTCAAAGGATGACTCTATGATGTCATAGAGTCTATGACTCTATGACATCATAGAGTCGTGAAGTCAGTTACTTCTCCGGTCAGAACAATCAGAAGGACTTTTTCCCTACCAAAGACTTAGTCAGTCAGTTTAAAACTGCCTTAGTGAAGATTATTTTTCAGCATTGAAGATGTCTGAGAAAAAATCACAGAATCAAGTTAATGTGAGACCTAGGGTCTCTTTCTGGGATGAAGAAGAAATGAGGTGGTTAAAGACGGTCCAGCAAAGACCAACTAACCTGGATTACAGCAAAATTAACTTCCTCGATGGACTTCTCTGGGCGGTTATTGAAAAGGCTGCAGATGAACCAACTCTGCACCTCATGAGAGAAACTTTTTGGGAGGAACATCTGGAAGTTTTGGCCCTACTTCTAAGAAAAACAGGAGACATAAATGTGGACGCAGTCTCAGAGGTCTCAGAAGAACTGAGTGAAAGGATTTTCCAAAGCCTTACTAAAGAAGAATTCCACTTTGCTTCCGGGCTGCATTTAATTGGACTTCTTGATTATCCTGCAGGCCGGTGAAGTATAGTGGAGACATTCAAGCATCACCTGGAGAATCCTTTTCCTCAAAGGAAGATGTTTGCAGACACTAAAAGGAAGATCAGAAACACCTTCCTTGATACCGAGGACAACTTGTTTTCCAACGAAAACTGCCTGAGTGAGGATTATACTCAGGCAGGCATGGACCCTGAGCGATTTTTGAGGGATGGAAGACGGCTCGGTTTCACACGTGGAACCGAAGAGCAAAGGAGAGATTTGGTGGGAGATATTCTTGGGCGGTTAATTTATAAGTCCTGTCTTCAAAATAGATACATTGCCAACAAAATCAAGCAGACTAAACTTGTTTATAAGGAGCTTGCGCCGAAACTGTGGGAGGAGGTTAAGAACATAGATTTTGTTGTTTTTGATGAGATGGATAAAAAACATTCCCAGGACATCTTTCAATTGCTGTGCGGCAACAGCAAGACAGCTAAAAAAGTCCTGTTCAAGATGTTGAAAAATGGCAACAGAGTAGTCATCTACAAGCTCACAGAAAGCCTCAAGAAGACACTGTCGCGTCCAAGAAAGGTCCATCTAAAGAGAGCCCTTCTCCAAAAGACCTGGAGGTGGATGCAACACGCTTTCTGCTGCGGAGACAATTCAGAGGACCATGAAATTCCACGACGCTCTCACTCGGTACAGGACTCTGACTCTGACTCGGTGTCGGAACAGGACTCTGATTCGGTACTGGACTCGGTGTCGGAACAGGACTCTGATTCGGTACTGGACTCGGTGTCGGAACAGGAATCTGACTTGGTACAGGACTCGGTGTCGGAACAGGAATCTGACTTGGCACAGGACTCGGTGTCGGAATTGGACTCGGACTGGGAATCGGGCAATGACTTGGGAATGGATGCCGACTCAGAACCGGACTCTGAGTCGGGAGTGGATTCTGAGTGGGGACCAGCCTCTGACTTAGAACTGGCTTCCAACTCGGAACCGGCCGCTGACTCGGCACCTGCCTCGGAGCCTGGACCTTCCTCCGAGCCTGGACCTTCTTCTGAGCCTGGACCTGCCTCAGAGCCTGGACCTTCCTCGGAGCCTGGACCTGCCTCCGAGCCTGGACCTGCCTCGGAGCCTGGACCTGCCTCAGAGCCTGGACCTGCCTCCGAGCCTGGACCTGCCTCCGAGCCTGGACCTGCCTCGGAGCCTGGACCTGCCTCCGAGCCTGGACCTGCCTCGGAGCTTGGACCTGCCTCCGAGCCTGGACCTGCCTCGGAACCTGGACCTTCCTCGGAGCCTGGACCTGCCTCCGAGCCTGGACCTGCCTCGGAACCTGGACCTGCCTCTGAGCCTGGACCTGCCCCGGAGCCTGGACCTGCCTCCGAACCTGGACCTGCCCCGGAGTCAGGACCTGCCTCTGAGCCTGGACCTGCCTCGGAGCCTGGACCTTCCTCGGAGCCTGGACCTGCCTCGGAGCCTGGACCTGCCTCGAAGCCAGGACCTGCCTCGGAGCCTGGACCTGCCTCGGAGCCTGGACCTTCCTCGGAGCCTGGACCTGCCCCGGAGTCAGGACCTGACTCAGAGTCGGGACGGACCTTTAAGTCTCTACACGTCAGAATCGTCCTCCAACACGGGACCTGCATCCGAGTCGGAATCGTCCTCTGAATTGGGACCGGTCTCTGAGTCTGGACCCACCAACACAAGGAACAAGACGTGACAGACCTGGGAAGCAATGAACAGGGAAGACAGGACAGGAACAGGACTAAACTCAGAAAACCCGAGAATAACTACCCAGAAATCCATGGATCACAACAATACCTCCCTCAAGGGCGGCTACCAGACGCCCAAAAACGTCCAACAAAGAACAACCCAACTGGGTGGGCCGAGAACCAGGAGGAGGATCCTCGAAGGAGGTTCGGCGGGCGGCGCAGGAAGCAGAGCGTTGGAGAGGAGCGGTGGCGGCACAGGAGGAGGACCCTAGGAGGCTCTGGAAAACCTGGAGGTGTGTGTCTGTCTATCTATCTATCCATCTATCATAGATCTATCTATCTATCTATCTATCTATCTATCTATCTATCTATCATAGATCTATCTATCTATCTATCTATCTATCTATCTATCTATCTATCTATCTATCTATCTATCTATTCTATCTATCATAGAGCTATCTATCTATCATAGATCTATCTGTCATAGATCTATCTATCTATCTATCATAGATCTATCTATCCATCTATTTATCTATCATATATCTATCTATCTATCTATCATAGATCTATCTATCTATCATCTATCTATCTATCTATCTATCTATCTATCTATCTATCTTATCTATCTATCTATCTATCTATCTATCTATCTATCTATCTATCTATCTATCATAGATCTATCTATCTATCATAGATCTATCTATCTATCTATCTTAATATATATATTTATAGATAAATCTATCTAAAAATCTGTCTTTCTTTCTCTCTCTCTTTCTCTCTCTCTCCAGATCTATCTATCTATCTATGTATCTATATATATATAGATATAGATACACACGTATATATACGTATATACTGTATATATACTGTATATACGTATATATACGTATGTATCTCCATCCATCCATCCATCCATCCATTTTCTTCCGCTTATCCGGGATCGGGTCGCGGGGGCAGCAGCTTCAGAAGGGAGGCCCAGACTTCCCTCTCCCCAGCCACTTCTTCCAGCTCCTCCGGGGGAACCCCAAGGCGTTCCCAGGCCAGCCGAGAGACATAGTCCCTCCAGCGTGTCCTGGGTCTTCCTCGGGGCCTCCTGCCGGTGGGACGTGCCCGGAACACCTCACCAGGGAGGCGTCCAGGAGGCATCCTGACGAGATGCCCGAGCCACCTCAACTGGCTCCTCTCGACGTGGAGGAGCAGCGGCTCTACTTTGAGTCCCTCCCGGATGACCGAGCTTCTCACCCTATCTCTAAGGGAGAGCCCGGCCACCCTGCGGAGGAAACCCATTTCGGCCGCTTGTATCCGTGATCTCGTTCTTTTGGTCATGACCCAAAGCTCATGACCATAGATGAGGGTGGGAACGTAGATCGACCGGTAAATCGAGAGCTTCGCCTTTTGACTCAGCTCTCTCTTCACCACGACGGACCGGTACAGCGCCCGCTTCACGGCAGACGCCGCCCCAATCCGCCTGTTGATCTCCCGCTCCCTTCTTCCCTCATTCGTGAACAAGATCCCCAGATACTTAAACTCCTCCACTTGAGGCAGGACGACCCCCCTGACCCGGAGAAGGCACTCTACCCTTTTCCGGCTCAAGACCATGGCCTCGGATTTGGAGGCACTGAGCCTCATCCCGGCCGCTTCACACTCGGCCGCGAACCGTTTCAGCGAGAGCCGCAGATCACGATCTGATGAAGCCATCAGGACCACATCATCCGCAAAAAGCAGAGATGCGATCCTAAGGCCACCAAAACGGATCCCCTCAACACCTCGGCTGCGCCTAGAAATTCTGTCCATGAAAGTAATGAACAGAATCGGTGACAAAGGGCAGCCTTGGCGGAGTCCAACTCTCACCGGAAACGAGCCCGACTTACTGCCGGCAATGCGGACCAGACTCTGACACCGGTCATACAGGGACCTGACAGCCCGTATCAAAGGGCCCGGTACCCCAGACTCCCGGAGAACCCCCCACATACCCCCCGAGGGACACGGTCGAACGCCTTCTCCAAGTCCACAAAACACATGTAGACTGGTTGGGCGAACTCCCATGCACCCTCCAGGACCCTGCTGAGGGTGTAGAGCTAGAACGTGTTATCTATAGATAACACGTTCCGTATGTATCTATATCTCATATAGATACGTACGTATGTATCTATATCTCATATAGATACGTAATATGTATCTATATCTATAGATACATACGTATCTATAGATATAGATACGTATGTATCTATATCTATATATATAGATGTAGATGTATATATAGATGAATCTATCAATATAAATATATATATATAAATATCTATAATCTATTTATCTATACATTTATAGATGTATTTATCTATTTTTAGAATTATTTATAAATAGATAGATCTATCAATCCATATTAATATACACTGTATATATATATATTATATATATATATATATATATATATATATATATATATATATATATATATATATATATATTCACAGATTTATTTATATATAGATATAAATATTTTTGGGAGTTTCTGCCCCGAGGGCCCCGATGGCCACAGGCACCACTGTGGTCTTCACCTTTCAGGTCTTTTCCAGTTCCTCCCTGAGGCCCTGGGATTTCTCCGGTTTCAGTATATATATATACATACATACATATATATTGTATATATATATATACAGTATATATATATATATATATATATATATATATATATATATAGAGAGAGAGAGAGAGATAGATAGATAGATAGATAGATAGATAGATAGATAGATAGATAGATAGATAGATAGATAGATAGATAGATAGATAGATTCATTTATATATATATACGTATATATATATATATCTGGCTAGCTTGCCAGAGCTGACTGAATAGCTCAATGGGTAAGTCACCAGTCTACCACCCGGGAGACCAGGGTTCGAATCCAGGCTGGGGCTGAAGTTACAACAGTCAATTGAGCTGTCAGTGTGGGTCCTTAGGCAAGACCCTTGGAGCTATATAGCCGACCTCATACCATGAGAGACACTGATAAGCACGACATGCCGGCTCAGACGTCGCCCGGCCAAACAAGGTCTGCGTCAGGTGCTGGGGAACCAGAGCACCTAGATGAAAAATGGGCTACTGGAACAAGACGGAAATGGGCGAGAGGTGAAAACATGGATCTGTTGGAATGCTACTACTCAAGTAACCCCAGTCAACACTAACTGCTAAGCAACTAGTGGCTCAGTGTTCCAACATCCGCAAACGGCAACTGCTCTCAATTAGACTGGGGATTAGACAACTTGAGATTGACGAGGTACAACACAAATGCTATGGCAAAGGGGAGGAGCCAGAACGCCAGGTCAGAGGGGAGTTAACTACCCACCCAGAGACTGGGTATGTAGCCCCAGTAATGAACGAACCAGCAGAGCTGAACGAGGCAGCAACTGACCTGAGAGAGAGAATCGTGGCCGTAATGAACACCAGACAACCCCGACGCCAATTACAACGGCTGAGTGAAGCACCACCAGAAAGTCTAATTGAAGATGTGAATGCGGCATTGAGAACGATCCCTACCAACACCATAACAGAAACCAATGAGCTCATATACAACTCAGCATCAGTGATCCTTGAGATGCTTGGCTATAAGAGCAATCATGAGACCCAATACCCACCATGGAAAAGACGGTTAGAGGCTAAGATCAAGATAACAAGGAGGGAAGTGAGCCAACTGTCAGAGCTCCAAAGGGGTGCAATGAAAAGATCAGTACACAAGAAGTACAGCCAGATGTCCATACCTGAAGCACTCGAAACTGCCAAACAAAGGCTCCAAGCCTTGGCCAGCCGCCTGAAGAGATACACAAGAGAGAATGAAGCCAGGAGGATTAACCGGCTCTTCCACACCCAACCAGCTAAAGTGTACTCTCAATGGCAGGGTACTAACAACAGAGCAGACCCACCAAGGCTGGAGACTGAACAATACTGGAAAGGCATATGGGAAAGGGAGGCGACCCACAACAGCAATGCAAAGTGGCTGACCTCTCTACGAGAGGAACACAGCAACCTCCCTGAACAAGCCCCAGTAACCATCACTGTGGCAGATGTCCAAGAAAGAGTCTCGGGTATGAAAAACTGGACAGCACCAGGACCTGACATGATCCATGCCTACTGGCTAAAGAAACTCACTGCCCTCCATGAGCGACTGGCAGCTCAAATGAACCAGCTGCTACAAAATGGGACTCACCCTGAATGGTTAACTGAAGGTTGCACAATCCTGATACAGAAGGATCCCTCAAAGGGTTCAATCCCATCCAACTATCGGCCAATAACCTGTCTCTCTACAACATGGAAGCTCATATCAGGCATCATAGCGGCTAAGATAAGTGGTCACATGAATAAATACATGAGTACGGCACAGAAGGGCATCGGCTTAAATAGCAGAGGAGCCAAACACCAACTCCTTGTAGACCACACAGTCGCCCGAGACTGCAAAACCCGACACACCAACCTGTGCACCGCTTGGATAGACTACAAGAAAGCCTATGACTCAATGCCACATACTTGGATCATTGAATGCTTAGAGATGTACAACATCAATAGGACTCTAAGAGCCTTCATTGCAAACTCGATGGGGCTGTTGAAAACCACCCTTGAAGCCAACTGCAAACCACTTGCACAAGTGTCCATCAAATGTGGCATATACCAAGGAGATGCTCTGTCCCCACTGCTGTTCTGCATAGGCCTGAACCCCCTCAGCCAAATCATCAACAAGACTGGCTACGAATACCGACTGAAGAATGGGGCCACAATCAGTCACCTCCTCTACATGGATGACATCAAGCTGTACGCTAAGAGTGAGCGAGACATCGACTCACTGATCCACACCACCAGGATATACAGCACTGACATTGGGATGTCATTCGGACTAGAAAAGTGTGGTCGGATGGTTACAAAGAGAGGGAAGGTCGTCCGCACAGAAGGGGTCTCACTCCCAGAAGGAACAATAGCAGACATAGAGCACAGTTACAAGTACCTGGGAATACCACAAACAAATGGCAACCTCGATGAGGTCACAAGGAAGGGAGCCACAGCCAAATACCTCCAACGAATAAGGCAAGTCCTGAGAAGCCAGCTCAATGGCAAGAACAAGATCCGTGCAATAAACAGCTACGCATTACCAGTAATCAGATACCCTGCCGGAATAATCAGCTGGCCAATGGAAGAGATAAAGGCCACGGATGTTAAGACTCGGAAGTTACTAACCATGCATGGAGGGTTCCACCCCAAATCCAGCACCCTGAGACTGTACACAAACCGTAAGGAAGGAGGCAGAGGACTAGTGAGTGTGAGAGCCACTGTCCAGGATGAAACATCCAAGATCCATAAATACATCAAGGACAAAGCCTCAACGGATGATATGCTCAGCGAATGTCTCAGGCAATGGGGAACAGAGGATGAGGGGCTAGAGGTTCCATCATGGGAGAACAAGCCCCTACATGGGATGTACCACCGACAAATAACTGAAGTGGCTGATATCAGGAAATCCTACCAATGGCTGGACAAAGCTGGACTCACAGGAACAGGCCCTAAACACCAGAGCAATAGAGGCTCAGATCTACCACACCAGACAAGACCCAAGGTGTAGGTTGTGCAAGGAGGCCCCTGAGACAGTACAGCACATAACAGCAGGGTGCAAGATGCTGGCAGGGAAAGCGTACATGGAACGACATAACCAGGTGGCGGGCATAGTGTACAGGAACATCTGTGCAGAATATGGACTGGAAGCCCGAGATCGAAGTGGGAAACACCCCCAAAGGTGGTGGAGAATGACCGAGCTAAGATCCTGTGGGACTTCCAGATCCAGACAGACAAGATGGTAATGGCGAACCAACCGGACATTGTGGTGGTGGATAAAGAACAGAGGAAAGCCGTTGTGGTGGATGTAGCTATACCAAGTGACTACAACATCAGGAAAAAGGAGCATGAGAAACTGGAGAAATACCAGGGCCTCAGGGAGGAACTGGAAAAGAACTGGAAGGTGAAGACCACAGTGGTGCCTGTGGTCATCGGGGCCCTCGGGGCAGTCACCCCCAAACTGGAGCAGTGGCTAAAACAGATCCCAGGAACAACATCAGACATCTCAGTCCAGAAATGTGCAGTACTAGGCACAGCCAAGATACTGCGCAGAACCCTCAAGCTCCCAGGCCTCTGGTAGAGGACCCGAGTTCAGAGGATGAAAAGAGACCACCCGCAGAGGGTGAGAAGGGAATTTATTATTATTTATATATGTGTGTGTATATATATATTTTCATAGATTTATTCATATATAGATATAAATATCTAAATTAAAAATGTTTTTACATGTTTGACAAAGCTTGTGAAGCTCTTGGCCCCAAACTCAACGTTTACACATGAAAATAGCTGCAAACATGAGTGGATCCAACTGTATGTCTTTGAAAAGCAGAAGTAGAGCAAATAATGCAGGTTTGGTTTTTGAATAGTAAATGAAGAACAAAACATCGGTCCTGTCCAGCAGCCATTGGGAAAACCGGAGCACCTTCAGCCAAATCTGAGTTTGTCTGGAGTCATTTATAGATTATTTATAGATTAAGGAGTTATTTCCATGTGCCATTCCAATGTTATTTTATTCATTTACTTATATCCAGTCATATTTAAAGTACTTACACACACTTAGTTATACACATATATAAGTTATATATATAATTTTTAAAATAATTTGTTATTGCTAATGATCATAGTTGTACCATTAATATTTAACACCTGGGATGGAGCAGCTTATCAACTAATAGGCAATTTCCCCTGGGGGATCAATAAATATTCTATTCTATTGCACTGCGGTAAAACCAGCTGACCAAATGTCCTGGAACTCCGCTTGGGTTGCTAGGTGACGGACAGAACTCTGGTGGGGTTGCTAGGTGACGGACGGAACTCTGGTGGGGTTGCTAGGTAACGGGCTGGGCTTCACTGGGGTTACTAGGGGTCATGCCTGCTGATGTGTGATGTTACATTCTGGAGGTTTTTGAATTGAAATTCAAATACTTTATTGATCCTAAAGGGAAATTAAATGTTGTTGTAACTCATATTAATTCAAATTTTTCCAAGATACCAAATATACTGCCAAAAAACCAGCTGTGTTTGTTTTTTTAGAAGCAGTTGAGACCAAAATGGAAGAATAAAAAGTTTAACACGTAAATTTTAGATAATAGTTCCCCATTAAGAACAACTTTTTGGCGAAGGAGATGAGAATAGAGCTTACCACATCCAGGGCTTTTCATTGGCTAATGCCCATTTTACGTCACAGCACAGCTATCAGTGGGTCACCGTCTCACAAACTCAACAAACAAACTCAACATGTACATTGTGGACTAGCAGACCGACAGAAAGATTTAGCGTTAGGACTCTAAAACAATGGTTCTCCACCGTCAGTGGGAATCAGTTTAGTACAGGTGATGTCAGGTATCCTGATCGTGGAACTAAAATTCACAGATTTCCAAAATCTGAAATGGAAAACCTTGCTTGGATCAAAGCTTGTTCATGCTCAACCATCGTAGGATCAATAAGAACAAAAGATTGTCTGCTGGGGTAAGTATTATTGCTTTGCTTTCTTTGTGTTTAGTGAAAGAAAAAAATAGTCAATAAAAAACACATTCAGTATGAAAACCTTTTAGCCAAGTACAGCATAATGGCAGCACCGATACAACTTCTACACCTTGAAGCCTGTCAGTTACAGTCTTACGTTAGCTGAACAGATCAATATGCAATGTGTACCGTATCTGACACACATTAAAGATTTTATTTCACCTGAAAAGGCTTTTTACTAAACTGTAATCGTGTTAGCCATGCTAATCATGCTAGCACCGAGTACCATGTATAAGTCCTAGGCACATTTGAACATTTGCCAACAGAAATCACCCTCAAAACCATGAATGTCCAACTTACCCAGCCTTGCAAGAACAATAGGCATCAGTGATCTTGTCCACAGCTATATTTATACTGAGGTTGTGAGGATCTGCTGTTTTCCTCATCAACCGGTAGCTTTTCGCTGTGATGCCACAATGTTAGAGGCATCGTGGCTAAAACACCTTGATGTCGTCCAAAAAAGATGACATGAACTTGTTGGTTCCCCTGTCCATGTCGTGGCTGATATTTTGTGAAAATCCGGCAGAAATGCTAAACTAATCGACTCAGAAATACTCTGCAGAGAGTCAGTGGAATGAGAAATGCCATGTTTAGACATAGGAGCTAAGCTGTTAATGTGAGACATGTAGGCAGTGGGACTTTCGAGGGGCGTTTCTGGGCGTAGCTTGGTGAGGTCCATTGGGTAGCAGCAAGAACGACCACGCAAAAGAACAAAACATGCTGTGTGAACGTATCCTTACATAAACAGTTTACATATAAGAAAATGAGTTTTTACCAAAGAAGAAGAGCGCGGCCCTTCCGGTGTAGCGGGCGATTCTCCCGAACAGGAAGGAGCAGAGCGAATTAGACGCTCCGAAGCACATCATCACGTAACCGACATAGTGGATCCCCAAAGCGCAAGTTACGTAGTTCTGCGAAGAGAGGCAGCAAAATGGGTTCACGTCTCACAGTTGGTTGATGAAACAAGTCAGCGTCGGGCCTATAGGAAGCATTTCGGGTAAACCGTGAGTGAAACAGTCATTGGGACTGACTAGTATATATTCCATCGTGGAAGGTAACTTTAACATTAAATACACCTTTTCTCAACAGGCGACGGCCACTTTCTCCGTCTATAATCAGACATTTAAGTGACTTGAAACCATTCCTCCCTCCCTGGCACCTCCAGACCCGGGTCCACATCCCGCCCGGCCCCGGGGGCAGCGGCCCCTCCAGCCCCCCTGCAGCTCCGCGCCCGAGCAGCAGATAGTTGCAATGGTTTTGTATGATATTCCTACTTTTTTCGCTTCGACACAACGGCATAAACCTCCAAATGCATTTGGAAGGTTTAATATTCTCACTTTACAATCCTAAACTTTCTTGTATTTTGAGGGATTTTATGTGATGTTTTTCTGGACTGGAAGAACAAGTTGCAATATTATTTAAGAATCTTTTTAACAATAAATATCTCAGACTTAGAATTACATTTGTAATGTAAAAGGGGATCTATGATGCAAAATTAGTATTTTGCACCTTTTTGTACTTCCATTTGAGTCTCGTCTGCTAATAAAGACATTTAAAAAAGGGCACCAAGCTGTTTTTGGCAATAAGTTGATGCTGTTTACTGACTGGAAGATGAGTCATTTCAATACCCATAATTGTTGAGTCACATTTGGGCAGTGGACCAGGCGCGGGGCTGTGGGGTGGGCTGGGGGGGCCGCTGCCCCCCGGAGCCGGGCCGAATGGGGAGGAATGATTTCAAGTCGTTTAAATGTCTCATTATAGACGGAGAAAGTGGCCGTCGCCTGTTGAGAAAGGTGTATTTAATGTTAAAGTTACCTTCACCAATGGAATATAGTCAGTCCCAATGACTGTTTCACTCACGGTTTAGCCGAAATGCTTCCTAGATAAAAATCAAGCTGAAACTGAATGAAACAGTTTCAGTTTCACTACCTCAATTTATATGATGTTATTCTGAAGGAGGCCATATTGTAGCTCATCAGGTCCATAAAATCTTTACATTTTACCAAAATTAAGCTTTTATTTCACAAAATCTTATCAAAGTTTCGTAAAATGTCAGTTACGGTGTTGACACATCATGGTTGTGACAAAAAACGTAGGAATAAAAAGAAGAAAAATCTAAAGAATAACATAAACTAACCAGAGCTAACTAGCCTTAAGCTAACCAGAGCTAACTAGCCTTAAGCTAACCAGAGCTAACTAGCCTTAAGCTAACCAGAGCTAACTAGCCCTCTTAGCAAAGGAAGAAACAGGAAGTGGTCATGGGGTGTTGACAAAAACTAAGGACAAATTTCAATGGAGTTGGAAAATATATAAAAATGATTTTTAAGTCAATTTATTGATACTTTTATAATTATTTATATGACTACTTATACTTAATTGTCATAATATATAATTTTAGCGCAGTCGAGGCAGGTAAGAGGCCCGGTGATTCGTTAGGGGGCCGGTAATTGGCCCCCCGGCCCGACTGCTAGTGCAGTGGACCATAATGTAGCAACACCAGTGAAGCTAAGTAATGATGCTCTCTCGTTCTAACTTGATTTATTTTCCTTTTTTAGACGTGTCCTTACTTTGGTGTACTCCCCGGAGAGGAAGCTCTGCTCGAAGCCGCTGTACATGGTGAGTGGGATGAGCGTCAGGAGCCTCCAGTCCTTCAGCAGCCTGAACGTGGCCAGGAACGTGTGGCAGAACGGTTCCCGGTTCCCCCGAAAATCGCTGGTCTGCTGGTGGTCGATGTTGTCCAGAAATATCGATATGATGAGTATCGCTAGAACGCCAACACCTACGAGACAGACGTCTCGTCAACTCAGATTTAAGACTCCATCATCAATGGGATTTAGGACCTGTTTCTCAAAAGAAATGTCGGAATTTCGCCTGTGTAAATTATGCGAAAAACAGCTAGCAAGGGCGTGTTAGCATATGCTGCGTTCCATTTACGCTGTACGAGGATTTCATATAAGCCTCAAGGTTAAAGTATTGAAGTTAAGAAGTCGGAATTTTAACATGGCGATGCACAAAATTAGGTTAGAAGATTAGGACCACAGGAAAAATAAATTATTTTTTTCTCAGAATTCTAACTTTATTTTCAGAATTCACTTTTTTCTCAGAATTCTGAATTTTTCCTCAGAATTATGTATTTTTCTCTTTTTTTCCAGTCACCCTAATCATTTTCCATAGACATTCTCTCATAATAATTGTAAGCATTACTTTCCATAATCAAACACCATTTTAAATGTTTATTTGAGACTCTATATGTGCCATTAATGTCACCTGTACGTTGTAAAATAATCATGTTTTCACCACATCTGGCTACTGTTGATGCAAGAGCGGCCATTTTGAAACGAGATATATATTTGGTGTAGTCGGAGTTGCTTCCAAATTCCCAGTTGATTTTACGGACTGGGAAGTTGAAGTTTCCCAGTTCTAAGTACAACTGAAATGCAACAATAAAACAAAATGAAGATGTCTATGTGTGACTCTAACCTTTGCATGACAGAAAAGTCAAACAAGAAAAAAAAGTCCTAAGAATAAAAATCTGAGTATTTAAGACCAACTTACTTTTTAAAAAGAATTTTGGACAATTTACGACCTTTTCTAGGATGCATGGACACCCCGTCATTTTTTTCTAGTCAAACTACAACCAGAGGTGTTTTATGAGGAAGAACAAAACTCTGAAATTACCAATGTAGCACCCAAGAAGCGTCCATATCAGCTTCTGTGCAGGTCTGCTGGAGGTGGTACTATTGGTACTGCTACTGTTGGTATCAAGAGTGAGTCCACAGCCATGTGCTCCACAGGTGCTTAGGATGTCCTCTGGAATGTTAGCTGGAAAAAATAAACACATGCAAATCTTAAATACACCAAGAAAATAAATAGAGAAAGCAAAACCTGCAGAGATGTTGGTTTCCACTGCATTTTAAATATATGTCTTTGTGAAATATTGTCTTTGTGAGTCTTTGTCTATTTTTCCTCTTGTGTTTTAAGGTGATGGCATTTAAAGGTGTTTTTCTTTCTTTTTTTGTTTGGGTTTACAAATTTCCAAGGTCATGAGTCATGACCTTGGAAATTTATTCCATGGTCAATTTGCAAAGTTGAATCTAACCTATCAAAACAGGAAGAAAATAAAACAAGAATGTCCTTTCTGGAGAAACTCATCAGTTAATCATTTATAAACTGATAAGAAAACATTTAAAACATGATGGTAACTTTGTGTGTGCGCCATGCAGTGACCTTCAAGAAACATCTAATGCTGCCAAATAATCTGGGAAGAAGTGTTATGAGGTTGTTGGCATCAGAGGGAAACTACTCAAATGAAAACAGTTATTGTCAATAGTTAGAAATTACAAACAGCCAAGAGCCAAGGTGGGCACTGCTAGCTAAAAAGTTAGCAATGCTTTAGGGTTAGTTGCACTAACCCCAAAAGTATTAATTATAAACATTAGTTCTGCTAATGCTAAAGCGCTACACCAACACAGTATTTAGAAAAAGCTAATGCTAAAGCGCTACACTAACGCAGTATTTAGCAAAAGCTAATGCTAAAGCATTACACTAACACAGTATTTAGAAAAAGCTAATGCTAAAGCGCTACACTAACGCAGTATTTAGCAAAAGCTAATGTAAAGCGTTACACTAACACAGTATTTAGCAGAAGCTAATGCTAAAGCGCTACACTAACACAGTATTTAGCAGAAGCTAATGCTAAAGCGCTACACTAACACAGTATTTAGCAGAAGCTAATGCTAAAGCGCTACACCTACACAGTATTTAGCAGAAGCTAATGCTAAAGCGCTACACTAACGCAGTATTTAGCAGAAGCTAATGCTAAAGCGTTACACTAACATAGTATTTAGGAAAAGCTAATGCTAAAGCGCTACACTAACACAGTATTTAGGAAAAGCTAATGCTAAAGCGCTACACTAACGCAGTATTTAGCAGAAGCTAATGCTAAAGTGCTACACTAACACAGTATTTAGCAGAAGCTAATGCTAAAGCGCTACACCTACACAGTATTTAGCAGAAGCTAATGCTAAAGCGCTACACTAACACAGTATTTAGCAGAAGCTAATGCTAAAGCGCTACACTAACGCAGTATTTAGCAGAAGCTAATGCTAAAGCGCTACACTAATGCAGTATTTAGCAGAAGCTAATGCTAAAGCGCTACACTAATGCAGTATTTAGCAGAAGCTAATGCTAAAGCGCTACACTAATGCAGTATTTAGCAGAAGCTAATGCTAAAGCGCAACACTAATGCAGTATTTAGCAGAAGCTAATGCTAAAGCGCTACACTAATGCAGTATTTAGCAGAAGCTAATGCTAAAGCGCTACACTAATGCAGTATTTAGCAGAAGCTAATGCTAAAGCGCTACACTAATGCAGTATTTAGCAGAAGCTAATGCTAAAGTGTAATCTCAGCTGGTTTGTAAGCCTCTAACCTGACTAATATGGCCGACATTAAGCTTCACTGGCTCGTCTGCTTACAGATGTTGGTGTCCTGCCCAAAGATGAGCGACGACATCAGGTTTCCCCAAACTGCAGATGACTGGAAGATGAAGAAGAAGATGCCAAAGTAGTGGTTGACCACATCAGCACCCTTCTTATTGTCCTTGGCAGCTTGCACATTCCCACTGATGGTCAGGTAGGTGCATTTAGCCGACCACAGAGGGGAGCCGCCCAAACCCAGGATGAAGGAGGTTGGGATGAGGGTGTACCTGCACATAGCACCTTAATTTATCCACTTGTTGGGAATTTTGTCTTTTATTTTTCTGAAAAATGCAAAATTATGCTTTCACTTTGAATTCAGAAGTTTGAGTACGCAATAAGAAAGCAATTAGCTTGGTCCCTTGGTATGTATGCCACTGATTAAACGATGCAAATCATCATAAGAGTGAATAATCAGTTAAGTACATTACTGTTTTATATGCATGGCATATAACATAATTATTATTTTTGGTCATATTTAGCCCTTACTGCAGTGGATTCCTGGTATTTGAGCGGATTAGGTGCCACAGCTGCACTGCAAATACTTGAGACTTTCTATGAAATCCCTGATAGTTGACTATTTTAATGATTCAAACACCAAATATTACTTAATATGCATTAATACTCACAGTGGAAACTGTCTTGGCGCTAACATAGAAGCTAACATCTACAGGATCGATCCAAGATATCAATAGAATCGATACCAAGTCGTTTGTGTTGGATTGATACCACCTTAAAATGTTATATTTTTATTTATCATAAAATTATTACTATTATTTTTCTTTTTTTTAGTTTTTGTCATTTTTCAAATCTACCTCAAAAACAAATTTGGATTTCACTTTACAGAGGATGTGTGAAATGTTAAATAGATTTTTTTTAGCTTTATTTTATGTTTCAAGCCGTTAAATTGCAACGTTACATTTATTTAAAGTCATGTTTGATAAACGAATAATTTTTGTAACAACTGAAGGTAACATAGTTACTTGATTGTGCTATAAAATTATATGATTTACCTAGAAAACACATAATGACGCCTCTTTAAAGGTAATTTTATGCCTTTTTTTCAAAATTCCTTCAGAGTTATTTAATTTTTCTGTTGTTTCTGTTTGCAATGTGAATATAATTAGCATATTTTATAGATTTAAGGAAAATAATTTGAGGAAAAAAACACATAACACCTAAAAGTCAAATTTTTTGAGTTCCTAATTATTGAGTTAATTCATAGTGTATATAAAAATATTTGTGCAGAATAATCTTCACTGGGTTAGAGGTGCAGCTCAGCTGGGAGAAGGAAGGTCTCACCTGATAAAACTACAGTATTTAGTCTTTTCTTTATTAAACAAACTGATATTTAGTGGCACAATGAGCTGAAGTTAGTTTAGATTCCCAACAATAAGAAAACAGCTTCCTTAAGGTCAAAGTTCATAGAAAACATCACTGGCCCATTTTAGGCGTTTCTGCACAAACTGAGTGACAAATCATGAGCAACAACTTGTAATGCACTGAAATGATCCTGCACTGCAAAAACTCAAACTCTCACCAAGTGTTTCAGTTTAGTTTCTAGTGGAAATGTATTAGTACATTGATAAAAAAGTTTATTTATAAAATGGGGGGAAAATATTTTGTTTAAAGTGAAATAATCTGCCAAGAACCTTTCCATCAATATTAAGGAAAAACAGGCGCCGATATCTTGCTAAAAAGTTACTTTTATGTTAGTTTTGTCTTATTTTAACTGTACTAATACATTTGCACTAGAAACTAAACTGAAACACTTGGTGAGAGTTTGAGTTTTTGCAGTGCAGGATAATTTCAGTGCATTACAAGTTGTTGCTCATGATTTGTCACTCAGTTTGTGCAGAAACGCCTAAAATGAGCCAGTAATGTTTTCTATGAACTTTGACCTTAATAAAGCTGGTTTCTTATTGTTGGGAATCTAAACTTGACTCATTGTGCCATTAAATATTAGTTTTTTTAATAAAGAAAAGACTAAATACTGTAGTTTTATCAGGTGAGACCTTCCTTCTCCTAGCTGAGCTGCACCTCTAACCCAGTGAAGATTATTCTGCACAAATATTTTTAATATGACTTAACTCAATAATTAGGAACTCAAAAAATTAGACTTTTAGGTGTTTTTGTGGTTTTTTTCCTCAAATTAATTTTGTTTAAATCTATAAAATATGCTAATTATATTCACATTGCAAACAGAAACAACAGAAAAATTAAATAAATCTGAGGGACTTTAGAAAAAAAGCATAAAATTACCTTTAAAGAGGCGTCATTATGTGTTTTTGAGGTAAATCATATAATTTTATAACACAATCAAGTAACTATGTTACCTTCAGTTCTTATAAAAATTATTCATTTATCAAACATGACTTTAAAAAAATGTAACTTTGCAATTTAACGGCTTAAAACATAAAATAAAGCTAAAAAATAATAATTTAGCATCAAATGAACCCAATTTTTAACCAAATCCAAAATCCTTTTTGAGGTTGATTTGAGAAACTATAAATAAAAGAAACAACAAAATAATAATAATGTTCTAATTAATAACAATAATAAAAAACATTTCAAGATGATATGTGAAACTAATCCGGATTTAAAAAGTTCTATTTCCATTGGGAGATTATTTCACTTAAAACAGGACATTTTTCCCATGTGTTTCATCAATATTAAGGAATTATTTACTTTAAACAAGCTCCCATTTCTTGCTAAAACGTCACTTTTCAATTAGTTTTGTCTTTTTTGTCTTATTGCACATTTGCTATAAGATTTCTTATCTTGTAAATTTGTGTGAATCTGCACAGAAAAACTAATTTTCTGACTCTTAACATCCTAAAGTTTCCATTAGTTTGTTGATTTTCACGACTTTTAGAGGCTTAACCAGCCTCTTCTGGTCAGATTTTCATAAAACTCGGCTCTTTACCATCCAGGGTAGAGGTTTCCGAACGAGTAGGACACGTAGCAGGCCATTCCCACCACGATGGTCCATTTGCAGCCCAGGTTTTTGATCATGATGGGCGGCAGGAACATGGAGGAGATGATGATGGCGGCGTAGATGACGCTGAGCGACGCGACGCCCATCCCCTGCTCCGCATTCAAGCTGCTCTGCACAGCACAAAAAGCAGCAACAATCACAGACCAATCAGGAGGCAACAGGTTTGGATTTAAATTTAACAATATGTGCTGGAACATCACTGAAAATCAAAATAATGTGCACAATTTTAGTGTTACATGTAAACAATATTAATAGTTTTTCTGATTTAAATGTGAATTTAATGAAAGATTTTAGCCTAACAATGCATTTTTTACGGAAAAAAA